>CM062819.1:379870988-380351030 GCA_031772625.1 Pinus tabuliformis
ATTTATTCATATCACACGATTCATGCCAAACTAAATCTAATGATTACGACGATTTTGTAATCACGACCCTGATGCATTGGAATGTGTATTCATACGCAAAAAGTCATAACCGGTCAATTTCCCAACACACTGCATTAAACCATTGAAAATATCCAATCGTACTCCCATAACTTGCCATCATTCTCTGAGATTTCTTCAGATGTACCAGTACTGTGCTGTGGCCAGCAACAATCCCCCTTCTTATTGAGTGTTATTCCTAATAATAAATAAGTGGGGACCCTTAGTTAAAAATCTAAAAAATCGAAGTAGTTTTTAAATTTCCTTTTTTGAATAAACTTACCATCATAAGCTTAGGAAACCTCCATTTGAAAACCTAAAAAATCCAAGTTTTATGATAAGGTAAGATACAACCTTTCCTTAGGAAGATCGCATCGCAAAAAGATAGCGGGATGCCTAATTACAAGCTGAAGTTCCAATATTGCGAGATCGCGATATGCGATAGTATTGCATCGCACCCAGCAAATACAACTTACATGAAACACTTTAAAATTTTCCGATATGCGATGACGCTGATTGCAAGATCACATTTCACAGAAAATAGGTTAACAAATATTGGCATACATAACATTCCTGCGATCTGCGATATTGCGATTTCGCAATACAGCGATACAGCAATAATGCGATGTCACGAGCGATCAATTTTGTGATGTTATGATTTTGCGATTTTGCGATTTTGCGATGTTGCGAAGCAAATCGCAAAATCACTTCATCACAGATCTTTTGGGCATGTTATTCAAGAAAAGTATTTTCCCTAAGCTCACACCTGGTTATGTGTTTTAATGCTAATAAATGAGGTAGTTGCCAGTTATAATGGAATATGGGTTCATTCTTATCGAAAGAATCATTTCACGTAAGGTGGTATGCTTGATATGTCTGCGGCATTTAAAACATTCCCATCGCCCTTCCCTATCATTCATTTTCACTTCACTTGTGAATAGCAGGAATGGAGAACAGAGGCCGATACAAAGCAATACACAGGTTAAAATGAGAAAGAAAAGCAAAGCCCCGAGCTCAGAAGAAAAGGAAAAGGCGCCCTTATATACAGACACGACCTGTAACATAGATGCGGGAATAGCTACGTGAGAAGGCATGTATAATCTACTCGAAGAGGAGAATCCCAGAGTAATGGAAGTTACTGCTACCGCGGGCTCAAATGGTTTTTCAGAAGCATCGCTTACAAAGCTAGCTTGCTCATTCTTACACCAGATAGCAGCAAGGCCCAAAATTCTCTCATCCACAAACATGGTTACGTGGACATTGGACAGAGTTGATATCAGAAACAAATAGTTTAAGACTCAAAGTCAAGAGTTCACAGAAGTATTATTTTTACAAATTTTGAACTTTATATCTGTTGGAAGGAAAAAGCGCAAAAGGCGAAAAATGCATCAACGAAACCCAGATCAAGAAACGGAGGCAGTTTCTGATGAGTCACGCATCGCTGAGAAAAATTTTCTGAAAAGGCAAGCTGCTAATTGCCCAGTCACTTGCAAACTCTAAAAAATTGCAAGAAAACAAAACCATAGGCAGATTGGAAACAGAAGGCCCAAGAAAAGGCAAAAGCAATTCAAGGGTTAACCAAGTTGAACTGGGATTATTACTGGGCATACTTGGTAAAGCCACATAGCCAGTGGATGACTGTTAAGTGTATCATCAATTCAGCCAAAAAAATGGTGCTAGCTCTTGTCGATTCTGTTTTCTCAGCTCAGCTAAAAGCGGAAGTTAGCCAGCCAACTCTTCTCAAACAGATGCTACATGCGTGCGATTTCAAGGACCAAATACAGAATTAGTTTAATGTTAGATTTAATTTTAGCTTTAATTTTTTTTTATTTTCCTGAAAAGAGGACGGTCATTTAAACCGCATCTTACATTTTTGTAATAATTTATTTTTAGATTTAGTTCGTAGTATTTAAATCCTTATCATGCATTTAGAGAAGGGTCCTGAAATTTATCAAAAACTTATCCCCAGAACATGCACTTCTGTACCCTCTGAGGAGGTTTTGATGAATGAATGGAATAGGATTTATTGATGTTTGCATCTAATATCTACTACTGATGTTGCACTTTTGTACTCTTAGTGGATATTTGATCAAGAAGAGATAAATCGTGATCACTTGAAGCTCATGAGTAGGACTATTTATAAATGGTATTTCTATCTCTTAACTATTTCTGCCTTGTGTTAGAGTGATTTTTAGTTCAGTTATTTATATATTAATGTATGAATGCCTGAGTTATCATTTGGCACTTTTGTACGGTGATAACTATTTATTTATGCTTAGTGTATGAATGGCTTATTATGCGATATGTTTTGCACAACTGTTTCGTCTAACTTTTTATACGAAGTGGTTCATCTGTACTGAATTCTTTTCTCATAACAGCTGAATGATCTTTATTACTAGTTGTTGTTTGAAATCATTTTAGATCACATAGAAGAAAGATTACACCCCGAGTTAGTGTAGATTTACATATTCCTGTTATTAGAATATAATTTCCTTATTATTAGATTGGAATTAGAGTAGAAGTATTCCATTTAGAAACTGTTAGAAACATAAATATCAATCTTTCTCACACACACACTGAAATTGGGAAACTGGTCCCATATCCCTAGTCGAACCCGCTATACCAAACGGAAAAGGAGCTACCAACCAACGTCCGGACCGGGCGGGTATCCCCCTTGTTGTAGACCCGATTTTCGGGGCTTCAACATACTGTTCCCATCCTTTTTCCCGAGGTGACCATGATGTTACTACTATTTCCAATGGTTTTGGGTCCCTGTCATTTTCCCCTACCAGCTAACTGTATTCGTCATACTGATCTCACCTCTACAGCTATGGGTGGATGGTCTGTGTGGCATCAGCTGGAAGACACAACAAGAGTTCGAAACATTCCGTAGGTATGGAAGGTCTTTGAAAATGAAGGTTCGGATGTCTACTTTGACAGGTTGAGGGGGTTCAACGAGGCAATTGCGGTGGAATTCGCACTCAATATAGAAGAAGAAAGTTCTCGGGTCCATGGGATAGAAGTCCCTGTTATGGAGGAAGCCATTAGTTAGTAGGCTCCCTTGAAATGGACAGAGATGGCTTCAAGGAGGACTTCCCTCTCGGAGTTTCCCAAAGCCTTTTTGCAGGTAGGAGAAAGCATTGCTCAGAAGGGTCAAGGATATGACCGAAACTCGTTACCGCATCCATGGGGAGAGGTAGCATAGTTTATAATAAAATCTATAACTTGTGAGGGGAGATACTCCAATGTGTTTAAATATCATCTCCAGATATTAGCTCACCTCTGATTCCCCCAAGAGAGGCCTTCCCATTAAATGTGCCTTATTTATTCCTAAGGAGTCTTTAGCTGATGGCACATTTTGCTCAACGGTCGTGACAAGTGATGGTGGTCATTACCAACCATGGGCTAGTGCAGCTATTGGTGATGAATGCAATTAGAGAAATTTTGATTCCATGGGAGCTATTTCGGGATTCCACAGAGGAAGAGATAGCAGCCACTGTGGCCACCAGGGAAGATGAACCAGAAGCAATGGAGGAAGAATATGGAGAAGGAGATGACTATGTTGACCAAGAGGAGCCAGAGGAGATAGAAATGGAAGCCAAAGAACTTGAAGAAGAGGCTACTCCTCAAGAGCAAGCTGCAACTATGGAACTGATGGAAGATGTAGGAGTCGACATAGAAAGGCCCACTAGTACCAAGGCTAAGGCTATTCCATAAGAACCAACCTTGATTGTGGAGCTAGCAGAGCAAATTAATAGCATGACAACAACAGAGGAGGTACCACAATAAGAAAGGATGGGAGAATTGGTTGATATTGCAGCCGAAGGTACCCCACAAGGACCTCCTGCCACCATGGAACCAATGGAGGAAGACAACTTAAATGAAGAAGAGGTTGCGGCCATCCCGACCATAGGACCAATGGAGGAGGACGAACCAAGATGAGAAGAGCTCATAGCTAGGAGAACCATGGAATATATGGAGGAAGTTCTGGGAGAACTAGGGCATGAGGCTGGCAGTACTCCACAAGAACCAGCGTCAACCTTAGGACCAAACACTGAAGATCCATGCCAATTTTTCTTTATATCTTCTATCCCAAGAGGAATGATGGTATCTCATTCCCCTCGATGCATAGAAGAAGATATCATCGTTGCTCCTGCTTTGAATTTATCACAAATACCACAACTGGGTGGGATAGATGCTGCATAGGTGACAAGAACTTCAGAGCCTGAAAGGGAAGAAGAGGCAGATATCCATGAGGCAGGGGAACCTGGAGGGATTCCAGTAGACATATTAATAGGTGATCATCTCACAAGGGCACCACTAGTCATGGTGATCACACAACAAAAGGAAGAAGTTATTGGTGAAGAGGAGGGACCAAGCGAAGCGGTCCCGACGAATGAGCCAGTGGTAAGGCTGGGTGAGAAGGCCGTAAAATAAGAAATAATCGAGGAAGAATGGGTAGTGGAAGGAAACCTGACAGTCGGCGTAGTAGAAGCTGTCCCGGGGGATTTACCTCCACTTGAACCAGTTGTCGAAGCTGAAGAGGTTTTGGTTAAGCAAGAATGGGTGGAGCTAAGTGAACAACGAAGACTACCTATCAAACAAAAATACCAACTGGAATTTAGAGAAACAATACAGCTTAAGACAGAGGTTAGGAAGTTGAGGAAGCACGTACACAAATTGTAGAAGCGGGTGAAGAAATAAAAGTGGTAGGCCAAAAAGTCCCAAGCCACAGTAGTGGAAGCAGGGACTCAGGTGGACCAAAGTGCCACAACTTCTACTACCACTCAAATAGACCCGTTCGAGCAACTGTTTGAAGACTATGAATATGCCCTAATAGCCGAAGTGTAGACATGGAAATTCACTGCAGCTCGGTATCAAAGGGAGGTCAAAAGAACTCAGGAACGAGCCTCTGCAACCATTTTTGAATATGTGGAGTGTAGAGATGTCATGAGGTTGAGGCATGCGAAGCAGTAGCTCAAGATGGAGCAGCTAGAAAGGAAAGTGGCAGAGTTGAAAGCTAATAAGGAGCAGATGTTTAAATTAGCACAAGAGGTGATGACATGTCATTCCCCTGCTTCTTGTTATTCCTTATTCTTGCATGAATGTTTTCTTTTATTCTGGATGGAGAGAATCAAGAACGATATCAGTTATGAAATAGAGGATGGTGTACAATTCCTCCACATATTGAGGAACCATGACTTGCCAACTCAGCATTTGATGCATGAGTTTTACATGCATGGGTATCTACTATGCGTGTACAGAGGATTCAACCTGGTCCCATATGTAAGAGACCTTCATTTAAGGGCTCTCACCTCATACACTTTTAATTAGATCAGTTGGCAGAAGGATTTTAATAAATTTGAGTCCAATCAGGTTACAAAGCCATTTATAGTAAGAGGAGAACACGAAAGGTCAATAACCATGTTCACTAAACACAACACCTTTTTGGGAATTGAGGGAAACAAGGAAAGAGTGCTAAGGACACAAAAATGGTGCCTTGATCTTTGTGTCAAACGATTAGTCACATTTCAAGATGAAGCCCTTGATTGCTGTCAAAAAAGGTGGATGATGTCACCTACAGCTGTTCGGAATAGGGAATCGTTTGGAGCACCAAATTTTGCACGAGTGCTCACTAGAGTGCCCAAGTATGTGGCATGCATCCGAACATACAGGGTCCAGTGGTTGGGGATCTGGTTCTAGTTCCCCACCATCTAGTTACCAGTGGAAAATTACACCCCAGCATATAATGTTCCAGGTGATTGGTGGGAGGAAATCCTCCTCTCAGAAGGTTTTAAGGTTCCAAGGATAGAGATGGCCGAAGAGTATAATCTCGCTCAGCTCCAAGAAGCCAACAGTCTGCACAACCTAGACCTGCAGAGGCAGTGAACTGCATGAGGACATGCAGAAGGCTAGTTGGTGGGAGATGTTGGGCACTAAATTGGGCTATCTTTCTGTTGCATTTCCATCCCTGTTTTTTCCATTTTTGCACTTATTCACTTGTGTTTACTATGCTAAATCCGCAAGGTAATTACCCCTTTCCTTTCTATTGGAATATTTTATTAATGAAGTAAAGTCACAAGGTTTTGCGTATTTACAACACTAAAATGCATGTTTGACTGCAGCTTACAGAGAACAGGTACCGATCTTTCAGCATCCCGCAGTAGATTCGCAATTCACAGCAATAACCAGCCATAAGGAAGCTGTGTAGTTGGAGTAGAAGATCCCTGAACCATTCTTGGACCATTCTCTGATCTTGTTCATCCAATGTCGGTGTTGTTCTGAACTAATCTATATTTCTGGGTATACGGTTACCAGGTTTTGGGGAAAGATCTTGTTCTCCTTTGTTGTGTATAAAAGACAAGTTATTCCTGTAAAATGGGGACTGCCCATTGATATTGTAATAGCTCTTTCCAAATTAATAATATATCACTTCTTTTTCTACTCCACTCTTCGTTGTGATTAACACAACCCTGATTAGAGAGCTGGGCCTACTCTTTTGATCAGGTGCTGCACATTTCCTATTGTGTGTCATTTATCATTTCATGGTTTCTATTGCAGATTGTTATTTCTTGTAATTTATTTTCTTTAGTACTGCAGTTAGTTTCAATTTTACAACAATGCTTTGAGTATTAATCACAAACCGTTGGTTGGTAAGAGATGGTAACCTTGCCCCTGCATGTACTTTGCATGTTGCCTTGAAAAGGATATGCACCCGAATTGATAAATTAATATAGGAAAAAGGGTGAATAGATTTTTCATACTTGGAATCCAACAAGAATCAAAGGGAAATTAAGAATCCTTTGATATAGATTATAAGTAAACAACCTAAACTAAGGAGCAATTAAGAATTCCTTAACTTAGATATTAGTAGAAAACATTCAAATGCCTAACTGTTAAAATGGAGTGTAATTAAACAAATTCTGATATATTGTTCGAGTTATAGCATTCAGATTCAGAAATACATTAAAGATTGTGGAAAAAAATTAAGAAATAT
The DNA here is from genome assembly GCA_031772625.1 of Pinus tabuliformis. NCBI lineage: Eukaryota > Viridiplantae > Streptophyta > Pinopsida > Pinales > Pinaceae > Pinus > Pinus tabuliformis. Next base: position 379,878,043 of record CM062819.1, read on the forward strand.
AACAATAGCATGAGAAAATACTTGTCTACACTTCGCTTAACACATGAATCCTATGAAATATCTTGTCTTTATTCAGCAATCCAACTTGCTGGCTCAGCTAGTGATATAATAGCTTTACAGTCTTTTGATCAAGATGTCTATAGAAATGTCTAAGAATCCACACTACATACTTCTAATTGTGAAGTATTTATACAAAATTTTATTACAAAATATCCCAAACTAACTTTAGATATAATCTAGGAAATAAAAATATCTTCTTGCTAGAAGGTAGAGATAGTTATTGAACTGCTTCATGCTGTCCCTAGTATTTTGGTGTTGCTGGCCTTTATAGTTTGGTTTCTATCCTTTTATGCTGCCTTGTTGTTTGGTTTTTTATGCTAGAAGCTGCATTCACTTTTGGATTTCATCTAATACACTTTGACACTAATACTCTTTAATCATGCTGACCTACCTTTACCTTTTACCTTGCTAACTGTACATTAACCTTTTTACTACATTTCACTATAGTAAATCAGCAAATTTTTCCCATAATTCAACATCAGGTAACTTGATTTTCAACATCCTTCTATATATCTCATCTGCTTCGGTGTACTTTGCAAAAGTAGGCCTAGTGATGAATAGGTGTTTCACCTCATGCAGGAGGAAAAATAGGTTTTCAAATGTATTGTAAAGAACTTTGCCTATTGGCAATGCCGTTATTGATGATGTACTGGCCTGTTCTTTAGCTAGCTCTTTGATTTTGTTGTCATAATCCTGTTGTGTCATGAGCTTGTCATTTATGACCATGGGACTGGGTAACCCTTTCTCTCTCAAAATTTGAAACTTGGCCATAAATCTATCAACTACTACCTGCATATTTTGACACTTGTCCTCCAATTTTAACATTAAGTTTCTCTTGGAAATGTCCTTTCTTACCTCCAAAATTGTTTCTATCCTATCCTCTATATCCAATTCCTGAAGTTCATACTTGTTTTCACTGTTGCGGAAGTGGATAAGTCTGGTATCATCTTCATGCATGTCTCCTAGTTCTTCCATGACTTGTTGGATAGATTCTATAGCTATCTTTATCAGATATATCTGTTCAAAAATCACTTGAATGGGTGGCCAAATAGAATTGGCAGAGTCAATGATATTGGAACATAATAGTTCCTTGGCTTGCACAAGGGGTTCCTTTAGTGTTAGATCTTTCTCCATGGCCTTTAATTTTTCATTCATTCTGGCAGATTTCTGCGCTTCTTCCTTGTGCATGATCTTGGCAAGCTTGCAATCTGTTTCCAAGATTGTCATCTTTTCCTTCAGCTTATTCATCTTTGTAGCCTGTATGGACATTTCCTCCATGGCTCTGACCAAATTTGCTACTTCTTATACAGATGCCCCTGCTGCTGATGTAGACTCCATTGAAACTGGTTGTGTTGTAGGCATAGGAGCTGTGGGAGCCAATGAGGCTACCAACATGGAAGGGGCTGGTGTTGAGATTCTTGGGATGACATTTGTAGACGTAGTGGCAATATCACTTTGCTTCAATTGAATTAAAGTGTCTAATTCCTTCTTTGTCTCTCTTAATTAATCATTCAATTTCAGGACTAGGTTCATTAATTCTTCATGTCTAGTCTGGTTCTCCAAAACTTTCAGTGTTTGGGGATGCTACAACTGAGGTATCTTCAATTGTTTTTTGAATGCAGCAATGTCATAATTTTTCTTCTTTATCAGTTTTTCAGTGGCTTTGATATCTTTGGGATCATGTCCCAATTCAAGCACTAAGTCTTCCAAAGACTTGATTCTAGTATCCCTTGCCTGTGAGGAGGCCTTCTCTAATTAATATTGAGCTGAGATATTGCTCAATGAATTCTGTAACTAATGAGAAACTATGGCTTTACCTATGAGGGTAGAGTATATCATCTCTCTATCTTGCTTGTACAATTCGATTTGGTCAATGGAATGAATATCCCTTGCCATCACTTCAAAATCAATTATCTTGTAATCTGTTGATGTCCTTGGCTATTGTGCAGTTGGTTTTATGAAGGACATATGCAGTTTTCCCTCTTTGATGTTGAAAGAAGACATCAACCTAGTATGATTAGTAGGAGTGAGTTTGAGATACCGAGCATAAGTCTTTGACTTTGGTTTCTCATTTCTCATCTTAATCTCTTTAAATCTATCTTTTATATCCTTATCCTTACCAGCAGGCCTACTGCCTACTGAATGAGGATACTTCTACACTTAGCTACCTTTCCAAAATTTGGGTCTACGATGTGGATGGTCCCAGTGTTTCCTCAAATGGAGTTGTGCCTTAACTTATGTCCAGCTCAGTATCAATTATTTCTACTAAGCCTTCTATGTCTTCTTGATCTAAAACAGGATTCAGGCTACGTATTTTTCTCTGAATGGTCTCATATTGTATATTTGATGTGCCTATTTGTTATAGACATTTTTGTGCCTTACAACATTAAGCATGAAATGTCCATAATCTAAGGGATCCAAAGTCCCTAAACATGTTGTTCCTACCCCTAGAGGAACAAGGCTAACAAACCACAGCAATTCACAGAAGTTCTCCACCAGAAACTGCTCAAAAACAAGTCAATTCAGGATCAATTCAGTGGCTCCACTAGCTATCTGCACTGAATGTCAAAGCCAACACTGGCTACCTGCACTGCAACGTAGGTAGAAGCACTACCAGGGTGCGTTGAGCGAGATTTGACAAATGGCAAGTTCATTTCAAGAGGTGTCAAGACCTAGGAAGCTTCCAGAATCTTCCTCAATGACACTTGCCTCAGTGAATTCGACTGGTGATGAGTAAGAGGTTCCCAATCTCCAAGTGGAAGCAAGAACCTCCAAGTGGAATCAAGAACTGACAGAGGGAGAGGACACTAGTCAGATCTCAAGCTGACTCATCCTCTCTCCAAACATCTATATATGGATCTCTCCTCCATGAGATCTAGAGGCTGGAATTTTGTTATTGCAAAGAATTGTTGTTGGTTTGAGATTGGAATCATTGGGTGCTTGATGCTTTGAAGGGGGTGAAGATAGGATTTCCATTTGCTGGGAAGGAGATGCTGGATTGGAGCCCTCTAGGTTGTATCTCTTCCTGAACCTTGTTATTCATCAATAAAACTATCTTGGTTTCTCCTATATACTGATGTATCTTTGATGTATGATTGCATTAGTATGTTTAGTTTATTTCTAATCCTGAACTAGTTGTGAATATGAATCCATGTCTTGTGTAGTGTTCTCTTCTTGTGATCTTGCAGAAACCTCTTGAAGCTGGGCGAGCGAGAAGGCAAGTAGCTGGGAACCTTCACAGAGAAGAGAGACCTGATCGAGGGACAAACGGAAGACACCGGTTAGTCCATCTATCTCTCTTCATTCTTGATTCATAAAGGAAGAATACTAGAATAGCTGTCTCTGTTTGTTGCTAAGGCACTGTCACACCTTAGGTGGATAGGATCGTCCTGCATAGGCATTTTTCCCCACAACACTATTCCTAAACTTGAAGGTTCCTCCCTGGTCCTTTTGGGGTTCTTTCTCTCATTCTGAGGAGTATTCATGATCGGAGGGGTGCTCATGGCTGCTTCTTGCTGTTTAGGTACATGCAGAAATGAGCTCTCATCAAGCTGTCTTTCTAAGTCACATAAGGTATTATCTACATCTAATTTTTTACTATCTCTGTCTACAAGATTATTTTCCACCCACTGAAATTGATTGGCATGCCTTTCTATCTCTGGTATGGTGTGGTGAATATAAGGTCCCAACTTGACCTTCTTTCTCAATCTGGTCATAAATTCTTGAGGGTTATACCTCCACATGAAACTCTTTTGGAATTTCATTTGCTGCAAAATTTATTCTGCCTTCTCCTCTGCCTCTCTAGAATTATAGATGAAGGGGCCTAACTAGTTTTTTACGTTGAATTGTGATCTTTCATTGGTCGAGACAAAAATTATCTCATTAGAGTTCATTATTTTCCGATAGTTCTCTAGATCAAATAACCTCATGGGAAGGTATTTGGGTAGTTTATATGGTGCAAGATTGAAACCATAAATTCTTATCTCTGTGTGGTTTTGGTAAAGGTACCAATCTCCCGCTTTGCTTTGTTTAGACAACTAAAGGACCCTTTTGATATCTGGACTTATCCTGGGTGGAGGGTTTCCTGTAAGCATAGTCATGAATGGATGAGCAAAATAATCTATGAAATCTAAATAGGTATATGGTGACTAAAACTTATGGAACAGTGGGGTCCAAAAAATGACAGACCTGGGCTGGCCTTTGGTATCCAACTTCTGAAGGGAAAAAGGAAATCTGTCTGGTTGATAGTATAGGAAAATATGGTAGAGGACATATGAGTATTTAAACACTCTCTCATTGTGCATCATGGTGAACTATTCATGTATTCTCTCAGCTATGAACTCGACATAATTTTACAAAACAACAGGAGGTTGTCCTGGGGTATAAATTGACATGAAGGCTAGGACAAGTTCATCAATAACTTCATTAGTGGTGCAACTAAGAACACATGTGTTATAGAAATTTTTGGGCACTACAACCCCAAGCATGAAATGTCTATATATCAAGGGCTCCTAAGTCCCTAAACGTGTTGTTCTAACCCCTAAAGGAACAAGGTCAACTGATTACAGCTTCTCCCAGAAGTTCTCCATGAAAAACTACTCAAAACTGGTCAAAACAGGATCATTTCAGTTGCTCCATAGGCAAAGTGCCTTGCATCTCACCTAAGTACACTCTGTGGGTGCACTGCATTTCAAAAAGCCCTTCTATGGGGTGCGATGGGCGAGAAGTGACAAATGGCAGTGCCATTCCGCGAGGTGGAGAGGTATGGAATCTTCCAGAAACTTCTCCTGTGACACTTGCCTCTCTGAATTCGACCAAGGATGAGTAAGAGATCATCAATCTCCAAGTGGAAGCAAGAACTATCAGAGGGAAGACACTACAAATCACAATCTGACTCATCTCCCTTACAGATATCTATATATGGATCCCTCATCCCAGAGATCCAGAGGCTGGAATTTTGCATCTTGTAAGGAATTGTTGTTGGTTTCTTGAGACAACATCATAGTGTTGGGTGATCTAAGCTTTGTATGAGGTGGAGAAGGGCTTAGATGCGTAGAGGATGATGCTGGGTCAGAACCTAATTGTAACTCCCTTGGCTCTTTCTTGTTTATCAATAAAAGCTATTCAAGTTTTCCTCCATACTCTTGTGTCATTTATGTTTTATGCATTTGTATGGTCAATTTACATCTGATCCTAGATTGTTTATGATTATAGATCCATGTTCTTGTATAGTGTTATGCTACTGTGATCCTACAGGTACTCTGTGAAGCTGAGCGTACAAGGGAGCAAGTAGCGAAAGACTATCAAGAGAGAGAGGAATCGAACTAGGAGATTAGCACAAGACAGAGGTTAGTCTTCTTTGTTCTTCTCTCATCTATATTTCATAAAGGAAAAACGAAAGTAGCTTTACTTTGTTTGTTTCTAAGGTAGCTACCACACCTTAGTGGGATAAGCAGTTCTGTGTAGACACTTTTCCCTGTAACAAAATGGCGACTCCACTGGGGATGAATTAGTTTGTTTGTTTATCTTCCTTGATTGTCTATTTTATAAACTTACAGATGGAGCCTAAAGTCGAGCCAAGTAGCTTTCGAACTGCATTTTCTATGCAAATGCAAAGTAGATAAATGCCGCTTCAGTCAATCTCCGGGATTTGTTTATAAATTAAACAACTGATTTACAAACTCTCCGATTGCCCCTTGTGGTAGCTCTAGTAACCTCCTTAGATCTACCCCTGATTGTTGCTTTACTGATTACCATTTTCTCGGCCAAAACCCATGAACTGAACTGCAAACTGTGACCCGGAACCCAAGCAAAGTCTCGTCTCTGGCCCAGCGCAGGTACTATTCTGTGAATCTGAAATTCAGCGCACTTCTCGAGTGTAGCAGGTGCATTGCATTTCAAATTCCCTGTGTTACAGGTGCACTGATCAGACTAGGCATTGTTCAGTTTTGGTTTCTGTGATTCATTCTTTTCAGTTCTATTCATGAATTTTGCTGCCTGTAATCAGTATATCTCTATTTGAAACCCCTTTTCCTTGTTGTTATTCCGCCTCCATTGTGCAAAAGAACTGTAAATGTTTTTGTGTATTTTTTGGGTCATTTTCAGTTCTCCTTTGCAAAAAGTAACGTAATTGTACTGTCGTCCTTTGATTTGAAAGTGTCGCAAGTGTCGTTTTCAGTCATAGGAAAGAGTTTGGTTGCTATTGATAGTCGATTACCCTATTACTATTGTATTTGGTCTGAATTTGTAGTTTTTCTAGTGTCGAAAGCAAGTATTCATTTCCAAATCGTAAAGTGTTGTGATTGTCTCCATTTTTTATTTTGAAAAGAAACTTGTTAGTAATTGTCACTTGAAAAGTAATTCAGATTTGTGCATTAGCTTTCTTTTTACCATTCACATACTAAGAAAGCCGAAAACGAATACATGCATGTGCATTTGCATTTAGACTGTTTGATTGGTTTGATTTATGACAGTGCATTTATAGTGTGCTCTTTGTGAAAGAATACTGTCTCTCTTTCCTTAGTAGCTAAGATTTTCATTACACAAAGAAGATAAAAGACTGTTTATCATCTTAGATTGCATTTTAGGAATTGTATATCTACATCTCGCGGTGAACCTGAAAGGAAAATTTCTTAAGCAAGATCAACTATAAAATAAATTTAATGAATCTAACAATGATTTGGAACCTAACACACAACATCTAGAAGTCTAGGCTAGAGACGTATTCCGGCATCGTAAAACCTGGTAATTGTTATTCTCACTGATGGTTGGGTGATTCCTCCACTTTGAGATGATAAGTGCTAGTACGGACTTGTGCTCCCACATACCGTCGAGTATATTTTGGGAGACCACAATAGGCTTAATCCTTTATCCATAGGAAGCCGTGTCTGTCGCCCTATCGATCGAAATGCACTAAACACAGCATTCGGGAAGATTGACTGCTGTATTGCAAAAAGTATTCTGCAGTTTTGCGATTGGTTTGGTAATCCCTCTACCTAGATTTCCAGAGCAGTCCCTTTCATTCCTTTTTAGACTCCTTAACGGAAAAGGTCCATCTGAGCACTTGTCACTTCAGGCTCATTAAAAATCGAAGGCGATTAGAGTCATCTTTTGTTTTTTCTCGACTCTTAAAAATTGAAAAAATAAGTTGTGTCAAAGCGTCTAAAATTCATCTAATTCAGAAACATACTTACCCTTGATTCTTAGTTGATCGAGTAATCCCCAATCGTGGCAGAAAGTCAATTGAAACCCCGTCATTTGCAAAGGCTTACGAGTCAACCGTCTTTGTCTCCGGAATCGAAACTATTATGGACAAAGCGAACTCGTTTAACCGGTTCCAAATCTCCTAGTAAAGAGAACAAGTGTTCCAACAACATCAGAGACTCTGGTTACTCCAAACTTTTTTGGTCTCCCTGCCTTTACAGAAGAAGTTTAGCAGCCACCGAAGGACAGTAGTACTGATCCTAGTCTAAGGGTAAACACTTGTATCACTGAACCAGTTCCATCTGCGACCATTTCGGAGAGTGTTGTTCCCCAAACATCTGTCGCTGCAGATTCCATACCTTCTTCGGCACCAAAAATATTCTACGGGCCTGACGGTCTACCCCTTCCACCTAGTCTGATTGCTATAGAAGAGATTGTGGAGGATCCTCCATCTAGTACTCGATCGCAATTTGGAGTCGGGATCACTCTGTATCCTTCTTCATCAGAAATTAGTCTACCGCCAGCGGAAGCTCCTGTAGAATCGCTAGGTAACCTTTTGGATAGACTAGAAATGTCTAAACAACCGTCAACATCTAGGACTGTGTTGTCTGACACAGCAACGACAGAACTTCTTGTCATCACTCTTACAATGTTCACCGGTATACCATCTATCCCAACTAGCCCTCAATCGCTAGAAGGAGCCCACTCAGGGGCTATTTCGATGGTATGGTCCGTTCCTGTTTGTTCATCCGGAATAATATCCGGGAACTCTTATGTTGAGTCTCAATAAATTGATCCATTTAGAGGTCAATTTGGGCAGTCCGGTCCTCAAGGGAAAACCATTCCCTTAAGTACCAGATTACCGCCATATGGGGGGTAGTATACCCTTTCATTGTCCCCTCCGGCAGGACAGCCATACGGGAGTTCACAAAAAAATTCGGGTTATGCTGGAATTACGTCAAGTGGTTGGGTACCAATACTACCTCAACAACCAAGAGTTGTATATTCGATGCAACAATGTTTACCTATGTCAAGTATACCAACTACACCAGCTATTGTGACAGTGTCGCAAGTTCAAGCGCTGCCTATTGTATGCCAACCTCAGGTTTCTCAGGTTGTAATGCAACAGCCCCTTGACCCTGCAACTCAACCACAATCGCCGACTGGTGGAATGACACAGGTTCAAATGGGTACAATTACCCCTCACCTTGGTCAAACAGTTAGTATCGGGCAACAGCACATGGCCTCACAACCATGGCTAGTGCAATACCAACAACCGTAGTTCCAACAAGTATACCAAGGTTCTGAGCAACAAATCTTTGCAAATAGTGGGCAGCCGTATATTCAAAATGGTCAAAATCAACCATTTTACAATGTTCATGCCCACCAACCTTATGAAATTTACCAGCATCAAATGCATTATGCTGATATGCAAAGACCAACTGCTCAGGCAATCCCATCTTATCTTGGGTATGCATCACCTAACCTGAATCAACAGTTACCCTTCGTGGTGACTTTAGAGTTACCTAATTTAAATCGGTTAACAAATGATCCAATCGCTTACGCCCCTTGGTGGCCAGCGATTCCGCATAAAATTCCATCAGATATTCCTAAATTTAATGGAAATCTGGGTGAAGGTCTGTTGAATCATGTGATGACCTTTCATCTGTGGTGTTCATCAAACACCCTAAATGATGATTCGATTAGGCTTCACCTTTCTCAGAGGACATTAACTGGTCCGGCAGCAAAATGGTATATCGAATTTCCCAGAGCTTCATTTGACAACTTCAGTACCCTAGCCACAACCTTTTTAACCCATTTTCAGTTACCGATAAGGTACGAAACGGGAACGGAACTTCTTACCAATTTCAAACAAACAACGGCCACTCACATATCTGATCATATACATGAGTGGCAACGTCATCGTAGAATGGTGAAAACGTATGTTCTTGATCAGCTTTTAGCTGAATGGTTTATTAAGTCATTATTGCCTTCCATCACGGAAGATGTGGCAAAAGGGGGAGTCGTCACCGAAGAGCAGGTTATCACTCGTGCGCAATATTTGGACTTGATTTATACTCATTCTAGCACGCTCTACGATAAAATACCTAATGCTCCTAGACCGGAGTTCTCAGTCCCTCCTCCTCCTAAATCAAACAATGACTCTCATGCCGACGATGGCGTGAATTGCGCAACAGACATGAAATCGACAAAGGCTACATCTAGAAAGGCCCGTAAGATTTCCGGTCAAAATGCAAAAGAGGAACTTCTTGCCTCGGAAGTAAATGCTGTATCGACAGATAAAGGCAAAGAAACCAACCAACCAGGGGACAAGAAGAAAGGAAAAGGGAAGAAGAAGAAACAGGAGGAGTCATCACTTGAAAAATCTTCTGCAAACCCTCCTAGAAATAGGAAACCAAGAAATCCATGATTTATATGCGATGAGGATCATTGGACCGCAGATTGTCCACACAGAGCTGAGCTTAAAAAAATCTTCAAGAATTCAAACACCTCGGCAGTGTTAACTGATCCGTTTTCAAATCTAGGAACAAATCTAGTTGACAGTGGAAATGCTTCCCCATCTCAAGTGCTGCTGTTGTCGGTTTCCAAACAGCAAAATGAAGCTTTGATATCGACAAGGAACAAAGATTATGGGAATCCACAGCCGTCGAACAACAAGGATAAAGATCAACCTAGTAGTTCGACAACAACTTCGACAGAAGTTGCGCCACCTGTCATTCCTGAACTGACAATAAAATCGCTAAAGGGAGTAGTACACAAGTCGACATTTAATCCTCGTGCTAGGGCAACACAACATTATAATATAGTGGAATATTCGGCCCAATCGCCATCCTCTATGTCGACTCTTGAGGTACTACAAAATTGCCCATCCCAAAAGTAGGCTTTATTATCAGCCATCGGTGGGATAGAACCAAAGGATTCCAATCTTGTATCCTTTGATCATAAAGGATACGATCCTTAGTTACCAGCTCAACTAGCTTTCCTCGTTCAAGTGAAAGCCCTCAACAAAACTGTTCATCGAACGATTATTGATTAGGGGGCATCTACATGTATTATGTCGATGAGTTGCTAGAAAACTTTAGGATCTCCAACCCTGTCGTGATCTTCAACAACATTAAAAGCATTTGACGGATGAACATATACCCCATTAGGTATTCTAAGTAACTTGAAGGTTGAACTAGGAGGAAAAATAGTAAAATAGATTTTGAAGTAATCGACGGAAATCTTGATTACAACATCCTGCTGGGAAGACCATGGATATATGCTATGGCTGCTGTTGTGTCGACCTATTTTAGGAAGATTGCATTTCCCTTTCAAGGAGGGATTACAATCGTCGATCAACAAACCTTCCTCCCCAATGGTTCTCAAGTTACGGGAAGTATTCCAATGATCCATGGAAGCCCCCATTCGCTTCAAAATATCGGAGTAGACCCACTAAAAGACCCTATATTAATGGGAACTTTCGCCCTTCCACCTCCAATCAATTTGGCGGAAGTAGCGTCGGTAGGAACCTGCAATATGATATCTTCAAAAAGATCTCAGAAAACGATATCGACATGGATCATGCGCAGGTTTTGCCTCCAAGCCCAACAGAAATATTGTAGCAATCAATATTCCTAGCATGGGAGGCAAACCCAAATCAACGCTCATCAAGCATTTGGATAGATAGGTCTAAGGAATATGGCACCCCTTCAGATCCTTGGTCGCGAGTGCACGTCACCGACGAAGGAATTGTTCAATCAATGGTAATTGAAGGGGCACCATGGGATGATTACCACCATCGTTCCCTTCTTCCAGATTGTGAAGAAAATACTCCTGATGACCTTTACCATCCTTCAGTTTTTGATTTTCTATCAAATACTGTAAATACGGTGGATTCCGAGCGAAACTTGTCCAACATTGAAGAGACTATCGCCATAAATATCTCAACCAAAATAGATGTTGTAGAGAATATTTATGTTGGCAAATGTTGTTCTCCTTCAGAATTGGAAATATATAACTCTCTTTTTCGCAAATTCAGAGATGTATTTGCTTGGTCATATAATGAAATGCCAGGCATTGTCTCGAGTATCATTGAACACGAAATCAAGATGTATCCAGATGTCAAACCAGTACGACATCTGCTACGGCAGGTGCACCCCAAGAAAGTCGCTGCCATCAAGGCAGAAGTTGAAAAACTTCTCCATGCTAGTTTCATTTACCCGGTTCCTCTAACCAATTGGGTATCGAATATTGTCCTTGTTATGAAAAAACAAGGAACAATTAGAGTGTGCGTCGATTATAGGAATGTAAATCAAGCTTGTCCAAAAGACAACTACCCTACACCCTTCATCGACCAGATAATTGATGAATGTGCCGGATGTGAAATCTTTTCATTAATGGATGGATTCTCTGGGTATAATCAAATAAATATCCACCCACAGGACCAGTCAAAGACTGCATTTATTTGTCCGTGGGGCACATTCTCATATCGAAAATTACCCTTTGGTTTAAAGAACACAGGGGCAACATTTCAGAGGGCAATGAATTATGCCTTCCACAACATCAAAAACATCATTCAACCATATCTCGATGACCTTCCGGCTCATTCGCGAAAGCGGACTGATCATCCGCAGCATTTAAGAGCGATATTTCTACGTTGCCGACACTACAAGATACGACTCAATCCACACAAATGTGTATTTTGTGTCAGTTCTGGTTGTTTACTTGGCTTTGTAGTCTCGTAAGATGAGATTCGTCTCGACCCATGTAAGGTTTAGGAAATCATAAATTTACCTCCACCTTCGAATTTGCTTCAGATTCAGAAACTCCAAGGGAAAGCAAACTTTCTGAGGAGGTTCATTCCGAATTACGCCGAACTTGCTAAAGGTTATACGCATCTTTTGAAAAAGGAAGTACCCTTTGTCTGGGATCAGTTTGTGCAAGCTTCCTTTGATTCTTTAAAAGAATCCCTAATGAAAGCATCATTAATGTACGCTCCTGATTATCAAAAAGACTTTAACCTGTATCTAGCTGCAGCGGATACAACCATCGCAATGGTTTTAATTCAAGAAGACAACAGAATAGAACATCCTATATATTATTTAAGTAATAACTTAAATGACACAGAAAGAAAATATTCTTATGTTGAAAAGCTAGCGCTCGCAGCTCTTCAAGCGATACAGAGATTTCGACACTATGTCCTCTTTCGAAAAACTACCATTCTGTCAGATTCTAACCCCATGACTTATATATTGTCGCAACAGTTGCTGGGGGGCAAATATTCAAAATGGATAGCAATTCTACAATATTTTGATCTGGACTTTGTAAAATCCAAGTCAAAGAAAGCTCTGGTTTTCGCAGAATTATTATGCGATCTCCCATCGTTGTCCAACGATCAAACATTCGAAGAAAAGATCGTGGACGAAAATTTGTTTCTGATATCTTCAAGCAATCAGTGGTATGGGGATATAATCATTTATGTCCAAACCCAAAAATATGGGCCTAATACCACTCGCTCCGAACAAAAATGTATTCGATACCAAGCAAAAGACTACATGATCGTCGGTGATACACTTTACCGTCGTGGTATTGATACAGTTATGAGAAGGTGTCTCACTCATGAGGAGGCCGAAAAAGTCCTGAATGATTGCCATTCAGGCGCATGTGGAGGGCATCAATCCGATTATGCTATAGCGAATTTTTTTTTACGAGCAGGATACTTCTGGCCAACAATGTTCAAAGATTGCATAACCGCAGTCAGAAGTTTCCATGCTTGTCAAATTTTCGATAGCAAAACCAGAAGACCACCCGCACCTCTGCAGCCAATAGTTGCTGTCAGGCCATTCACCAAATGGGGCATCAATTTCATGACATGTAACCCCACCTCAACCAGGGGGCATGGGTATATCATAGTTGCAGTAGACTATTTTACCAAATGGGCCAAGGCGATGCCTACATTAGATAACACTGGTGAAACAACTACCCTCTTCTTTTTCAATCATGTAGTTGCCAGATTCGGCGTCCCACAGGCTATAGTCACAGATCATGGATCGCATTTTCGCAATCACATGATGGTCGAATTAGTTGCCAAATTAGGGTTGTCTCACGACAGCTCTACTCCATATTACCCGCAAGCCAACGGACAAGTTGAAGCAATCAACAAAGTCCTGAAGCGCATGATGCAAAGGATGATTGGAGTTCAAAAAAGAAGTTGGCACCTAATCCTATACTCAGCCTTGTGGGCTTACCGAACATCGGTAAGGAATGCAACCGGGTTGACACCTTTCCAACTGGTATATGGCCTGGAAGCAGTCTTACCAATCCAGTGTGAAATCTCATCTCTCAAACTCACAATTGACCTTCTCCCCGGGACTTCAGAAGAGGAGGCTCGTTTCTTGGAACTAATCCAATTGGATGAAACCCGTCGTGATGCCACTTTGGCTAATGAAGCCCATAAGAAACGAGTCAAGGCGCAGTTCGACAAGAATGTCAAACCCCGTGTCTTCTCAGAAGGTGACTTGGTCTTGCTTTATGACCAAGAATCTGATAAATTGGGGGCAGGTAAATTCAAGTCTTTATGGATGGGCCCCTATATTGTTAAGTGAGTGTTAGCAAAAGGAGCCTACTAGTTAATGGATTATGACGGGATTCCACTGGCACAACCTCGTAACGGGTTGTACCTCAAGCATTACTATGCGTGATTCAGTATAGTAACCTATATGCTTTTTTTATGTTTTTGTTTTCGCTAAAGTATTTGTTTTGGTCAAGTAATCCACTTTTTACATTTATTGCAGATGTCAAACCTATTGGAGTCATGTGTTGGATATGCCGACGGAGCGAGTCGTAGTTCGCGGAACCTATCTTCCGTGGCCTGGGCCATTTTTGATCCAAGCGGCGAGTTAGTAAGTTTCATAGGGGTGTGTATTGGTCGATCAACGAATAACATCGCTGAATATAGCGCGTTGATAGAAATTCTCTCTGATGCCATCACACATGGAATACATCGACTGATTGTCAGGCTAGACTCACAACTCGTCATGCTACAACTCACTGGTATCTACTCTGTCCGAAATCTAGCTATTTATCGCATGTTCCTAAGGGTTAAGATTTTGGAAAGGCAATTTGATTTTATTCAATATCAGCATATTTCCAGAACCTTAAACACATTAACTGACTCATTGGCAAATTATGTGTTAGATAGACATTTTCAACATTTATAAAAAGAAGCATACCATCAATATTTGCATTTGGATCATGTAACTTAACCAAAATAAAACTTCGAAAATAAAAAATATATATATAACTGTTTATGGTTTACACATAATGTCCTGTAACCAAGACAAAATTGGTCAAATGACCCAAAACTCAAAATGCTAGGGGGCACCCTAGTCTAATGATGCTTGTGATAGCAAGTCACAGCCTTTGTGATTATGCGTAAGAGGCGAGTCCATCGTCTTGGCACACCAGTAGTATGCCGCTGCAACCTCAAGGGCAGCTCGTCATTCCTCACATCTGGGATACCAAGAGTGAGGCCCTCAACCTGTTCATGTAATGATGTGAGAGTCTCGGCCACATCGAGGTCGCGAAGGATAGCCCTTCCAACAGCCTCTCCTGCTGGGGCGGCAGCTGGCACTCTCAGGCGTATTACTGGCCGAACGGGACCGACATCTGCATGAACACATGAGTTTGATTAGTATTGATAGAATAAAGCACAAGGACATTATAAAATAAAAACGATAAACAGGAATATGGTCAAAGAATTTACCAATGGCACCCCACTGTTCGCCAGCCGGTAGTACTAAATCTGGGTCACCCCGGAAGTCCATACCAGCATATGGATACTCGGAATAAACCATCTCCTGATGATCAAACCACCCGAAGAAGGCATCAAAAAAGGAAATCTGAGACTGACCAGCATGCCTAGACATATGGTCCACCCATCTCTGCATACGTGGTTCGATCGGTGAAGGTAAATCGAGTGCAATATACTGCAGCTGCATCAGTGGTATCTTTTCCAAGGCAAAGGCGATCAAGATAGAACCATAACCAAAGTTCTTCAACCTCCCACTCTTCACCTTGGTCAACTGTTCTTTCATTACAAGAAGTACTGCATCGCACCAGTTGAACACCTTCGGTTGGAGACATTCCAAGGCATACTGCATATAAGATCGGTTGGCTACATGAAGAGCCGCACCACCAGCCATCCTACCAAAAGTGAACAGAATAGTCCCGAGGGACCTCTCAGGGACATCACGGATGATAATCTTGCCGTCTTTACTCGGCTGAGATCCCTCTCTGTAATACCGGCGAACATAATCTCTCACAGATTCGCCTCCTCGGCCCAAACCTGATAAAGAGATGGGGGCACCCCACCTCGACAACCCAGTCAAGAAATAGATGTCCACTACAGTCAAGGGGATGGATTTTCCCCTAATCTAGAACACCTGGCTGGTAGGATCCCAAGCATCGAGCAAACACTGCAGCAAGTTGATTTGTTGTCTCATGCTAGAAATGCGGAAAAACTTCAGCAGCCACAACTCCGCAGTGCATTTACTGTAACCGGATCATGTAAAGCAAGAATGTCCTCTTGTTCATGCTCACATTCTCGCCATGTAATAACCATCTTGCTCCAAAAATATCTAAAAACAAACAAGGGAAGAGTTAGATCCTGATTTTGGTGAGAAATAGGCAAAATTTCCATCAAAAACTGTGCATAAATTTCCTTCCTTGCGCCCATCACACCTACAATAGTGCTCTGGGTGTGTTGCATGTCAGATGGCCAGTAGACAGGCCAACATCCAATGCACCTTTCGATACAAAAGGGGTGCGCTGAAGCCAGGGCGAGTTTTTCAAACCCCAGAGGCTCAGAAAAACCAGGAATCAAGCTCAGAATGCAAAATGGAAAGCATGAAATGAAAGAGCTCAAATTTAGCTCCTACCTAGTCCAGACGGTGCCAAGAATCGTCCACAAAATCTCCCAGAATTAGCTGATGAAAATCAAGGGGGAAAAAGCACCTCCAAAGCTCCAACAAACCAAAGTTCAAATGAAATGGTAAAATGAGAGGTAAAAGCACTTTTACATTACTTTTAACGTAGTTCGAAGTAAAATATTAGTGTTCTAACTCATTTTTCAAACATATATTGTTCATTTCTAACTAGTTTGATGAAGCAATTGAAAATGTAGTACAATATTTGAAAGAACGAAGCTATTTATGGTAAATTCAAGAAATGACCGTTGTATGAAGCAGTTTTAGCACATAGTTCAAGCTCGTTAAAAAATAAACATAAGTCATGAGCAAATGTTTCTCCCCGCATTTAAGCTCATTAAAAAATGAACTATTTCCCGGTAAATAACCATCGTGAATGTAGTACTTCAGCCTTTAAAGCCTTGGTCGTGTTCTCATCATCACCTCCACTCTGTATTGGCCGATCATTCACCTCCATTTGATTGTTTACCCCTTTTGAGGAATAGCTGCGAAGAGTGATCTCACTAGCCATCCTTGTAACACTGCCGTGATTGGAAAATTCCAAACCTTACCTGGAATCAGCTGCTACCCAATTTTATCACTCGTTCCTCAAAAGACGAGTCTCCTTTAAACTCTTTTCAACAGACTCGTAAAATATGAAAAGATCGCCGAGCCATTGGCCTCTCTAGCTCGTTAAAGTGACCGGAAGTGCTATCCCTCCTTTAGATTTTAATCTTTTTGTACCTGAGGGATTATTACACAAAAAGATCGAGCGCTTGTTTTGTTCGGCTCGCTAAAAGTATCGAAAGTTCATCCGTTCTGTATTGTTTTATACTTTTTCGGACTTAAGGGATTAGATGACGAAAAAGGAATTTTGGAGGTTCCTTTACATTCCTTTTCAGACTCTCTAAAATTGAAAAGGACCGAGTTATCTTTGTCGTTAAACTCGTTAAAAATTAATAGCGACAAAGTTGTCCATAGCAGACAAGAACGAGTTTTACTATCACTAGGCTCGTTAAAACATAGCGATGGGTTTGCCCGAAGGGAAAATTATAGAACAAGCATATGTTATCCTCCTCAAGCTTGACAAAAATAAAGAGGTACTGGTCAGCAATGATTGGGGAAAATTGGGAAGAAAACTTGAAGAAACTTTGTTGTTAGCAAGTCGCTCTTGAACATGACACTCTCACTCTGCATCCAAGTCGAGTTGGGTTGTTTCATTCACTGGTCACATCACCATGGTCCCATCACACCATCCACATTTGGGGTTAATGCTACCAATCCATCACGTCAGTGTCGCCGATATGTTCAAGATAAGTCATTCAGAGAATTCACCTGTGTCTAACCCGCTACAATACATTTACACTCCATTCTTTCATGACCGCCACCCTGAACCTTATGTCATCAGATCGTTTTCACCTCCATTAAAATCATTTGCTTCGTTCCATGTCATTGATGTGGGATTCATTAAGGCCCTCCTGTGACAGATCGCTTCTTGTCGACATCAGCTCATTATCCAAGAAGTCGGTCTACGAACACCCCGTTCAGTACTTTGAAGCTTGCATGCCTCAATGGCAAGTTTCTCACTTCCGGCGACAGGTTTACATCAATGACCTTCGACCGAAAGATTTTGCGTGGTGTTCAACGCCATGTCCTTTATTCACACCACGTGAATTGTACTGCAGTACCTTGAGGGTCATTATCATTATCGGTGATTCCTCTCGCGCCTGTTAACAACTTACATCATTGGCTGGTAATCAGGCGATGTCTTTCCATGTTTGACTCCAGAAGATCTCTCACATGGATTGACTTGTACTTTGAGTGAAGATCGAACGAGATTGAAGACCCCGGATCTAGTTTCATCCATCCAGGCTACGATATATATTCAAGGAAACAAAGACATCAAATGTACATCATTGCTGCACAGATAATCATCCAATCAAAGGGATGATGGCTCTACTAGAATCATCAGTCTACACTCAAACGATTGTCTGTCCTATGTACATGAAAATGAATTTATAAAGCTAAGCATGGGAATGCCCGCCTCAGCTAGATCATGAAAATATTTTGAAGATAATGTATTGTATTGTATCTTATTACAGGTCTCCTCTCAGCTTGAAAGAACTTTGGATCCTCATAATAAACCATTTCACCCGACATCAAAAGATTAACGACCTCATGCTTTAGGGGGCAACTGTTATAGACATTTTTGGGCACTACAACCCCAAGCATGAAATGTCTATATACCAAGGGCTCCTAAGTCCCTAAAAGTGTTTTTCTAACCCCTAAAGGAACAAGGTCAGCTGATTACAGCTTCTCCCAGAATTTCTCCATGAAAAACTACTCAAAACTAGTCAAAACAGGATCATTTCAACTGCTCCATAGGCAAAGTGCATTGCATCTCACCTAAGTACACTCTATGGGTGCGTTGCATTTCAAAAAGCCCTTCTATGGGGTGCGATGGGTGAGAAGTGACAAATGGCAGTGTCATTCCGCGAGGTGGAGAGGCATGGAATCTTCCAGAAACTTCTCCTGTGACACTTGCCTCTCTGAATTCGACCAAGGATGAGTAAGAGATCATCAATCTCCAAGTGGAAGCAAGAACTATCAGAGGGAAGACACTAATCAAATCAAAAGCTGACTCATCTCCCTTAAAGATATCTATATATGGATCCCTCATCCCAGAGATCCAGAGGCTGGAATTTTGCATCTTGTAATGAATTGCTGTTGGTTTCTTGAGACAACATCATAGTGTTGGGTGATCTAAGCTTTGTAAGAGGTGAAGAATGGCTTACCTGCTGAGAGGATGATGCTGGGTCAGAACAGCTGGTTGTAACTCCCTTGGCTCTTTCTTGTTTATCAATAAAAGCTATTCAAGTTTTCCTCCATACTCTTGTGTCATTTATGTTTTATGCATTTGTGTGGTCAATTTACATCTGATCCTAGATTGTTTATGATTATAGATCCATGTTCTTCTATAGTGTTATGCTACTGTGATCCTACAGGTACTCTGTGAAGCTGGGCGTACAAGGGAGGAAGTAGCGAAAGACTATCAAGAGAGAGAGGAATCGAACTAGGAGATTAGCGCAAGACAGAGGTTAGTCTTCTTTGTTCTTCTCTCATCTATATTTCATAAAGGAAAAACGAAAGTAGCTTTACTTTGTTTGTTTCTAAGGTAGCTACCACACCTTAGTGGGATAAGCAGTTCTGTGTAGACACTTTTCCCTGTAACAACATGATATCATAATGATGATTTTTTTGCCCCTTTTGTAGAAGATGGCAGAAACATATGGAGGGGGGTCTTTGAAAATATACCACTCTTCTACAATGAATGTCTGGAATATCTGGGCTAACCTAGACAGGCTCAACTTGAAGTACTGGTCTAGAAAATCCCCAATGGAGAGTGGGGTTAGGTTTTGACCTAGTTGGATTTGTAATATTTCATTAATGAAATCAGCTATAATGGTGAACAAAATCTTTTGGTCAGGGGATATAATAGCTCTCAGGCTGGGAATGTAAAAGGCATGGCACTGCTGGACAATTTTAGGGAAAACAT
Organism: Pinus tabuliformis; assembly: GCA_031772625.1. Classification (NCBI taxonomy): domain Eukaryota; kingdom Viridiplantae; phylum Streptophyta; class Pinopsida; order Pinales; family Pinaceae; genus Pinus; species Pinus tabuliformis. The sequence continues at coordinate 379,897,831 of CM062819.1, forward strand.
GTACCTCTAGGAATTGGTATTTGGGAAAATTTGACTGCCAAAGGCAAATATCATCAGTATGGTTGAGGTATTTGTCCCTACTTAAACAATGGATTTTAAGATGAAGGGTCCGGATAGATATATCCTTAATTTGGAAATCCCTGTCAGTCAAGGAAGGTGGTCAAGCTTCAAATGGGGAGTTGTGATAGGTCTAACATCCATGGCAATAGGGGCAGCCATAATTTAGCTCTTGTGGATTTAAATTTGGCTTTAAAGGTTTAATTTAGAGGGTTTTCACGGCAACTAGGATTTTTCAGAGGGTTTGGCCACAGGTTTTTAGATTTAAAGTATTTTTCAAATAATTTTACTTAATTTAAAATACTTCACAGGCTGAACATTTTCCAAATTTGAAAGGGTAAGTGGTAATTCGTGGTGAAATACCTGGAATTGGGTGAATTATTTGCAAATTTGGAGTTCACGACAGCTGCAGAGGTTCGAATGGATCTGTTATGGATTGAGAGGTCGACTAGGGTTTCTGCAACTTTCTTCAGGAGTGAATTTGGAGTTCAAATGGTGAATTTGGAATTTGTAGGAATCACACTAGTTCACAGAGATTCACAGAGAAAATGAGTGAAAAAAGGTGAAAAAGGGCTTCTCAACCCTTTTATGGAGCAATGGATGAATGAACAGTAGGTGGTTTGGCGGGTTGAGTGGGGAGGCAGTTTCCCAGGCCATCGCACTGCTTTCATGAGGAAATCGGTATTGAGGAGGGGCCACCTGATCTACTCCAAAGTGCAACATGTAGCAGCCAGGAGGTCAGAGAAAACCCATTTATCAGACAGGTAACGGTTGGCCATCGGGCGTGGTTGATATGGCTGTAGACGGTTGGATGAAAGGGAAGATGATCGGACGAGACTCGGGCAAGGGAGATGTGCAGGTGATAAGAGCGTGGGTTTTGGGTGGGCCAGAGCTTTAATCCCCGCTGGTTTGTGATTAATTAAGACTTAATCATGGGTTTAGTCAATCGGGCAGGGTTTTAATGACAGGTTTTATTTCTTTTTTCAGGATAAGGGGTAAACTGTATAGTTTTGAGCAAAACTAAGGGTTGGGATATTTATTTAAGGGATTTATTTAATATACGGGGATAGGTATATCGAGAATTTATATAATTAAATTAAAAATTAATATGAAATGTGATGAGCAGAGTGGGTATATCTTCAAGTATAAATGTAAATGTAATATTTTCACGCTTTATTTACATATACTCAATGCTTAGGATAAGATGTTTTTGTGGGTTTTTTGAATCAAAAGTGCTTTAACATGGAGTTGTTTTTACTTTTCCCAGGGAAAAGAGTTTTAGCCTTAGGAAAAGGGGTTTTATTAGGGTAATGAGGGGGAGATGAATTTCATGAAGGGGATTCTATCACTCGATGTCCTTAAGTCTTTAAGCCAAGGGTTTGGTCCCACCAAAAGTCAGAGAAATGCTCTGAGCCTCTTTGACTTGAAGGATTTAAAGTGTTAGAGCATACTTGTGGATAGGAAATTAGTAAGGGGAAAACTGAATGGTAGGGAGTTAATCACATTAACTTGCGAACCTTTTTTTTTTCTTTCATAGTTGATCATACATATTGAACTATGTGTCTAAGCCTGATGCATGTGTTTTATCCAATCAACTTTGTAGCTCAGCAACCTTTCTTCTACTTACCCATTTCTTATCCTAACATGTTTTCTTCATTTCTTTGGCTGCATTTAGGCTAGCAAACCCTTATTCTATGTTTTCTTTAATAAAACAAACTATCTATTTCTAACCTTATGTCATCTAAGGGCTCAGATTAAACTGATGAGCTCCTTTTATTTTCTCTACCTATCTAATGATCTGCCAAGATTAAACTGTTTGGTCAGATTTTATTCTCTAACTATAAACATAAAATTCAAAGCATGAAATAATCAAGATTAAACAGTTTGATTACCATGGATTGTGGCATGAATAACAAGCTGCACACAATCATTATTATGGATAAAAGTAAATAGTACTGGCATTTAGACTTGCTCACATTCATGGTCTCTTTTGTTTTTTCAGGTTCATATATTTTCATTTTTTTAACCTTCTCTTTCTCTTTTTGTCCCTTGATATTTCTTTTAGGACATACCCTCTTTACATTTTTTAATTTTTTAATATGGAAAACTTTTGCAGAAAGAAAAGGTATGTACAATATTACAAGTCTTAACCTTAGTCAATCAAAATTATTACTCCTATTGGTATAGGAACCTAACACTGAACACAACATTCGGGGAGATTTCCTGCATGTATGTTAAGTCCTTGGTTTTCTGAGGAAGTATATTGAAATTCACAGATGCTTGGTAATCCTTTTGCCTAGATTATACCTCTTATGTTTTGTTATGTTATTTTGATTAAAATAAAATTAATTGACCGTGGATAACATCATCCATGTCACTCCTTTGGTAATATTAGGTTGAGACATATGGCAATAACTCCATATTCCATTGATCGAAGAATTCCTTTTGATGGGAATCCTAGTCCTTTCCCTCCTTTCGGAAATATTGGTGCTCCATATATGGCTACATTATCCCTTCCAAGATTTAGCATTGGCTTGCCAGTATGGTTGTTTTCAACCTCCTTGGTTCAAAATGTCATGCATTCTCCACAATCAAGTATTCCTCCACCTGGACAAAATCAACGTCCAGTTGATCCTAAAATTGACCCTTTACCTTCTTCGTTGGTTGTTTCTTCCTCCCCTTCTTCCTATTTATCTAGTGAAAGTATTGACACTAGTAACCAGGTGGATAAGAAGAAAAAGAAAGGGAAGAAGAAGAAGAAGAAGAAGAAGAAAATTTAGCAAGGGGCAACCAAGCAACCATTTCTTCGAATGCAACTTATAATGAGAAACCATTCGATAAGCCTCTCAAATTTCGATATCCATGCAAACTTTGTACGGGAGACCATCTTCTTCGAAACTGTCCTGATATTCCTTAGATCTTAGAAGAATGGTCTTCTCGTTCACATCGTCCTATGTTATCAACTTCTAGAGATCATGCTAGTGACACACCATCAACTAGTTTTAGCAAAGTTCATGGAAATAAGGGTAAAGTTAAGTTTCCATGTAGGTTATGTGAAGGGAATCACCCCATTCACCTTTATCCGTATCTCGATGAAGCCAAAAAAGTGTTGGATAACCGTCCTTCTTCACCACAACAACTTCCATATGGTTACAGGAGACTCTCCCTTAATACTTCACTAGTTGATGAATTGACTGAACCAAATCAACGTTAGTAAAACTCACTCTCTCTGAATGTGAATCCCATGAGTCTATACCTGACCAATCACAGGTCGAAGAAACAGTTGACCCAATTTCACGTTCAATTATTCGTACCTTTCTCGTAGAGAGTGAGTATGATACCACTTAGGTTCTTTTCATTTCTTCATATTCTAATGAGCTTGGAGGCAACCCTCTTGTTCCATCAAGATAGGAGAATAATCCTCCCATTCTTGTAACTCAAGGGGGAAATTCTCCCATTCTTATGGTACCCCCTCCAAGTAGTTTGGTCACTTCCTTTGATTGGAATCAACTGGCAAGATGTCGTCTTCCTTCTTATGTGCCTTTCCAGATAATAGTACAGGTTTGTAATACGATTGTACCTGACACTATTATAGATGAAGGTGCATCTGTGAGTATCCTTTCCTCCACTGCTTGGCAGGCCCTCGGTTTGCCGCCACTTGTGCCTGTTACCTAGAATCTGTTGGCTTTTAACAAAGGAACTAGTCAACCATTAGGGATCCTTCCTCAGTTTCCTATTACTTTCGGAGGAAAAAATGTTTATCTCAATGTGATAGTAGTCCCAGGCCCTTTAGATTATAATTTACTTCTTGGGCACGACTATGTTTATGACATGGGAGCTATTGTTTCAACACTCTTTCTAGTGATGTGTTTCCCGCATGAAGGTAAAATTGTCACTGTCTACCATCTTTCATTTCCCGGTCCAAATATGGCTTCCAGTTAACCATCTTCCCTAAATGGTCCTTTTGTCCAAATGGTATCTTCCCCACAATGGGTCAATTATGTGGAAACCCGTTCCATGCCTACATCAACTGACGATCAATTCCATGATGTTGTACATTATGTACTGGGGGCATTAGAACCAGATCTCTCTAATGGATTCCTTGCTGTGGATCCCTTCTAGAGCATTGTTCTCCCATATGATGAGAACCTCTTGGAAGTCATGGCCTCTTATGGGTCGTGAAACAAGGAATATGAGGAGATTTCCTTGTCTTGTGTAAACCTTGTTAAAAAATGAAATAAGGAATATGAGCATAGTTCCTTCTCTTGTGTCAAGCTCATTAAAAAATGAACAAGGAATATGAGGATAGTTATTCTACTATGTCAACGTCATTAAAAAATGAAACAGGTCCATGAGCATAGTTCTTTGTCTTGTGTCAAGCTCGTTAAAAAATGAAATAAGGAATATGAGCATAGTTCCTTGTCTTGTGTCAAGCTCATTACAAAATGGAACAAGGAATATGAGCATTGTTCCTTTTCTTGTGTCAAGCTCGTTAAAAAATGAAACAAGGAATATGAGTATAGTTATTTTACTGTGTCAACCTCATTAAAAAAATAAAAGAGGTCCTAGAGCATAGTTCCTTGTCTTGTGTCAAGCTCGTTAAAAAATGAAACAAGGAATATGAGGATAGTTCTTTTACTTTGTCAACCTCATTAAAAAATGAAACTGGTCCCAGAGCATAGTTCCTTGTCTTGTGTCAAGCTCATTAAAAAATGAAACAAGGAATCTGAGTAGAGTTTCTTGTCTTGTGTCAAGCTCATTAAAAAATGAAACAAGGTCCCCTGGAGCAAATTTCCAAGTCGAGTCTTTGGTTAGATCTCATAAAACCCCAGTCGAGTCTTTCACTTGCTCTCGTAAATGAACCTTCGTTCCATCCACCTGATAGACATAAGTAGTCTACTCAGGTGAATGCAATGAAGCTTGGGAGTCATGCACCTAGAATCAAGTCATCATGCTGGGGGCATGTAAACCAATCTCAAGCATAATTTTCATTTCAAGCTTGTGTAAAAATGAAACTGAATCCAAGCTTAGTTTTTTGTTTCAATATTGTGTAAACACGAAATTGAATCCAAGCATACTTCCCTATGGTTCAAGCTTGGGTAAAAATGAACCCATTTCCACTTTAACCCTTGTGATTTCCATTTTATCATCCTCTTCCGTCAAATGAGCCTTGGTTTTCTCATTCCATCATCACTATATGCTTGGCCAATCATACACTTTCACTTGGTTGTTTTACCCTTTTTGAGGAACAGTTGCAATCAGTGGTCTTATTAGCCAACCTCTTCACATAAATCAACATGTTTTGAGAAGTTCCAACATCATGGGAACCAATTGCTATCCTATACACCACTCGTTCCTCAAAGTGGAGTCCTCTTTATGCTCTTTTTAGACTCTTGAAATCTGAAAAGATTGTCGAGCGCTTGTCCTTTTCATCTCGTAAACGGATTGGAAACGACATCTAATCAGTATAAGTTTACCCCTTTTCTGGACTGAGATAGATTAATTATGAAAAAGGAATACGTTGATTGAACATGATCAATAGGTTCTCTCTCATATTATTTTATCCTTTTTCGGACTTGAGAGACAAATCTACAAAAAAGAACTTGTGGAGTTTTCTTTTTTTCCCTTTTCAAATTCTCTAAATATGAAAAGGATCGAGTTATCATTATCGTTAAACTCGTTAAAACATTAAATAGTGAAAAACTTGTCCATCATGAAAAGACTAAGTTTCACCTTCGCTAGACTCGTTAAAACATCAGATAGCGATGTATTCACCCGAAGGGTGGAATTATACAACAAGCATATATTATCCTCCTAAATCTTGATAATAATAAAGAGGTACTGGTCAACAATGACTGGGGACAATGGGAAAAGGGGTAAACAATTTTATGGGATGCATCAAGGCCCTCTTGCGACAAGTCGCTTCTTGTCGACATCAGCACATTATCCAAGAAGTTGACTTAGAAACACCGTTCTAGTACCTTGAGGCTTGCATACATCAATGGCAGGTTTCTTGCTTCCGACTATAGGCTAACATCACTGGCCTTCAATCGAAAGTCTTTGTATGGTGTTCGAGATCAAAACATCCATTCACAACATGCAGAATGTACCATAGTACCTTGAGGATCATTATCATTATCGATGATTTCTCTCGCATCAATTAGCAACTTAGATCATTTACTGGTAATCAGACGGTGTCTTCCCATGTTCGACTTCAAATCACATATTCACATGGTTAGACTTTTACTTGAGCAAATGATTGAATGACATAGAAGACCCCAGATCTAGTTTCATCCATCCAGGTTGTGATTTCAGGAGAGTACTAAATCATCTATATGATGGATTTACACAGATGGTCATCTTATCATGGTTATATATCTATACATGACTATTTGATTCATGTACATGTAATGAAAAGTTTATATGTTAAGCATGGGTATACCTTCCCTCAGTGATTCATGAAAAATCTAAAATATCATGATATCACGTATTGTAATTGATGCAGACCACCATTCGTTTCAGTTCCTCCTCATCACATCATAAAGAATATCACTCGACATTATCATTTTTGACTACATTCCCTAGATAAGTCATCACATTGAATGCCATCATTCCTGAGAGTTTCCTGGCCTGAAGACATCCTGAAATGACTCCTTGAGCGACCAGCGTAGCCTTGGTCAGGGATAACTGCATTGTAGATAAATTAGGCCCATTCAAGCCTGCTCAAGAGAGCACCTAGGCCCACTTTGAACTGTCCTGGGTGAGATTGAGAGAAATATTCATAGGGTTCTGGGAATATTCCTACATTCTAGACCATTCTAGAAGCTTCCCACTTCTTATCCTCTCCTATGAGCTCAAAATTGGATAGGGAATGAATCAAATAAAATTCCCTCTCCTCTCATCCCTTCCTCTATGGAAACTAACTCCAAAATTGGAAAGCCATTCAATGCCCAATTTATGACCAAACCACCTCCATTTCCCTATAAATTGAGTAGTCATCATAGTGATCAAGGGCTGGAATTGGAATAATTGTAAGGAGATAATATTGGTTTGAGGTTTGAGATCATAAGAAAGTATTGTTATGCTGTTGGAGTGTTGTGATTTTTGTGTTATGAAGGATGGAACTCAAGTTGGATGTGTTAGCCTCCTGTTGCAACAGGTGTTCATCTTTCATGATTGACATTTTTTCATGCCAAATATGTCATACTTTGCATACTGCAATGCTCCATATTTCCTAAAGAGGCCAAAGAACAGGCCATGAGAGTGTGCCAATCTAAATGCCACTTCTGTATTCCAATTTTGATGACTTAACCATTTTTGAAGAATGTTGTATAAAAGGGAAGGCCAAACAGCTTAACCTTGGCTTCCCTAGGTTTCAATTTCTTGCTTTAGAAATAGAGAATGAATATCTGTCGAAACAGCTTAATCTTGGCAGATTTGTAGATAGGTAGAGAATCAAAAGGAGCCCAACTGCTTAATCTGGGCCCTTGGCAGAAATAAGTGTAGATTTAGATAGGAGGGCAGTCAAAAGAAAAATTATAAATCAGGGTCTGCAAGTCTAAGTGCACCCAAGAAGAAAAAATGCTAGGTAAGTAGGCTGGGTAGGTAGTTTTTGAGGTTGCAGAATGTTGATATGTGATCAATTTTGTGTTTCAAAGTGATATTTTACTTCAGATCACAATTTAAGGCAGTTTTTATTTGGAGATGCTCAAGCTGGATACCTCTAACTCCCCTTCTTCTTATTTCTTAAATCACTCACTAATTTCCCTAAAGAAGTCAAGATTTGCTTGATTCCTCTTTGTTTCATCATTTTCCATATCATTTACCTGGTGAAGATCTGCTTCACTCAAGGATTTCCATTCTTCCTCTATAAGTCACTTTTCCCCCTTTGATAGCCTAAGATCCACATACTTAGCGCTTTCTTGTCATTTCCATATTAACTACTAACTCTATTATTTAGCTCCCTCAATCATTTCCCTTCCCCTACTATGTAAGAATATATAAATCCCCAAAAAATTAAATAAATCCTCCCCATGGCACTATAGCCATATTCTTCTAAGTCTAGGAGGTAGTAGTCCATTTGGGGCTCCTACTAACCCATCCGTGTCGTAACTGGAGTTAGCCTGGCACCTGGTCATGTTAACAACCATTCCTTTTTAATCCTAACCCTATATAACCCACTTTCTGCCCTTATCCTAAAGCTATGTTCATCAAACCTTTAACCCCCGCTGGCGCATAACCTGTTCACCCACAAAACCAAAGTTCAAACCCCCCGCCGCGCTATATTAAGATTCGAATATTCGCGCAGGCCCCCGGCTTTAACCTTCCGCCACCCTGTCAGTCCTGCCAACTGTCCGATCCGCCCGCGCCACAGATCAACGGTGGGTGGGTCTTTCCATCCATCGATCTGCCAATGGTTAGTGCCCGGGAGATCGGTGGTTTTACCGTCATACTCCCGACACGCGTCGCCCTCCCGGTCGTGGCAGATCCCCCTCCTCCGAAACCACTTTTGCTCCAAGGCGACGCACCGGAAACCGTAAACTATCTTCCCCCCTCCTGTGTTAGCACCACGTCACTGCTGACATAACCATCCTGCGTCGGCCCCCTGCCACCGTGTCCTTGCCACGTAGCTGCCATCGTACTGCCACGTCACCTCCTCCACCATATCGCCACGTCACCCGGCCGTACTGCTGCCGTCATCAGCCGACGTCACCCTGCCACATCACCGCCGTACTGGGACCCACCACTGACGTCATGCTGACATCACCGTCAAAAAGTGCAAAAAGCGCAAATCGCAGCCTAGGAAGCCCAGAATCAGAATCTGAGGCAGTTTTTCATGCGCGATTAGCACCTAGCGCTAATCGCGCATGGCTACGGGAAATAGGCCAAAGTGGAAAGACCTTTCGTGACTCGGCCTCCAGCATGCCCGAAAGACACAAAATGACCAGATTTTCTTCACGAAGCATTTAGAAAGGGGCGAACACAATTTTTAAAGCATCAGAGGGCCGAACAACTACCATAAAGGTCGATGGGATAGTCTAAAGCACTCAGAAGACATTAAAGAGCCAGGTTCAGTGCCAAAGAGTATCAGGAAGCGGAAAAGAGTATCAGTTCAACAACATCAAAGCAGGTGAAAATTAAAAACCTTCATCAAAGTCAACAAAGCAATTAAGGCAATTTAAAAACTTATCTGGTCGGGATTAGTGCACATTAATGCCACCAAACAGCAACAGAACCAAGTTAGAGGTGGAGGTAAAATACAAATCACAGTTATTACAGAAAGAATGCACCAAGCCACCCAGGACAGACATTAACTTAGTTTGATACAGCTACCCTCAGCACAGCTCAAAGATATTTTCATGCATTTATTTCTGGATAAGATTAGGTTAAAGTAATCATTCTCTTTTTTACCCGTTTAGGTCGGCTGTAATAGATTAATTCTGGATACTTTTTCCTATTTATAAGACCCTTTGCATTGTTAAGGGGGTTGGCTGGTTGATAATCTTCATTAGAGACTCGCACTGTATCTGAGATGTTTTACTTAATCAAAGATTGCTGAAAAGCTTTGGGGGACAGATTGTCTGCTCTGTGTCTAATGGTTTGAAGAAGTGAATGTGGAATTCTTGTGCTGTAGTATGAATCAATAAGTGTTCCTTATCTCTGTTATTTCAATTTCACATACGCTCAAGTCACTGAACAAAGGATTGGTTTAGAATTTTCTTAGCTGCACTCTATGCTCAGTTTCTGTGGCTTCTTAATGTTTTCCTCTTGATTTAGGCATAAATATGAATTCTGTTATGGCTCATGTTTGATCTATTTCACATATAAATGACTGTTATCTAGGAATTCTTAACTGCTCCTAGATAGGGCTCATTTATCCTCTTTCTGCTAACCTGAATGAGAGATTCTTAATTGCCCCTCATTCCTTAGCCTTTAATCCATCTCTTTTACCTTGAATGATTGTTTCATATGCAGCTGTCTTGCTCCATAATTCCTTCTTATGACCAAGAAAACGCACCAGCAGTCCTACTCCTTGACTCCACGCCCAATGGTTCTAAAACTTTCATGCTATCCCTGCCTCTTTACTTGAAAGCATCATCCTTCCCACCAAAAATCAAAACAAAACCCCTTGAACTCAATAACTAGCCTAAAACCATATCAACAAAGCTAAATCAGAAAGAGAGAGCCCTCTCTGATTGTAGGTGGGCTAGAACCTACAGTCCAAAGATTGGTCTGTGGTTACCTCGGCCGTATCCTTTTGAGCTGACCAAAAGGACAACCTGAGTGATAACATAATGGTGACTCCACTGGGGAACATCCTCAGTTAATTTCACAAATCAAGTTGAAAAACTCCATGGGAACAAAAATTAGTTGTTCAAGTGTTGTCTATTCCTTAAAACTACAGATGAAGTCTGAATGTCGGCCAGGAAGCCTTTGAAACTGTTCTTGCGTTGCATTTATAGGAGTAAATAAATGCTGCTTCAATCAATCTTCATGCTAGTTTTAAGCTACAGATAGCTGTTCCAAAAATTTGATCAGTTCCTTGCTAATACTAAAAAAAAAACATTCACAGAAAATACCAAAACAAATTCAGAATCTGGCTCCCAAAAAGAATTCTTGTTATACTAGGTCAAATCCAGACCCAGATCCCCCAGCTGCTTTTGAAAATCTGAACTTAATCCCAAAGATCCTTAGTAAGCAAGAAAAAAGAGAAGATTTTGCCGATAATAGTCCTGAAGCAGTTCACCCAAGCAGAGTTCCAACCCCTGTAAAAGTTTTATTTTGTTCAACCCATGTTTCCCCTTGTTCATCGTCCACCTCTCAAAGCACTCCTTCCACACCTCCATTCACTGCACATACTCCCATTACCACTACTGTTGTTCCAGTTGTCCCTGTTGTTCCTGTTGTTCCACTTATTCCTGTGAATATGGCTAATAGATATGCACCCCTACAATTACCTGCAAACCCTGGGGCTATGCCTCAGGATTATCAAACTAAAATCACATATTTTGATGGGACTGGTACTTGCACATCCCTTTAGCATACCAAGAAGATGCAAGACTACTTTGAGAACTACGAAATAGATGATGATAGTGTGAGAATGAAAATTTTTGTTCAAAGTTTAACAGGTGATGTAAGAACTTGGTTCAGATCACTTGCTGCAAATTCTATAACCATTCTGGATGAGCTTTACCAATCCTTTACCAACAGATGGGAGAAAAAGAAAGACCCCTTGCACATACTAGCTGAATACGATACAATAAAAAGAGGCCCTCAAGAGTCTGTCCTAGATTACTATGGAAGATTCAACAATGTCTATAATGCAATACCACAGAACCTAAGACCTCCACCTGACCTTGCTTTGTATAAATTTCCTGATGGATTTGACCCGGATATGGCATACCAGTTAAAATAAAGAGCCCCTCAAACCCTTGCAGACATGCAAAATGTTGCTGTTAGCATAGAGGCCAACCTAATTGCCAAAAGAAACAGAGCTAGAATGGAGAGAAGAACCACCTTTAAGGAAGAACCCTCAGCCTTAGATCAGAAACTTGATGCTATTATCAATGGCATGCAAAGGCTAGGAGACAGAGTAGAATGTGTTGAGAGGAAGTCTTCATGGGAAGCACAATAGCCCAATACCATAAGGAACCCAAATTTTAGGAAAGCACAGAACGCAAATGCTGGCAGGTCTAGCCCAGACCATGACATAAGGCCCCCTTTTCATGAAAATTATGCGGAAGCCTCTACATCTAGTGAACCCCCAGAGGATACTCACACAAACTTGGTGGATTCAAGGGCTGAGCAACAAATTTTCCTAACCCAACAAGACCAAGATGAGCATGACTTTAATCAGTTTCAGACCAAGTCTAGTGAGTCTTTTGATTTTAAGCAAGGCTATGATACTGCTGTGTATGAGGTCCACAAACAGTATAAGCTGAGAACTAGGACCATTGATATTTCTGAACCTAGCAAACCAAAGGATGGCAAACAGCCCAACAAGACTAAAGGCAAGGCCGTCATAATAGAACCAGCTGATATACCTGTCCCAAACCCGCATCAAGTGAGTGTAGAGGACATAACAGAAATGCAGCCTTCTATTGACCAGCCTTTGCCACCTCTTTCCTCGGAAAAGAACTCGAGCAGTGTTCCAAAAAGCCCTCCTAAAGCTGAAAAACTGCAAGCAGTCACTTCCCATAACACTGATAAACAAGACCAAATTGCTGATACTCCAATGGAAAAAGGGAAACCTGCCTCTCACAATACTAAAACCCAATCTGAAAAATCATTTGACTTAGAGGCAGAAATAGGTAAATTGAAGATATCCATCCCCTTGTCCGAACTTGCTAAACATAATGTGTATAGGAAACAAATTCAAAGATCACTTCAAATGCCAGAAGTCAAGGATGATGTCAATGTCCTTGATGATTAGCCTGAGCTGTTGTTCGGTCCAGAAGTTAATGGAAAATCAACATATGGATCTGTCTTACCCTTTTATGTCAGTTTACATATACATGACAAAGTCCTGCACAATGCCATGTTTGACTCAGGTGCCTCACACAACCTTATGCCCAAAGCTGTAATGGAAAAGTTGAACCTTGATGTTACAAGACCCTACAAAGATCTTTTCTCCTTTGACTCAAGTCAAGTCAAGTGTTTAGGCCTCATCAAAGACCTGTGTGTCTCCTTAGTCCAATTTCCTAACAAGACAATCCTCATGGATGTGGTGGTTGCTGACATTCCACTAAAGTACAACAGGTTGTTGTCAAGATCTTGGTGAGCAAAACTCCAAGGGTCTCTCCAATTAGACCTCTCTTATGCCACTATATCTGTCTTTGGGAAACCAAAGAGACTATATAGATAAACACTGATGAAGTATTTGGTAACTAGTGAGAGCAAACCTGAAAATTTTCCTATTTACTCAATCCATTCTGATATGGATTCTTTTATTTTATTTAATGATGAAGCAAATCCTCTTATGGATGATAAGTCGTTAGCTTTAGAACTGAATGCACACACCGATGAAGAATCGGTTGCTCATACTGATGAAACTGTCAAAACCACAGACACAACCAACATACAAGAAGAACTTCCCCAAACAGTAAGTTCAAATCTGTCCACTGCAAGAATAACTGAAACTCCTGATATTGACCACAAGCAAGAAATCACATGGTATTTAGAGTTTGATGGCTTTTTCAACAAGTTAGGAGCAGGGGCAGGTGTTTGGATTCACAATACACATAACAATCATGCAGAAGGCCATGCCTACAGACTAAACTTTACATGCACCAATAACATGGCAGAATATGAGGCTCTCCTCCTAGGCCTTAAACTGCTCAAAGCTCTGGGAGTTGCAAAAGTGTCCATTTTAGGTGACTCCGATCTAATCATACAACAGATGAAAGGTAATTTTGTTACCAATGACAATAGAATGAGGGCCTATAGGACTGCTGCCACTAGTATACTCAATACATTCACTGAATCCAAGCTTGCCAAGATTTCAAGAGAGCATAACATTCATGCACACAGGCTAGCCACATTTTCTAGTACATGCAAGCTTCCCTTTGAGCCAAATCACCATTTTACTGCTGAGATAAAACATAGGCCTGCTGTCCCAAATAATGCTAAAGATTGGCAAGTGTTCGAAAATGATGCCCAGATTAACAATTTCATCACTCTTGAGCATGAGTTTTCAAATATTAACATTGACATGGATGCTATGACGGATAAACAACAGCAAACAAATGAAAATCAGCAGGCTGTAACACCTGTAACAGCTAAACAAATGCTGAACCCAACTGTTTTTGACAATACAAACATAGAAGCGTCGAAACAGATGCATTTGGAGGAAATAACAGAAACAGAGGCCGAGATCGTTGATCTAAAAGATAACTTTGTCCCTGTCGGCCTCACTCCATTAGAATATATGTTTGATGCAAATGATGTTCCCAGAAAACCAAAAATGCAGCCCTTGAACACTGATATAGAAGAACACAACATTGGAACAATAGAGCAGCCCAAAATGATCAAATTATCCAAAAATTTGCCACCTGATCAGAAGCCCAAATATGTTGATTTGTTTAAAGAATTACAAGATGTATTTGCTTGGAGTTATGAGGACTTGAAGTCCTATGACACCTCAGTGATCCAACACACCATTCCCTTAAAACCAAACCAAAAGCCCTTCAAACAAAAACTGAGGAGAATCAATCCTATGCTTCTTCCTTTGGTTGAAAAGGAAGTGAAAAGAATGTTTGAAGCAGGTATCATAGCACCCATCAGATTTTCTGAATGGGTATCCAATCTCATTCCCACAAGAAAAAAGACAAGTGAGATTAGGCTATGTGTAGACCTAAGAAATTTAAACCAAGTCTCCTTAAAAGACCACTACCCCTTGCCCAAAATGGACCATATTCTGCAGAGAGTAGTGGGGTCATCTAGAATCTCATTGCTAGATGGCTTTTCAGGTTTCAATCAAATACTGGTTCACCCGGATGACCAAGACAAGATAGCCTTTACCACACCGTGGGGAACATTTAAGTATGTGAAGATGCCTTTCAGACTTAAAAACACTGGTGCCACCTTTCAAAGGGCAATGGATATCGCATTTGCCAAATAAATACATGATTTCCTAGTTGTCTACCTCGATGAATTAACCCCCTTCTCCAAATCTGATCAAGAGCACCTAAAACATTTGAGGCAAATATTCATGACATGCAGGAAATATGGCATTTCCTTGAACCCCAAGAAATCCCTCTTCGGCCTTGAAGAAGGCAAACTTCTTGGCCATATCATATCAAAAGATGGGATTAGAATTGATCCTGAAAGAATCCAAGCTATCCTCCAAATCCCATATCCAAGGAACATAAAAGAGTTGCAAGAATTCCTTGGGAAGATCAACTTCCTAACGAGATTTATTCCAAATCTAGCTAAACTGATACGATGTTATAGATCTGATATGAAAATATAAGACAATGCAAATAAACCCAAGAAATAACAAGATATGAATATAGATAGAAATGGTTCACTTTATTGATCAAACCCTTAAGGTAGGGCAACACCATATATTCACTCCTTAAGGAAGGAGAACACTCCACAAGCCATATGCTTATTCATACAATAATCCTTGACATCCCTCAATGTGGAGTCTCTAGCCTCTTTATAGGCCTCATACATATAATACCATGGGTCATTACCATGGTTCCCTCAACACCATCTATCTAATACCATGGACCCATTACATTATTACTAACTACTTGTGGTCCCTTACATGATATGGGTTAACCACCTTATTTATTACTATGGCCCATCCCATTATTATATTATTCCCTTGGGTACCTCCCTTTGTACCCCATGTTATCCCCCCTAGGTATATAACATTCCACCCCCCTTAACATGTTTCGTCCTCGAAACATGAAAAGAACACAAATAATAAGATCTACTCAAAAGAGTAGTCCACTGGTACCATGCACGTGCATCTAGCCATCCAAGAGAAAGGTGAACCCTCGATCTCGCTGGTGCCTCGCTCGCTTGAGATGGAAGTTGACCGTGGCAGCTCTTCTGTGTTGATGTGTAGTAGGTGGATCTTTGCTTCTCTCTATCTTTCATGTGGGGGTTGTTGTCCTTGTCGCTAATTGGTTGCCATTTTGTTGGTTGTTTTCTTGCGGGGTGATGTGGGTGATGATATGTTGAAGTTTTAACCCATGACGTCTTTTTATTTAATTCACCCTGCTGTGGTGTCTTATCTTCCAAAATTACTTCAACCACTGAGCCCTCATCTGATGTATCAGAACCTGTATCCTTTTCTGCTTCAGCCTCTGTTTGTGTTTGATTGTTGATCATCAATGTCTCATCATCTGATATGTTAGTCCTTGGAACATCTTCTGCGTCAACCTTAATGGACTCTACCTGTTTATTGATGGAAATATCCTGTAATGTAATTTTCTTCTTTTTATACCAGAGCTTCAGATATTTCTTCTGCACATTAATATTGATAGTACCCACGGATTCCATCCAAGGATATCCCAAAACAACATCCATATTATCCATCTCTGAAGTATAAAAATCACCATGCAACACATACTTATCCATAGAAATCTTCAAATCCTTATACACTTGAACATCCTCATCATCCACCTGTGCGTTTTCAATGTATTTTGTTGGAACTTGCAATTTTTTTGCCAAATTAACATTCATAAAATTATGCTTGCAACTAGGATTTATAGATACAATGATTTTCTCCTTCTGAATCAATCCATGAACTTGCAATAAGGAGACACCCAAAGAAAATAACCCCTTACGTGTCTCATTCTCCTTTTTTCTAGTCCGAGACCATTTGTCTAAAAGAACTCTATCAAATTCTACATCTGAAAGTTTGGACAACTGCTTGTTGTCAAGTGAGAAATACCATTTATGAGCCTCATCTCTGAAATTAAGCCACACTGAATCCTTCCAATTTTTTTCCCATACTGACTTAGTTTTCTCTATGTATTCTTCAATAGTAGGACCATTATCTTTTCCTGTAAAACATAGAACCGCCATGAAGAGGGTTTTGAAAAAAAATTCACTTGGCGAAAATTTGAAATGGCCACAATTCCATCAATATTGCCTAGAATCCCTATTATGAGCTATTTTTGGAAATGGAACAACCATTCTGCATCTTCCCATGTGGTAGAAATCCCGATCTAGGCACTAGAATTGCCGATCCACACTGCAACTGTCCCACCGTCACAAAAAATTGTTGAAAAATAGCCGATTTTAAATCAACGATATCTCCCTTATCCGGACTCCGATTCAACTGATTTGTTTTTTGAAATCGGGTATCTTTTTACAAATAATCCAGATCTACAATTAGCTTTTGCAGATCTTGCACCAAGACATCCAATCTATGCCGCAAACTCGCTACCCCAAAAAATTATCTACAACACCACTGATTTTTAAATCAGCGATATCTCCTTCATCCGGACTCCGATTCGGCCGTTTTTTTTTTTGAAATCAAGTATTTTTCACAAAGAATCTAGATCTGCAATTAGATTTTGCAAATTTTGCATCAGAACATCCAGATCTGCACCGCAAACTCACTGCCCGAAAAATTGTCTGCAACACCACTGATTTTTAGATTAGCGATATCTCTCTCATCCGGACCCCGATTCGGCCGATTTTTTTTTTGAAATCGGGTATTTTTTCACAAAGAATCTAGATATACAATTAAATTTTGCAAATTTTGCATTAGAACATCCAGATCTGTGCCGCAAACTCGCTGCCCCAAGAAATTGTCTGCAACACCACTGAATTTTAGATCAGCGATATCTCCCTCATCCGGACTCCAATTTTGCCGATGTTTTTTTTGAAATCGGGTATTTTTTCACAAAGAATCCAGATCTGCAATTATATTTTGTAGATATTGCACCAAAACATACAGATCTAATCTGCAAACTCGCCGCCCCAAAAATTTCCTGCAAAACATAAGAAAAATTCTCCACTTTTTTGCCCAGGAAAGTGCTCTGATACCACTTGTTATAGATCTGATATGAAAATATAAGACAATGCAAATATACCCAAGAAATAACAAGATATGAATATAGATAGAAATGGTTCACTTTATTGATCAAACCCTTAAGGTAGGGCAACACCATATATTCACTCCTTAAGGAAGGAGAACACTCCACAAGCCATATGCTTATTCATACAATAATCCTTGACATCCCTCAATGTGGAGTCTCTAGCCTCTTTATAGGCCTCATACATATAATACCATGGGTCATTACCATGGTTCCCTCAATACCATCTCTCTAATACCATGGACCCATTACATTATTACTAACTACTTGTGGTCCCTTACATGATATGGGTCAACCACCTTATTTATTACTATGGCCCATCCCATTATTATATTATTCCCTTGGGTACCTCCCTTTGTACCCCATGTTATCCCCCTAGGTATATAACATACGATTGCTAAGCAACATGTTGAAAAAGGATGCTAAGGTAAAATGGTCTCTCGAGACCAAGCAAGCCTTTGTGGGCATAAAGTTTGCCTTAACCCAAGCCCCTGTCCTCACAAGTCCACAATTTGATAGGGGCTTTATCATATTTTCTTTTGCATCTGATCACACCATAGCTGCCATCCTTTTGCAAAAGGATGATCAGGGAAATCAAAAGCCAATTGCATTTTTCATCTAAGCCTTAAGAGGTGCCCCTTTGAAGTACCCAATCATGGAGAAGCAGGCCTATGCACTTGTTAAGGCCATCAAGGATTTTCGAATTGACATTTTATATTCACATGTGATTGCCTATGTCCCAAATGCTGTTGTAAAAGACATATTAACCCAAGAGGGATTAGAGGGCAAAAGAGGCAAGTGGATTGCCAATATCCTTGAGTATGACATAGAAATAAAACCGACCAAGCTCATAAAGGGACAAGGTTTAGCCAAACTAATGTCCGAAACAAACTTTCAAGCCTTAGACATTAACCAATTGGACAATGAACAGGAGCTGGCGACTCCACAGATCAGTGAAACCTTTTTGCAATCCCCATGGTATGCTGATATATGCTTTGTACTATTAAACTTGTTTGCTCCCCCAGGATTGTCTAGAACCAAGAAAAGATTTTTGAAAATGAAGGCTTTAAAGTTTTGTGTCGTAGATAGTGCATTGTTTTGGAGAAATCACGAAGGCATATTGCTTAATTGTTTAACCATGAATGAAACTAACAATGTTATGAAAGAATTCCATGCAGGTGACTGTGGAGGACATCTATATTGGAAGTCCACTGCTGATAAAATTTTAAGGGCTGGTTTCTATTGGCCCTCTCTTTTTGCAGATGTAATGAAATTTTCCATTTCATGTCACAAATTCCAAATCTTTGAGGGCAAAAGAAAGCTGTTGCCCCTGCCCCTTAAACCCATCTCAACTTAAAAGCCTTTTCAACAATGGGGTCTTTACTTGATTGGAGAAATCCATCCCTCCTCCTTAGGGCAGCACAAGTGGATTCTAACAGCCACCGACTATTTCACTAAGTGGGTTGAAGCCATCCCATGCAGGCAAGCCAATGACACCATCATTATCCAATTCCTTGAGTGCAATATCCTTTCTAGATTTGGCTGCCCTGAGAAGATCATTACTGACAACGCCGCTGCTTTCAAATCCAAAAAGATGATCAACTTTTGCCATAAATTTCATATTACCTTGGGCCACTCTACGGCCTATTACCCTCAAGGTAATGGCTTGGCCGAATCCTCAAATAAAAGTCTCATTAATATTATCAAGAAGATCTTAGAAGAAAACAAGAAGAACTGGCATAAAAAGCTCACAAATGCCCTATGGGCAGACAGACTTTCAACCAAGAAATCCATTGGGATGAGCCCTTATGAGCTAGTATATGGCATGGAGGCCAGATTTCCTTCATCTTTGGGCATCCCTACTATCAAACTGTTACAGGAGATTCAGGCTGAACCAAATGACATTCAACGAAGAATCAATCAGACCATCCATCTTCAGCAAACCAGAGAGCAAGTCTATGACAGAGCTCAAATATTGCAAGAAAAGCTCAAAAAGATGTTTGATAAGAGAGCTAAGGCTGAGGATTTCTACATTGGCGACAAAGTTCTAAGGTGGGATTCACGAAGAGAGGACAAGGGAAAACATGCAAAGTTTGATTTTTTATGGAAAGGGCCATTCGTTATTTCTGTTGTTCAGGGAAATAACACATATTTTCTCAAATCTGTAGAGGGCAACACTGCTGAAGAAGGCCCTGTTAATGGCCGAATGTTAAAAAATTACCATGATCCCTTTTAAAGGGACACAATGCAGCTCTGTACATATTTCTTTGTACATTGATATTTGTATATATCAGCACTTTGTTTTTATTTTTTGTATAAGCAGCTCGGTTGTTAGAGAAGCAGCAGCAAAGTTTGTAAAGACACAGCCAATGCTCTGTCTCTGCATTAATCTCAGCAAGACAGCAAGAGTAGCATTGTCATATCACAGAAATTCATGGTAAAAGCAAAACAATGTGCAGCTTACAGTCTTTAGTCAAACAGTATCAATAGGAGAGGAGCAATCTTTTAGCAACTCTTTCTAGACCAGAGCCAAAAGAAACACATCAGTTTTGGATCTATTTTCAAAGATAATGCTCAAGCAATATTGTACATAACATTAAGCTCGTAGAAGAAAGCAGGTGATGCTATACAATTCACAGTAATTCAGTTGAGGAGAGAGCTGTTCATATTTCAAAGTTTCACACTTCTAGCAGCCAGTACAAAGAAAAGTTTCAGTCTACAACAATAATAGAAGATCAAGGCAGTCTGACCTGCTGTTATTGGCTTTTCACAAGGAAAAAGCCATCCCCAAGTGGAGCCACTGTTAGCCTCCTGTTGCAACAGGTGTTCATCTTTCATGATTGACATTTTTTCATGCCAAATATTTCATACTTTGCATACTTCAATGCTCCATATTTCCTAAAGAGGCCAAAGAAGAGGCCATGAGAGTGTGCCAATCTAAATGCCATTGTTGTATTCCAATTTTGATGACTTAACCATTTTTGAAGAATTTTCTGTAAAAGGGAAGGCCAAATAGCGTAACCTTGGCTTCCCTAGGATTCAATTTCTTGCTTTAGAAATAGAGAATGAATATCTGTCGAAACAGCTTAATCTTGGCAGATTTGTAGATAGGTAGAGAATCAAAAGGAGCCCAACTGCTTAATCTGGGCCCTTGGCCGAAATAAGTGTAGATTTAGATAGGAGGGCAGTGAAAAGAAAAATTGTAAATCAGGGTCTGCAAGTCTAAGTGCACCCAAGAAGAAAAAATGTTAGGTAACTAGGCTGGGTAGGTAGTTTTTGAGGTTGCAGAATGTTGATATGTGATCAATTTTGTGTTTCAAAGTGATATTTTACTTCAGATCACAATGTAAGGCAGTTTTTATTTGGAGATGCTCAAGCTGGATACCTCTAACTCCCCTTCTTCTTATTTCCCAAATCACTCACTAATTTCCCTAAAGAGGTCAAGATCTGCTTGATTCCTCTTTGTTTCATCATTTTCCATCTTTACCTGGTGAAGATCTGCTTCACTCAAGGATTTCCATTCTTCCTCTATAAGTCACTTTTCCCCCTTTGATAGCCTAAGATCCACATACTTAGCGCTTTCTTATCATTTCCATATTAACTACTAACTCTATTATTTAGCTCCCTCAATCATTTCCCTTCCCCTACTATGTAAAAATATATAAATCCCAAAAAAATTAAATAAATCCTCCCCATGGCACTATAGCCATATTCTTCTAAGTCCGGGAGGCAGTAGTCCATCTAGGGCTCCCACTAACCCATCCGTGTCCTAACTGGAGTTAGCCTGGCACCTGGTCATGCTAACAACCATTCCTTTTTAATCCTAACCCTATATAACCCACTTTCTGCCCTTATCCTAAAGTTATGTTCATCAAACCTTTAACCCCCGCTGGCGCATAACCAGTTCACCCACAGAACCAAAGTTCAAACCCCCCGTTACGCTATATTAAGATTCGAATATTTGCATGGGCCCCCGGCTTTAACCTTCCGCCGCCCTGTCTATCCCGCAAACCATCTGATCCGCTCACGCCACAGATCAACGGTGGGTGGGTCTTTCCATGCGCCGATCTGCCAATGGTTAGCGCCCGGGAGATCGGCGGTTTTGCCGTCGTACTCCCGCCACGTGTCGCCCTCCTGGCTGTGGTAGAGCCCCCTCCTCCGAAACCCTCTAAGGTTGTGCGCCCGAAACCGTAAACCACTTTCCCCCCTCCTGCGTCAGCACCACGTCACCATTGACGTCACCATCCCACGTCGGTCCCTACGACGTAGCTGCCACCATACTGCCACGTCACCTCCTTGTTATAGACATTTTTGTGCCTTACAGATCTAAGCATGAAATGTCCATAATCCAAGGGATCCAAAGTCCCTAAAAGTGTTGTTCCTACCCCTAGAAGAACAAGGTCAACCAATGACAGCTTCTCCCAGAAGTTCTCCACCAAAAACTAGTCAGAACTAGTCAAATCAGGATCAATTCAGATGCTCCACTAGCTGGCTGCGTTGCAAAGCACCCAAATACACTGGCTAGGTGCATTGCAACGCACTTGAATGCACTACCCAGGTGTGTTTAGCGGGAAATGACAAGTGGCAGAGTCATTCAACGAGGTGGAGAGACAATGGAAGCTTCCAGAATCTTCTCCAATGACACTTGCCTCACTGAAATCGACCAGTGATGAGTAAGAGGCTCTCAGTCTCCAAATGGAAGCAAGAAGTGACAGAGAGAAGCCACAAGTCAAAACATAAGCTGACTCATCCTCTCTGCTTACATCTATATATGGATCCCTCATCCCAGAGATCCAGAGGCTGGAATTTTGTACTTTGCAGAAAATTGCTGTTGGTTTTGAGATTGAGATTAGTGCATTGGGTGATTTATGCTTTGTTGGAGGTGAGGAAGGGATTCCTTTGCTGGGAGGTAGATGCTGGATCGGGACTAACTTGGTTGTATCTCTTCCTGGATATTCTTATTACATCAATAAAACTATTTGAGTTTCTCCTACATGCTTGTGTATCAGTGATGTTTTGTTATATTTGCATGTTTAGCTTAATCTGATCCTAAGCTTTTTATGAATGTAAATCTATATCTTTGTGTAGTTTCTCTCTTCTGTGATCTTGCAGGAACTTGGTGAAGCTGGGCCAGTAAGGGAGCAGGTAGCTGGAAGCTGACGAAGAGGAGAGCGATTGGATTAACAAACTAGCACAAGACACAGGTTAGTTCATCCTTCCTATCTGTTTACATTTCATAAAGAAGAATACTCAAGTAGTTTTTCCTTGTTTGTTGCTAAGGCACTGTCACACCTTAGAGTGGGATAGGGGCGTTCTGAATAGATACTTTTCCCAAAAACAAAATGGCGACTCCGCTGGGGATCGTGTCTAGTTAGTTTGTTTGTGTTTCTTTTGTTGTTTGCTTCATAAACACAGAAGTAGCAATCGAACTGCATTTGCCATTATCAAATGCAAAGTAGCTGCTACTTCAATCCACCCTTTGGATTTGTTTATGATTTGAACAATTGATCCACAAATGCTCTAATTGCCCTTTGTGATAGCTCTTAGTCCTCCTTTAAATCATCCCTCTGATTGTACCTTACTGATAGCTTTTACTCGGCCAAAATCCATAGATTAAACTGCAAACCGTGACCCAGAACCCGGATAGAAGTCTCATTTCTGCCCCAGCGTAGGCTCTGTGAAGAGGTTCTGCATTTCAATGCAGGTCCCGAGAGGGCTACCTACGCTGCAATTCAGTTTCTCTATACAACAGGTGCGCCGATCAGCCCTTGCCCTGTGCAGTTGAGGTTCTTTGCTTCATTTTGTTCAGTTTTATCTTTGTTTTTTGCAGCCTGTTATCAGTGTGTGTACCTGTCTGAAAACCCCTTTTCTCTGCCTTAATTCTGCCTCCTTTGTACAAAAAGACTGTAGGTGTTCTTTGTGTATTTGTTACATCATTTACAATTTTCCATTGAAAAGTAAAATAGTCATATTGTCGTCCTTAGATTTAGATCTGTCGTAAGTGTCGATTTTGATCTTAGGAGAAAAGTTTGTTTGTTGTTGACAGTTGATTATACTTTTTACTTTTGCTTTGGTTTGAATTTTTCTCTTTCTAGTGTCGAAACGAGTGTTTATTTCAGAATCATAAAGTGTCGTAATCTCCTCTACCTTTTTGATTTCGAAAAAGAAGCTTGTTTGTGTTTTTCACTCGAAAGCAAATTCAAATTTGTACATCAACTTTCTTTTTAGGCATCAATATTAAGAAAGTGAAAACAAATACATGCATTTGTGCATTTGCATATTGATAGTTTATATGGTTTGATTTAGGAAAAGTGCATTTATAGTGTGCTCTTTGCTCTTTGAGAAAAGATTGTGTCTTTGTTTTTCCCTTGTAGCTAGGATTTTCATTGTTGAAAAGAGATAAATGCTTGCTTATCATCTTTAGATTGCATTTAGGAATTACATCTACATCTCGTGGTGATCCAAAAAGGAAAACTTCTAAGAAAGATCAACTTAAAATAAATTGAATGAATCTAACGACGCATTGGAACTTAACGCACAACATAGAGGTCTAGGCTAGAGACGTGTTCCGGCGTCGTAAAGCCTGGTAACTGTTGTCCTCACTAATGGTTGGGTGATTCCTCCACTGTGAGACGATAAGTGCCAGTACGGATTGTGCTCCCACATATCGTCGAGTATATATTGGGAGACCCCTATAGGCTTAAAACCTTTTATCCATAGGAATCCGTGTCGGCCGCCCTACTGATCGCAATGCACCGAACACAACATTCGGGAAGATTAACTGTCGTACCGTAAAACGTATTATGCAGTTTTGTGATTGGTTTGGCACACCCTCTACCCAGATCTCCAGAGCAGTCCCTTTCATTCCTTTTCAGACTCCTTAACATAAAAGGTCCATCTGAGCACTTGTCACTTCAATCTCATTAAAAATCGAAGGAGACTAGAGTCATCTTTTGTTTTTTCTCGACTCTTTAAAATTGAAAAAACAAGTTGTGTCCAAGCGTCATAAAATTTATTTTAAACGGAATATTCATACCCTTTTCCTACGTTGATCTTAGGTTGATAAAATGGAGTCTACCAACCAAGGAATTCCCCTTGGTGGAAATCCTAGTCCCTTCTCCTCTTGGGGAGATGTTGGTGCACCCCATATGGCCACATTGTCGCTTCCAGGACTGACAATTGTCTTACCAGTCTGGCTCTTCTCAACCAATGTCGTTCAGAACACCACTATTCCTGAACAATCAAATCAATAGTTAGACTGGTCCAGAGTTACCCACCAACCTTCTACTTCCTCTAATTCTTCCTCTCCTCCTTCCTCTTCGCTTGATGGGGCTGGCAAAGCCAAAAGTCAAGTTCCTAAGGAGAAGAAGGAAAAGAAGAAGAAAGAGAAAAAGAAGAAGGAGCCAAAAGAGAATGGGGGCAAACGAGTGTCGTCTAACGAAAATCCACACACTGCACTGACCAGGCCTAAATTGCCATGTGTCATTTGCAAGGGAGACCACTTTCACAGAGATTGTCCTTGCATCCCTCGGATACTAAGGGACTGGTCTCCCCGTTTGCACAATCCGGTGGCGTCAACCTCTGATAGCCATGTTGAAAGCACACTGTCAACTAGCGAAAGTGATGTCCCAAGACAAAAAGGGAGAGCTAGATCTCCCTGTAAACTGTGCGAAGGCGATCACGCCATCCACCGTTGTCCCTTCTTAGACGAAGCTAAAAGAGTTTTGGATGATCGTCCGATTTCACTGTTACGACTCCCTCCTGGATATAAAAAACTCTTGCCGAGTCCTTCGTTAGTTGAAAATCCAGCTGGCCCGCTCAAGTGGTCAGCTGAAGCGCTGGTCATTGAAGATGAACCAGCTGAATCCATACCTGATGAAAGTCAAAAGGTCAAGGCAGCAGTTGATCCGGTCTTGCCTTCAGAGGTTTTGTCTTCGAATGACACAATCACTAAAGAGAACAAGGATGACACCATCCAAATTCTCTTCATCAACACAGACTCCGACGAACACGGGGGAAACCTACCCATTCCTTTATCGCAGGAAGGAAGTTCGTCAGAGCCGTACCCGGCCGTCTACTCGGTCCCACCACCAAGCAACCTAGTTGTCTCCTTCGACTGGAATCAACTAGGCAGACCCCGTTTACCAGCAAGCATACCATTCAGAATTATTGTCCAAATATATAGAATGGTCATGGCTGGTACCATCATTGATGAGGGGGCTTCTGTGAGTAACCTTTCCTATACTGCTTGGAAAGCGCTTGGTTCTCCATCGCTTTTGCCTGAGATGAGAAATCTGATAGGCTTTGATAAAGGAACCAGTCGACCTTTAGGGATCCTCCCCAATGTGCCCATAACATTGAAAGGGAAGGCCGTTCAAATGAACGTGATGGTCGTTCAAGGACCCTTGGATTATAACCTACTCCTTGGATGAGACTATATTTATTGCATGGGAGCCATCGTCTCCTCACTCTTTAGAGTAATGTGTTTTCCGCACGAAGGAAGAGTGGTCAAGCTCGTGGACCAGCTTTCATTTCCCGGATCACGCATCGCAAATAGTCATATACCATCCCTAAATGGTCTCTTCACGCAAGAAATGTCTCAACCTACTGTCCGTCCTCCCGATGAGCGCGAGTAATTCGGAGGGATATGACTGGAACCCAGGGGGCATGCGTCCTGGTCTGCTTCGGCAGGAAAACTTCGGGTATAGGGTAGGTTTCCGCGGGAGAATATGAATAGTCTGTACCCCGTCCGCGATTGTATAGGGGTTATTCTAGAATAAGATTCTCTTGTCAAAGTTATGTGTTTGGCGCTCGTTGTCACTCACCTTTTTTTATCTCGGTAGACATCGCTAGAGAAGTGTTTTGTTTGAAAGATTAATAGAATAATCTTTGGGTAGCCTGTAAGAGGTAGAACCCTTCCTAATAAAACAAATGTTTTGTCAGCTCGAATAAAGGGTAACCCTTCCTGATAAAACAAATGTTTTGTCAGCTCAAATAGAGGGAGACCTCGAAACTCTGTTTTATACCTCGGGGCATGCAAACCTTTTGGAGTGCAAGCAAATAGCGATTATTTATCTGTTTTTTGGATTAGTCGTTTCCTAACTTGCATAAAGAAAGGAAGTGGGGAAAAAATCTAAATGTTGCCATTTTATATGAGACATTCTTATCATATGACTGGATAATCGAGCATTTTTAGCACATAGTTCATGCTCGTTAAAAAATAAACATAAGACTGAGCTAGTGTTTCAACCCACGTTTAAGCTCGTTAAAAAATGAACTATCCTCCGGTAAATAACCACTATGAATGAAGATTTCAGCCATTAAATCCTTGGTCGTGTTTGCACCGTCACCTCCACTTTTCCATTGGCCGATCATTCACCTCCATTTGATTGTTTACCCATTTTGAGGAATAGCTGCGAAGAGTGATTTCACTAGCCATCCTTGTGACACTGCCGTGCTTGGAAAATTCCAACACTTACCTGGAATCAGTTGCTACCCATTTTATCACTCGTTCCTCAAAAGACGAGTCTTATTTAAGCTCTTTTCATCTGACTCGTAAAATATGAAAAGATTGCCGAGTTTTGGCCTTCCAGCTCGTTAAAGTGACCGGAAGAGCTATCCCTCCTCTAGATTTTAATCTTTTTGGACCTGAGGGATTATTGCACAAAAAGATCGAGCTCTTGTTTTGTTCGGCTCGTTAAAACTATCGAAAATTCATCCCTTCTGTATTGTTTTATACTTTTTCGGACTTAAGGGATTAGATGACGAAAAAGGAATTTTGGAGTTACCTTTACGTACCTTTTCAGACTCTCTAAAAATGAAAAGGACTGAGTTATCTTTGTCGTTAAACTCGTTAAAAAGATTAATAGTGACAAACTTGTCTTTAGATGAGAACAAGTTTCACTATCGCTAGGCTCATTAAAACATAACGATGGGTTTGCCCGAAGGGAAAATTATAGAACAAGCATATGTTATCCTCCTCAAGCTTGACAAAAATAACGAGGTACTGGTCAGCAATGACTGGGGAAAATTTGGGAAGAAACTCAAAGAATCTTTATTGGTAGCAAGTCGCTCTTGAACATGACACTTCCACTCCGTGCCTGAGTCGGGTTGGGTTGTTTCATTCACCGGTCACATCACCATGGTCTCGCCATACCATCCACATTTGGGGTAAATGCTACTGATCCATCACATAAGTGTCGCCGACATGTTCAAGAGAAGTCATCTAGAGAAGTCAACCGTGTCCCATCCACTGCCATACATTATACTTCATTCTTTCATGACCGCCACCCTGAACCATATATCATCAGATTGTTTTCACCTCCATCAAAATCATTTGCTCTATTCCATGTCATTGATGTGGGATTCATCAAGGCCCTCCTTTAATGGATCGCTTCTTGTTGACATCAGCTCATTATCCAAGAAGTTGATCTAGGGACACCCCATTCAGTACTTTGAAGCTTGCATGCCTCAATGGCAAGTTTCTCACTTCCGGCGACAGGTATACATCAATGACCTTCGACCAAAAGATTTTGCGTGGTGTTCGACGCCAAGTCCTTTATTCACACCACGTGAATTGTACTGCAGTACCTTGAGGGTCATCATCCTTATCGGTGATTCCTCTCGCGCTTGTTAACAGTTTACATCATTGACTGGTAATCAAGCGATGTCTTTCCATGTTCGACTTCAAAACATTTCTCACATGGATTGACTTGTACTTCGAGTGAAGATCGAACGAGATTGAAGACCCTGGATCTAGTTCCATCCATCTGGGCTGCGATATATTTTCAGGAAATATAAAGACATTGACATGTACAGCATTGCAGCACAGATGATCATCCTACCAAAAGGATGATGACTTCACCAGAATCATCAGTCTACCATCAGACGATTGTCTGTCCTATGTACATAAAAATGAATTTATCAAGTTGAGCATGGGAATGCCCGCCTCAGCTAGATCATGAAAATAGTATGAAAATAATGTATTGTATTGTATCTTATTACAGGTCTCCTCCCAGCATTGAAAGAACTTCAGATCCTCCTAATAAAGCATTTCACCCGATAAACGGTCTCATACTTTAGGGGGCAATTGTTATAGACATTTTTGTGCCTTACAGCTCTAAGCATGAAATTTCCATAATCCAAGGGATCCAAAGTCCCTAAAAGTGTTGTTCCTACCCCTAGAAGAACAAGGTCAACCAATGACAGCTTCTCCTAGAAGTTCTCCACCAAAAACTACTCAGAACTAGTCAAATCAGGATCAATTCAGATGCTCCACTAGTTGGCTGCATTGCAAAGCACCCAAATACACTGGCTAGGTGCATTGCAACGCACTTGAATGCACTACCCAGGTGCGTTGAGCGGGAAATGACAAGTGGCAGAGTCATTCAACGAGGTGGAGAGACAATGGAAGCTTCCAGAATCTTCTCCAATGACACTTGCCTCACTAAATTCGACCAGTGATGAGTAAGAGGCTCTCAGTCTCCAAGTGGAAGCAAGAACTGACAGAGAGAAGCCACAAGTCAAAACATAAGCTGACTCATCCTCTCTGCTTACATCTATATATGGATCCCTCATCCCAGAGATCCAGAGGCTGGAATTTTGTACTTTGCAGAAAATTGTTGTTGGTTTTGAGATTGAGATTAGTGCATTGGGTGATTTATGCTTTGTTGGAGGTGAGGAAGGGATTCCTTTTCTGGGAGGTAGATGCTGGATCGGGACTCACTTGGTTGTATCTCTTCCTGGATCTTCTTATTAGATCAATAAAACTATTTGAGTTTCTCCTACATGCTTGTGTATCAGTGATGTTTTGTTATATTTGCATGTTTAGCTTAATCTGATCCTAAGCTTTTTATGAATGTAAATCTATATCTTTGTGTAGTTTCTGTCTTCTGTGATCTTGCAGGAACTTGGTGAAGCTGGGCCAGTAAGGGAGAAGGTAGCTGGAAGCTGACGAAGAGGAGAGCGATTGGATTAACAAACTAGCACAAGACACAAGTTAGTTCATCCTTCCTCTCTGTTTACATTTCATAAAGAAGAATACTCAAGTAGTTTTTCCTTGTTTGTTGCTAAGGCACTGTCACACCTTAGAGTGGGATAGGGGCGTTCTAAATAGATACTTTTCCCAACAACACTCCTCCGCCGTACCGACACGTCACCCGACCGTACTGCTGACGTCATCAGCTGATGTCACCCTACCACGTCACCACTGTACTGGGACCCACCACTGATGTCATGCTGACGTCACCGTCAAAAAGTGTGATAGGCACAAATCG
Source organism: Pinus tabuliformis (assembly GCA_031772625.1). NCBI lineage: Eukaryota > Viridiplantae > Streptophyta > Pinopsida > Pinales > Pinaceae > Pinus > Pinus tabuliformis. The sequence goes on from CM062819.1 coordinate 379,927,724, forward strand.
CAGCCTAGGAAGCCTGGAATCAGAATCTGAGGCAGTTTTTCATGCGTGATTAGCGCCTAGCGCTAATCGCGCATGGCTACAGGAAATAGGCCAAAGTGGAAAGACTTTTCGTGACTCGGCCTCCAGCGTGCCCGAAAGACGCAAAATGACCAGATTTTCTTCGGGAAGCATTCGGAAAGGGGCAAACACAGTTTTTAAAGCATCAGAGGGCTGAACAGCTGCCATAAAGGTCGATGGGACAGTCTAAAGCACTCAGAAGACATTAAAGAGGCCAGGTTCAGTGCCAAAGAGTATCAGGAAGCAGCAAAGAGTATCAGTTGAGCATCATCAAAGCAGGTGAAAATTAAAAACCTTCATCAAAGTCAACAAAGCAATTAAGGCCATTTAAACACTTATCTGGTCGGGATTAGTGCACATTAATGCCACCAAACAGCAGCAGAACCAAGTTAGAGGTGGAGGTAAAAGACAAATCACAGTTATTACAGAAAGACTGCACCAAGCCACCCAGGACAGACATTAACTCAGTTTGATGTAGCTGCCCTCAGCACAGCTCAAAGATATTTTCATGCATTTATTTCTGGATAAGATTAGGTTAAGTAATCATTCTCTTTTTGACCCGTTTAGGTCGGCTGTAATAGATTAATTCTGGATAATTTTCCCTATTTATACGACCCTCTCCATTGTTAAGGGGGTTGGTTGGTTGATAATCTTCATTAGAGACTCGCACTGTATCTGAGATGTTTTACTTAATCAAAGATCGCTGAAAAGCTTTGGGGGACAGACTGTCTGCTCTGTGTCTAATGGTTTGAAGAAGTGAATGTGGAATTCTTGTGCTGCAGTATGAATCAATAAGTGTTCCTTACCTCTGTTATTTCAATTTCACATACGCTCAAGTCACTAAACAAAGGATTGGTTTAGAATTTGCTTAACTGCACTCTATGCTCAGTTTCTGTGGCTTCTTAATGTTTTCCTCTTGATTTAGGCATAAATATGAATTCTTTTATGGCTCGTTTTTGATCTATTTCACATATAAATGACTGTTATCTAGGAATTCTTAACTTCTCCTAGATAGGGCTCATTTATCCTCTTTTTTCTAACTTGAATGAGAAATTCTTAATTGCGCCTCATTCCTTAGCCTTTAATCCATCTCTTTTACCTTGAACGATTGTTTCATATGCAACTGTCTTGCTCCATAATTCCTTCTTATGACCAAGAAAACGCACCAGCAGTCCTACTCCTTGACTCCACGCCCAATGGTTCTAAAACTTTCATGCTATGCCTACCTCTTTACTTGAAAGCATCATCCTTCCCACCAAAAATCAAAACAAAACCCCTTGAACTCAATAACTAGCCTAAAACCATATCAACAAAGCTAAATCAGAAAGAGAGAGCCCTTTCTGATTGCAGGTGGGCTAGAACCTGCAGTCCAAAGATTGGTCTGTGGTTACCTCGGCCATATCCTTTTGAGCTGACCAAAAGGACAACCTGAGTGATAACAGGATGAGTGACATGGGATCAGACTTCTTTGGTTGTAACTCTTCCTTCTACTTAATAAAGTTGTTTACACCTTTTCCCATATTCTTGTCTTTATGTATGATGATTATATGTGTAAATTCTTTCAATTTCATTTGCTTATAGTATATAGATCTCTCTTTGATTGGTTTTTGTCCTCTGTTTATGATTTCAATCACTGATCAAGTGGATTCAGTTTGAGAAGGAGCAGTGGGAGCTACTGAAAGGAGACAAAGGGAAGTGAAAGATAACAAGTAGGTCCCTTGTCTTATTTATCTTCTATAGGAAAAGGTTAAACTCTTTAATTCTATTGTTCTAAGTGTAGCTACCCACTTAGGGAAGTTTTGTTTATCCGTAGATGCAAAATTCCACATAACACACACTTAGCCAAATTCCGAAGGACTCCTAACAACCTAGCCTCATGCAGCCTTCCTAAATGGCGCACTTCACATCTAAAACACTCAATCATTTTCCTTGTTTGCTGGAACTATGAAATGTGAATAAAGACTAACCCACCTTGGCCTCCAAAACTAGGTAGATCCTTCTCCCATTGTCCTTCCCTCAACTGGAGCTCACTACCTCTAGAAACTATGCAGTTCTCTCCCCCAAGCATCTCAACTACCTAGTCCCCCTTTGTTATAGACATTTTTGTGCCTTGCAGCACCAAGCATGAAATGTCCATAAATCAAGGGCTCCTAAGTCCCTAAAAGTGTTTTTCCAAGCCCTAAAGGAACAAGGTCAACAAATTACAGCTTCTCCCAGAAGTTCTCCACCCGAAACTGCTCAGAATCAGTCAAATCAGGATCATTTCAGCTGCTCCACTGGCCAGCTGCGTTGTATAGCACCTAAATACACTAACTGGGTGCATTGCAACGCACCTAAATGCACTACCAGGGTGCGTTGAGCGGGAAATGACAAATGGCAGTGCCATTCGCGAGGTGGAAAGACAATGGAAGCTTCCAGAATCTTCTCCAATGACACTTGCCTCATTGAATTCGACCAAGGATGAGTAAGAGGTTCTCAGTCTCCAAGTGGAAGCAAGAACTGACAGAGAGAAGACACTAGTCAAATCATAAGCTAACTCATACTCCTTGCATACATCTATATATGGATCCCTCATCCCAGAGATCCAGAGGCTGGAATTTTGTACATTGCAAAGAATTGCTGTTGGTTTTGAGATAGATATCAGAGTATTGGGTGATTTATGCTTTGTTGGAGGTGAAGAGGGGCTTCTTTGCTGGGAGGTTGATGCTGGATCAGGAATCATCGGTTGTAACTCCTCCCGTATCTTCTTGTTATATCAATAAAACTATTTGAGTTTCTCCTACATGCTTGTGTATCATTAATGCTTGTTACATTTGTATGTTTAGCTTAAATCTGATCCTAAGCTTTTTATGAATACAGATCCATGTCTTTGTGTAGTTTTCTTCTTTTGTGATCTTACAGGAACTTCGTGAAGTTGGGCAAGTAAGGAAGCAGGAAGCTGTCAAAGAAGAGAGGGATTGGATCAAAGGATTAGTGCAAGACACAGGTCGGTTCTTTCTATCCCCCTCTATCTCTAATTCATAAAGGAAATACAAAAGTAGTTTTCTTTGTTTGTTTCTAAGGTAACTATCACACCTTAGTGGGATAGAGCCTGTTATCACTGAAAATTCTGTTGCCAAATTTGCTTAGATTAGTTTCAGGGCAAAGTGTTTCCGCAGCGCATCAATCCTGTTTAGCAGTTTCGCAGCGCTACAGGTTTAGGTGGTTTCGTAGCGCGCTACAAAACTGGAGATTTGTCCGAAACCATAACTCACCCATATCACTTTTGTCTCCTATGGGTTCTGTGGGAATGTCTGGCTCGACATGTCACAGTGCAGGTTATTATCATCAATATACAAATAATACTGCTGTGTTTTTCATCTTCAAGGTTTTCTCTATAATCCCACTATATTGGTCAAAGTTCTGGTATCTAGTGGAGGTCAATATCCTAGCATGCCTATTGTACAGAGTTCTGCTTTCTTTCAGAAATCTGCATCAAGTGGGAATCTCACAGGAAATGGCACAAGTATTTAGGACGTAAATCCAGCCTTTGGTTACCCAACATCCAACAGGATCTGCAGCAGCGGAAAATTCTTTATATGGGATTATACCTTCTTATTTGGGGGGAGGCTGCAAACCTACGGTTTATGCCAGAGTGCCTCTGTTATATCTACCATCATATGGCATTTGAGCTGTATGGGATGTTAGCTGGCAAGGTGAGTCCTACAACAGGGGAAAATGTAAAGCCAGCATATGGAGGTGATGAGGAGTCCTTTCTCAGAAAAGTTGTGACCCTCATCTATGAACTCATTGCAATGGAAGCCAAGAGAAGCAAGGATGGCACTGCAAAACATTCTCAATGGAGGAATTATGATGATCTGAATGAATATTTCTGGTCAGTGGATTGTTTTCGGCTAGGATGGCCAATGCGTGCAGATGCAGATTTTGTTTTTATATGCTACCAGGAGATGGCTGTAACTCTAAAGAAAAGCCTTTAACTGATAGAAACAGATGGCTGGGCAAGATGAACTTTGTTGAAATCCGTTCCTTCTGGCACATTCTTAGAAGCTTTGATCGAATGTGGACCTTCCATATTTTGTCTTTACAGGGAATGATAATTCTTTTCTGGAATGGATCGAGCCAGCCAACTGGAATCTTTAATGAAGTTGTTTTTAGAAAAGATCTTGAGTATTGTTATCACCACCGCAATATTAAAGCTTGTTCAAGCTATTCTAGATATAATTCTTAGCTGGAAAGCAAGGAAAGCCATGAAGTCATCAGAAATTCTAAGATATGTTTTGAAAGTTGTCGTTGCTGCTGCATGGGTAATCATCCTCCCAGTCTGTTATGCTCACGCATGGATAACCCAATTGGTCTTGGTAAAATTTTCAAGAACCGGTTTGGTGACAAGTGGGAAAGCCCTTCATTATACATTTCTGCAATCGTGTTCTAATCTGGTTCCTAATGTACTTGGGGCAATATTGTTTTTATTGCCCATGATAAAGCGATTTATTGAAAGCTCGAAATGGCGCATTGTGAGTATCCTGATGTGGTGGGCACAGCCTTGACTTTATGTTGGTTGGGCAATGCACGAAAGTCAGTTTTCTCTCTTCAAGTACACAATGTTCTGGATCCTACTTCTTGTAACCAAACTGGCATTCAGCTACTACGATGAGATTCATCCATTGATTGGGCCTACAAAGGCTATCGTGACAATGCATATTAGTGCATTCGAATGGCATGAATTTCTCCAAACGCAAAAAACAACATTGGCGTGGTGATTGCCCTCTGGGCTCCAATAGTACTTGTTTATTTCATGGACATACAGATTTGGTATACCATTTACTCCACTATCTTTGGAGGTATCTATGGTGCCTTTCGCCGACTTGGTGAGATACGAACATTGGGGATGCTGAGGTCAAGATTCCGATCTTTGCCTGTAGCTTTCTATGCACATTTAATACCACCTACATAAAAACAAGAGGGTGGAAAGTCGAGTTTCTGCACTGATGATTGAACGACAGCAATGTGCACACATGGCATGCATCAGAGCATGGTAATGAACACATGGCACTGTAAATGGAGGATGACGGTGATATCGACGGATTCAGCATCCAGCCCATCATAATCAATAGGGTTCTTTCTACACCTCATAAATGGCCATCGATTTAGATTCAAAGCCAATTCCGAAAGAGGTACAGGAACATGGTGAATCGTTCTGAAGTTGACAAACATTTATAGCCAGTTTTGGGGAAAGAGCAACACCACAGCTGCTCGTTGGCCATACTGTGAGGGAAATTTCTTTCCAGATAAGATGGAAGAAGAGAACTGGAATTGCAGATAGAATCTCAGAAGTTTCTGCAGTGATCGATATACAAGCAGTTGTCGGGGCCTATTTGGCCTGCCGAGAATTTGATCGCCTTAAATGTATTGTAAGTTTACAAGCCCATGTTCGTGAACGAAAGCAGGCTGCAAGAACTCTGCGTTGTGCGCAAGCAATTGTCAGATTGCAAGCTTTGGTTCGTGCTGGTCGAGTGTGATTGTCAGAAAAAGGATATGCAAACATTTACAGTGGAATTCCTGGTTATTAAGTGCATAGTGTCAGATTGATCTGCATATTGGTGCGTGTATATTATCTTTGGGTCAGCATATACCAGTGATCAAGGGGAAAAATTGAAGAGGTTGATTTTGCCAGAGAAAGCAGATATTCTAATATCAGAGCCCAAGGGAATATTATTACTCAATGAAAGAATGCTAGAAACATATGTGATTGTGAGGGACAAGTTCCTTGGTCCTACTGGAAAAATGTTTCCCACTATAGGCAGGATACATATGGCTCCTTTAGTGGGCTATTTCTCCCAGCCTGTTGCAGATGGTCTTGACCCAAGATTGCTTGTGACCCCTGGAACAAAGGCAGTCAGCGCAACAAGGAACATCTTTACAAACACACATGAGCAATCACCGAACAAAGTGATGCAAACTGCAGGTGGTACTCTTGATAGTCTTACTTATCGGCTAAATCTTGAAGTTTTCTCAGCTAATGCTCGGATGAAAATGCCCATTTAAGCCAAAGGAATATGGTTAGAGTATCTTTGACTACAGAGGATAAACAAAGGTTTTCTGTTGCTTTGGATTGAGTATAGTTTCGAGGAGAATGCAAAATTGCTGGTTGCTTCATGCCAACAGTTTTTCTCAGGGATCCTCCAAGGTCTTTACACCATCCACAGGTTGTGAGTCTATTATGTATTTCAAAAGACAGTCGAAAACCTGCAAGCTCAATTGTTGAGGCATATAAATTAGTCACGAAGCATGTAAAGGTGCAAGTTTTGATATATTTTATGCTCAAGTATGCAATGGTCATATTGTTTTCTGAGTCGAGTGTTGTCACAGCATACTACCAGAAGTTATTGAAGGTGTGAACCTTTTCTTATTATCAAAAGTCATGTCCTCAAGGTTAGCACGAAGGGCCTACAAGGTGGTTTGCTGTCCACAGGAGCTGGAACATTGGCTCGAGTGTTTGCAGATGGGAAGACCACATTCAGTGTCTCAAAAATGATTGCCATAATGTTTGCGCGGGGGAGTGTCCACTTCTTAGAGAATTGAAGGTTTTAATGGTAAACTCTGTATCCATTCTTGTGTTACACTTGTTTACCAAAGAAGCCTCCAGCATGTCAGGAGCATGGTGTTACCCTATTCTCTTGGGTTATTAAAGAATTAAAGTATCCACTGCTGCATACTCAGTGATGGGGGACCAGAACCGAAAGTTTAGGGATATTTTCAGTCAATACAGAACAGATCAAAGCCTTTGGTATTCAAAGCCAGCATGGGACATTAATTGCCCATCTTATGCCATCTCATGCTATCTCAGCTGAACGAAGAGAAAGCCAGGTGTCAAAGCTAGGTGTCAAAGCTGCAAGGAGGAATCTTAATTGTAATAAATGCTATGTCCAGCATGATGTAGAATTAGGATTTTATTTTCTTTAGAATTCCAGTGCTGTAGATTAGTAGCCTGCTGTATTTATTAGTTGGTTTTAAAAAGTTAGTAGGTGTCATCATAGGGAAATTATTGAGCTCTCCTCACGGGGGAGGAGGGAGCTCGAATCAGGTAGAGGAAGCATTCTATATAGAGCTGAAAGATGAATGTAATAGGGGTTGGATATTTTATACAAAAACAGAGTTTATTTGGGCCAATGTAAAGACTTATTACAGTAATAGTAAAACAGTGGTTGTTTCTTCTCAAGATTCTCAATGGATTATTTTGTTCAAATGTGATGGTGGTGTATTCTCTCAATGTTCTTTTACAGCCTTGTTATAACATAATCACTCAGAATTCATTTTTAATGCTCTGACTTCCTGTATGTTTAGCAAGCTGTGGCTTATGTGAAATATGTTTGAACATCTGATGCAAAGAGCCTTGACTTCCATGAAATGACTGTACTTTTGTTTATTAAATGTGTGAGACTCCATAGCCCAATGAAGACCAAATTTGATGTGTGTCCAACCAGCTTTATTTTCATAAGTGTGTGAAGAGTTAGCCCTCTGTTGTTGTGATTGATTTCTATCAAAAGTCTGTGAGAGAGCCCTCTCTGACTAGGAAGGCTAATTCCTAGTCTAAAGTTTGGTTGAAAGAGTTACATAAAATCTTACTCGGTTGCAGCCCTTAGTAGTGATTTTGTGATAACAGAGCCGTTCTAAATAGACACTTTTCCCGGTAACAAAATGGCGACTCCGCTGGGGACGATTGTCTAATTAGTTTTTCTGTGTATCTTTTTGTTGTTTGTTTCATAAACTTATAAGTAGCATTCGAACTGCATTTGCCACAACAAATGCAAAGTAGACATCTGCTACTTCCATCCATTCACTAGATCTGTTTATGATTTGAACAACTGATTCACAAACGATCTGATTGCCCTTTGTGATAGCTCTTAGACCCTCCTTAGATCTACCCTCTGATTGTGCATTACTGATTTCTTTTACTCGGCCAAAAACCAAAGACTAAACTGGAAATCATGACCCAGAACCCAGATAGAATTCTCGTTTCTGCCCCAGCGCAGGTACTGTGAAGAGTTCCTGCATTTCAGCACAGTTCTCGAGAGGGCAACCTGCACTGCAATCCAGTTTCTCTGTGTTACAGGTGCGCTGATCAGACTAGCCCTGTGCAGCTGAGGTTCTTGTGATTCATTCTTTCCAGTTTTGTCTCTGATTTTTGCGGCCTGTGATCAGTATATGTGTCTGTTTGAAAACCCCTTTTCCTTGTTGTAATTCTGCCTCCTTTGTACAAAAGAACTGTATATGTTTTTGTGTGTTTGTGGAGTCGTTTACAGTTTTCCATTGCAAAAGTAGAATAGTCGTACTGTCGTCCTTTGATTTAGATCTTTCGCAAGTGTCGATTTCGATCATAGGAGAAAGTTTGATTGCTGTTGATAGTTGACTATACTTCTACTTTTGCCTTTGGTCTAAATTTGTGATTTTCTAGTGTCAAAAACGAGTGTTTATTTCAAAATCGTAAAGTGCTTTATCTTTTGATTTCGAAGAGAAGCTTGTTTGTGTTTTTCGCTTGAAAGCAAATTCAGATTTGTACATCAACTTTCTTTTTAGCATCAATATTAAGAAAGTCGAAAACAAATACATGCACATGTGCATTTGCATATTGACAGTCTGTTTGGCTTGATTTAGGAAAGTGCATTTACAGTGTGCTCTTTGCTCTTTGTGAAAAGATTGTGTCTTTCTTTTCCCCTAGTAGCTAGGATTTTCATTGCTGAAAAGAGATAAAAGTTTGCTTATCATCTTTAGATTTCATTTTAGGAATTACATCTACATCTTGTGGTGAACCCAAAAGGCAAACTTCATAAGAAATATCAACTTAAAATAAATTCAATGAATCTAACAACGCTTTGGAACTTAACGCACAACAGTTAGAGGTTTAGGCTAGAGACGTATTCCGGCGTCGTAAAGCCTGGTAACTGTTGTCCTCACTGATGGTTGGGTGATTCCTCCACTTTGAGACGATAAGTGCCAGTACGGACTTGTGCTCCCACGTACCATCGAGTATATATTGGGAGACCCCTATAGGCTTAAATCCTTTATCCATAGGAAGCCGTGTCTGCCGCCCTACCGATCGCAATGCACTGAACACAGCATTCGGGAAGATTGGTTGCCATACCATAAAAAGTATTCTGCAGTTTTGCGATTGGTTTGGTACTCCCTCTACCTAGATCTCCAGAGCAGTCCCTTTCGTTCCCTTTCAGACTCTTTAACGGAAAAGGTCCATCTGAACACTTGTCACTTCAGGCTCATTAAAAATCGAAGGAGACTAGAGTCATCTTTTGTTTTTTCTCGACTCTTTAAAACTGAAAAAACAAGTTGTGTCAAAGCGTCTAAAAATTTATTTTAAACGGAATATTCATTACCCCTTTCCTACGTTGATCTTGGGTTGAGAACATGGAGTCTACCAACCAAGGAATTCCCCTTGGAGGAAATCCTAGTCCCTTCTCCTCTTGGGGAGATGTTGGTGCACCCCATATGGCCACATTGTCGCTTCCAGGACTGACAATTGGTTTGCCTGTATGGCTCTTCTCAACCTCTGTCGTTCAGAACACCACTATTCCTGAACAATCGAATCAGCAATTAGACGAGTCCAGAGTTGCCCACCAACCTTCTACTTCCTCTAATTCTTCCTCTCCTCCTTCCTCTTCGCTTGATGGGGTTGGTAAAGCCAAAAGTCAAGTTCCTAAGGAGAAGAAGGAAAAGAAGAAGAAAGAGAAGAAGAAAAAGGAGCCAAAGGCGAATGGGGGAAAACGAGTGTCGTCTAACGAAAATCCACACACTGCACCGACTAAGCCTAAATCGCCATGTGTCATTTGCAAAGGAGACCACTTTCACAGAGATTGTCCCTGCATCCCCCGGATACTAAGGGACTGGTCTCCTCGTTTGCACAACCCTGTGTTTTCAACCTCTGATGATCATGTTGAAAGCACACCGTCAACTAGCGAAAGTGAAGCCCCAGGACAAAAAGGGAAAGCTAGATTTCCCTGTAAACTGTGCGAAGGCAATCATGTCGTCCACCGTTTTCCCTTCTTAGACGAAGCTAAAAGAGTTTTGGATGATCGTCCGGTTTCACCGTTACGACTTCCTCCTGGATATAAAAAACTCTTGCCGAGTCCGTCACTAGTTGAGAATCCAGCTGGCCCGCTCAGGTGGTCGGCTGAAGCACCTATCATTGAAGATAAACCATCTGGATCCATACCAGATGAAACTCAAAAGGTCGAGGCGGCAGTTGACCCGGTCTTGCCTTCAGAGCTTTCATCTTCAGATGATACACTCACTGAGGAGAACAAGGATGACACCGTACAAATTCTCTTCATAAACACAGACTCCAACGAACATGGGGGCAATATACCCATTCCTTTACCGCAGGAAGGAAGTTTGTCAGAGTCGTGCCCGGCCGTCTATTCGGTCCCACCTCCAAGCAACCTAGTTGTCTCCTTCGGCTGGAATCAACTAGGCAGACCCTGTTTACCAGCTAGCATACCATTCCGAATTATCTTTCAAATATATAGAATGGTCATGGCCGGTACCATCATAGATGAAGGGGCTTCTATGAGTATCCTTTCCTCGACTGCTTGGAAAGCGCTTGGTTCGCCACCGCTTTTGCCTGAGATGAGAAATCTGACAGGCTTTGATAAAGGAACCAGTCGACCTTTAGGGATCCTTCCCGATGTGCCCATAACATTGAGAGGGAAAACCGTTCACCTGAACGTAATGGTAGTTCAAGGACCCCTAGATTACAATCTACTCCTTGGACGAGACTATATTTATTGCATGGGAGCGATTGTCTCCTCACTCATTAGAGTAATGTGTTTTCCGCACGAAGGAAGAGTGGTCAAGCTCGTGGACCAGCTTTCATTTCCCGGATCATACAAAGCAAATAGTCATATACCATCCCTGAATGGTCTTTTCACGCAAGAAATGTTTCAATCTCCAGTCCATCCTCCCGATGAGCGCGAGTAATTCGGAGGGATATGATTGAAACCCAGGGGGCATGCATCCTGGTCTGCTTCGGCAGGAAAACTTTGAGTATAGAGTAGGTTTCCGCGGGAGAATATGCCTAGTCTGTACCCCCGTCCATGAGTGGAAGAGGGGGTTATTCTAGTACAGGATTCTCTTGTCAAAGTTATGAGAGTTGGCGAGCGCCGCCACTCACCTTTGTTTATCTCGGTAGACATCGCCGAAGAAGTGTTTTGTTTGCACCGCGAATAGAACAATCTTTGGGTAACCTGTAAGAGGTAGGCCTCTCTCGATAAAACAAATTTTTTAATGGACTAAAGAAGGGGTAACATTGAAACTCTATTTTATACCTGGGGGCATGCAAACCTTTTGGAGTGCAAGCAAAGAGCGATTATTTATCTGTTTTTTGGATTAGGCGTTTCCTAACTTGCATAAAGAAAGGATGTGGGGAAAAACTCTAAAAATTTCCATTTTGATATGAGACATTCTTATCATATGACTGGATTAATCGAACAGTGTTTACCGCGAGGTTCAAGATTGTTAAAAAATAAACCCGGACCGAGCAAATGTTTCCACCCGCGTTTAAGCTCATTAAAAAATGAACTATTCCCTAGTAAATAACCACTGTGAATGTAGTACTTCAGCATTAAAGCCTTGGTCGTGTTTGCACCGTCACCTCCACTTTTCCATTGGCCGATCATTCACCTCCATTTGATTGTTTACCCATTTTGAGGAACAGCTGCGAAGAGTGATTTCACTAGCCATCCTTGTGACACTGCCGTGATTGGAAAATTCCAAACCTTACCTGGAGTCAGCTGCTACCCACTTTATCACTCGTTCCTCAAAAGACGAGTCTTCTTTAAGCTCTTTTCAACTGACTCGTAAAATATGAAAAGATTGCCGAGTCCTTGGCCTTCCAGCTCGTTAAAGGGACAGGAAGTGCTATCCCTCTTCTAGATTTTAATCTTTTTGGACCTGAGGGATTATTGCACAAAAAGATCGAGCGCTTGTTTTGTTCGGCTCGTTAAAACTATCGAAAATTCATCCCTTCTGTATTGTTTTATACTTTTTCGGACTTAAGGGATTAGATGACGAAAAAGGAATTTTGGAGTTACCTTTACGTACCTTTTCAGACTCTCTAAAAATGAAAAGGACCGAGTTATCTTTGTCGTTAAACTCGTTAAAAAGATTAATAGTGACAAACTTGTCTTTAGACAAGAACGAGTTTCACTATCGATAGGCTCGTTAAAACATAGCGATGGGTTTGCCCGAAGGGCAAATTATAGAACAAGCATATGTTATCCTCCTCAAGCTTGACGAAAATAAAGAGGTACTGGTCAGCAATGACTGGGGAAAAATTGGGAAGAAAACTCAAAGAATCTTTATTGGTAGCAAGTCGCTCTTGAACATGACACTTCCACTCCATGTCCGAGTCGGGTTGGGTTGTTTCATTCACTGGTCACATCACCATGGTCACACCATACCATCCACATTTGGGGTAAATGCTACCAATCCATCACAAAAGTGTCGCCGACATGTTCAAGAGAAGTCATCCAGAGAAGTCACCTGTGTCCCATCCACTACCATACATTATAGTTCATTCTTTCATGACCGCCATCCTGAACTGTATATCATCAGATTGTTTTCACCTCCATCAAAATCATTTGCTCTGTTCCGTGTCATTGATGTGGGATTCATTAAGGCCCTCCTTTGATGGATCACTTCTTGTCGACATCAGCTCATTATCTAAGAAGTTGATCTAGGAACACTCCATTCAATACATTGAAGCTTGCATGACTTAATGGCAAGTTTCTCACTTCCTGCGACAGGTTTACATCAATGGCCTTCGACCGAAATATTTTGCGTGGTGTTCGACGCCAAGTCCTTTATTCACACCACGTGAATTGTATTGTAGTACCTTGAGGGTCATTATCATTATCGGTGATTCCTCTCGTGCTTGTTAACAGTTTACATCATTGACTGGTAATCAAGCGATGTCTTTCCATGTTCGACTTCAGAACATTTCTCACATGGATCGACTTGTACTTCGAGTGAAGATCGGATGAGATTGAAGACCCAGAATCTAGTTTCATCCATCCGGGCTGCGATATATATTCAGGAAAATAAAGACATTAAAATGTACAGCATTGCAGCACAGATAATCATCCTACCAAAAGGATGATGGCTCTATCAGAATCATCAGTCAACACTCAGACGATTGTCTGTCCTATGTACATGAAAATGAATTTATAAAGCTGAGCATGGGAATGCCCGCCTCAGCTACATCATGAAAAATAGTATGAAGATAATGTATTGTATTGTATCTTATTACAGGTCTCCTCCCAGCATTGAAAGAACTTCGGATCCTCATAATAAAGCATTTCACCTGATTAACGGCCTCATACTTTAGGGGGCAACTGTTATAGACATTTTTGTGCCTTGCAGCACCAAGCATGAAATGTCCATAAATCAAGGGCTCCTAAGTCCCTAAAAGTGTTGTTCCAAGCCCTAAAGGAACAAGGTCAACAAATTACAGCTTCTCCCAGAAGTTCTCCACCAGAAACTGCTCAGAATCAGTCAAATCAAGATCATTTCAGCTGCTCCACTGGCCAGTTGCGTTGCATAGCCCCTAAATACACTAGCTGGGTGCGTTGCAACGCACCTAAATGCACTACCAGGGTGCGTTGAGCGGGAAATGACAAATTCCAGTGCCATTCCGCGAGGTGGAAAGACAATGGAAGCTTCCAGAATCTTCTCCAATGACACTTGCCTCACTGAACTCGACCAAGGATGAGTAAGAGGCTCTCAGTCTCCAAGTGGAAACAAGAACTGACAGAGAGAAGACATTAGTCAAATCATAAGCTGACTCATACTCCTTGCATACATCTATATATGGATCCCTCATCCCAGAGATCCAGAGGCTGGAATTTTGTACATTGCAAAGAATTGTTGTTGGTTTTGAGATAGATATCAAAGTATTGGGTGATTTATGCTTTGTTGGAGGTGAAGAGGGGCTTCTTTGCTGGGAGGTTGATGTTGGATCAGGAATCATCGGTTGTAACTCCTCATGGATCTTCTTGTTATATCAATAAAACTATTTGAGTTTCTCTTACATGCTTGTGTATCATTAATGCTTGTTACGTTTGTATGTTTAGCTTAAATCTGATCCTAAGCTTTTTATGAATATAGATCCATGTCTTTGTGTAGTTTTCTTCTTCTTTGATCTTACAGGAACTTGGTGAAGCTGGGCAAGTAAGGAAGCAGGTAGCTGGAAGCTGTCAAAGAAGAGAGGGATTGGATCAAAGGATTAGCGCAAGACACAGGTCGGTTCTTTCTATCCCCCTCTATCTCTAATTCATAAAGGAAATACAAAAGTAGTTTTCTCTGTTTGTTTCTAAGGTAACTGTCACACCTTAGTGGGATAGAGTCGTTCTAAATAGACACTTTTCCCAGTAACACCCTTGCCTCCTAAAACTACATAGTTTGACCTCCCAAGACCCCAACCTATAGCAACCACTACCTACTTCAACTACATAATTCCATCCCTTAGTGGGCACTACACAATTTGTTTCCTCAGTAGAGAGTGCACAAATTTTTCCTTGAGTGGGCACTGTGTGGTCTTATCCCTCAGTCCAACCCAGTCACTGAGCCTACCCCACGCCCTGACCTAATACTAGTTCTGCCTCAGTCAATGGATTATCATGCAACATATTAGACTAGGGGTTTATCAGACTAAGTCGTCTTGTCATGAGTGGGTTACAGATACGATAATTATACCAGGCTATGGTAAGATGATTAATAAGGAGATGAAGAAGGAGGACATGCCATATGATATTGATGGAGTTTAGGAGAAATGATAATCATCAAAAAAGAAGACCAAGGAACCCATGGTATGATAGAATATCAGGACCGCATGAAGACTCCATCTGATTCACAACCCTTTAGAGGATAGGTACAGAAATCAAAGCACATATCATAAAGTTAAAATACACCTCTTAGTGTAGTACGAATGAAAACTTATCATTTTTGTATCATTATGTCTTCAATGACATGCATGGTCACAAACACTGAAAGTCATTCCATGTGTTTTCTCTAGGTGTTTTGCTCCCTTCCGCTTGTTGGATCAATTGTCATCTCTCGGCATGTTTGACTGTTATGGCATGCTTCTAAGCCTTCTATGGTGGTTTCACACATCGAAATCTATGTCTATGAGTTGTTCTAACCATGTAAACACCTGTCACACTCATACACAAAGTCTTGAGCATTGTCGCACAAGTGTCATCACGGTCGCCTTAGAGTCTATCTCAAGTGTCGCACTTGTCTCTTCTTGACCTGAGATAGTCACACATAGGGTAATTCTTTGTTTGTTTTCCTGGTGGTATATGTTATCATGTCATCAAAGTATGCTAATTTTGTGATCACAATTCATGGTCATCATGATTCTATTTATTGTAGCAGTTTTTGGTTTTGTTAAGTTAGAATAAATTAGTCAAGAAATGAATTTTTTTTTCAAAAATTGTTAAGCTAAGATATGGACTAAAAGAATATTGAACAAAAAATGTTAGGAAATATCTTGATAAATATGTTCATATCAAAGAAAATGTTAGAATATATGCTCTAAAGAATGAAGGCAAAAATAAAATGTTAGGTTAGAGAGAGAAGAAAAAAGTAATAAACTCTGAAGTGTGCAAGTCCAAGTGCCACCACTTTTTACTTTATTATGAAAAGTTATAGTTGTGTGAAGCTTTTCATAAATTCCACAACCCATGACAGTCAAATAGTTTAATCTTGACTAGTACATGCTTTAAATTCATGTTTATAGCTAGAGAATAAAGATCTAGCCAAATTGTTTAACCTTGGCAGATCAGTAGTTAGGTAGAGAATAATAAGGAGCTCATCAGTTTAATCTGAGCCCTTGGATGTTATAAGGTTAGAATTATATATTTTTATTTTCAAAGGAAAAAGGAAAGAAAAGGGTTTGTTAGCCTAAATTCACCTAATTAAGTGAAGAAAAAATGTTAGGGTAAGTAAATTGGTAGGTAGAAGAAAAGTTGCAGAAGTACATTTATCATGCTTGATCATGTGTTTCAGTGTGCAGGAATAGTTATGAAAGTGAAAAGGTGTTCACAAGTTGATTTGGTTAACTCCCCCTCATTAATTTCATTCCCCACTACATACTCACTAATTTCCTCATTTTCCCTCATTTCATGTTGAAAAACCCTTTTCCCTAGTCTAAAACCCATTTCCCCTTGAAAAATCACTTTCCCATTGTAATTTACCTAAAAACCCATAAAACTCCTTTTAAGCCTAAGTTTGGTTTACCCCTTTTTTTTCTTAACAAACCTTCGCTATATTCACTTTTTAGATATCTCTGTTTAACCCACCACCCTTGGTGCGGTTAAATAAACCCTGCCACAATTAAACCTTGGTCCCACTCCATTTACCCATCACATTAAACATTTAAAACCCTGCTTATTCATTAAATAATTACAAAATCACTTGTAATTATTCCCGGGCCTACTCGCGCATGCTCCCTCTGTGCATCTTGACCACGCGATAGCCATCCAATCACCTGCTCCTAGATCTAGCGATCCACAACCATATCGCGTGCTCCCAATCTCCAAGCTTTACCCATCCAAGAGCATGCAGAATTAGTGGTTTTGCTTAGGCCCCTTGTGGTTATGTTTCATTCCTAGGTTAACTCGCGTGCCCTCAAGAAAATACCACCCGACAGCCAAAAGTGGTGCAATGAGCCTCCGACACCACTCCCCGCATATGAAAAAAACATCCACTGTTCACTTTGTGCCAAAATATCAAAAATTTTAATCCATTTTCTCATTTAAATGTGAAAACCCTCACTTTCACTCGTTTCGTCTGTTTACATAGTAAAACCTGTATAACCCTCTTGCACCGCCTAAAGCCTCTGCAATCGATTTAACCACTATTTACCTCCTAAAAATGTTCCAGACTTCATCCACAGACCTTTCAACGCAAATGAAACCATTGTAGCCCTCCCTGTCAACCTATGTTTTTCTTAATAATTTGTTGTATTTTGTAGGTGATTAGCAGAAGACCAGGATATTGGATAAACAATTTTGACACTAGTTAAAAACCTATTTACTCCAAGATTCTCAACAAATCTATTCGAAAGGCTTCATTTATCAGAAGTTTGTGTACAAATAGAAGATCAAGTTTAAACCAGAGACAAAGCATAAAGAAGTAATTTACACAGTAAATGTTAAAACATACAATTTACACAATTAAAGATAAAACAAAGGAGGTAGATAGAACATACAGATGAAAGAGAAAATGCTTAAAGTGTATCAAATGAAAGGTCATAAGTGAATATGACTTCCAGCGTGAAGATCAAACAACCAAGCAGCTTAAAGGGAAAAATATCAAAGACCAAAGCCAGCAAAACCTAAATAACAGGGACAACAAGCAATAGTTCAATAGCTGTCTCTATCTTCTTGCATGAAGATATTTCCTTTTCCTAGAATAAATCCTTAAACAATTTAGGATATTTTCTTAGTTCTACTATTGTATAAATAACTCTCTTCTCGAGTTATTATGGGTTCAAACATTGAAACAAGTTCAGCATTGAACCAAGTTCATTGTTCACCATTGAACCAGGTTGACCATTGAAAGAGAGTTCACTCTTGAAGAAGCATTTGTAAACCTTTGATGTACTAGCTTTTCTGGACCCTTAATACAAAGCAGAGGATTCTGAATTCAGTTTTACACAGTTTGTGTTTCCTGTAAGTTTTTCCAGTAACACATTATGTTTTTCTTCATATTCTTATGTCTTATAGAGATACCTAGGTAGGAATAATTGTGTCTCAATTTATTCCTATAAGCTTCTGAAGTGATAATCATTAAAGAGAATGGATTAATGAACTGTCTGTTTAATTAATTCCCTCTAAATCAATAAATCATCAACATCTTGTTGTAAGCATAAGCATATTCTCTTGAACCTTCTGAACATTGGTCAAAGGTTTTCATGCTTATGATTATTTAATTATCTATCTGAGAATTGTGATAACCATATTATTTTTTGTTTTCTACTCACCACTATAATTTCAAACTTTATCACTGTGTGAAATTTTATAGCAGCCTCCTTCTTTGGGATTAATATTATTCAAAAGGTTAGGCATTACAGTGTTATATCTATTTTATTCATTGGTCTTCCAAACTAAAACAAAAACCCCAAAACAATTATTTTAGATGCTTTGGCATTAATAGCTGACCACTATTATCTCAAAGGTACAACACGAGCCTGGCGCCGTTGCCAGGAATTTGAATTCCATTAAGTTTTCATGGGACAACGATATTTATTCTATTCCTTTAAGGTGATTAAAGGTCTAGAGAGGTTAAAATGTTTCACCTGGCGACTCCACTAACCCAAACTAGAACCTTTTAAGCACACCCGATCTCATTCAGAATCTGACTTAGTTAATCCTCTGTTAGATCCTAAAAAACTTCTTAGAAAAGCTAGTTTTGGAAGGAGACAACAACCATCCTCTTCTTCCACTTCTGTCTTGTAGTCTAAAGAGTTAGTATCAGTTGATCCTTTTAGTAATATTCCATCTAATCCTAATTTGACACAAATACCTCCTAGGGTTTTTGAACTATTAGATAAGGGAGTTGATTTAGATTCATCTTTCCTTATTCATTCTTTTGAAAAGCATCCAAAACCCCCTCTACCACCAAAATCACCTAAAATTGAGTCTGACTTGGGTGTTCATTTACCTGAATACAAACCCACAGATTTTATATCCCCTACCACTTATTCATTCATGTCCACTTCTGAATGACCTAAAGCTTCTACTTCTGAACAACCTGAAGAGACCATCACTGAACATTCAAATCCACTCTTTGAAACAAATGAGGGTATTCCTTCATAGGTCCCAAATTTTTTTCTTAAGACTCCTTTAAATTCATTCAATATGTCCCCTCCTTCTTCACCTCCACATAGTCACACATCCCCTCAATCACCTTATTCTTCCTCTTTTTCATCTTCTTCTTTTTCATCATCTTCTTCTTCATCATCCACCCAAACACCTCATACACCACCTTCTATTATGGAATTCCAACCTATTGTATAGGCTAGATATGCAGCTTTAGTCTTACCTTCCAACGTTGATGCATTCCCAACTGGATATTTGAAATACCTTCACATGTACAACGGAGAAACTGGTCCTACTACTGAGGACCATCTTCAAGCTTTTCTAGACTTTGCAGAAAACATGAATATTGAACAAGAAAATGTTTGCATGAGATTGTTTATACAATCACTTGAAGGAAATGTAAGAATCTAGTTCAGGTAGTTACCTGTAAATTCCATTAGAAATTGGGAAGAGCCTACAAACATATTTAAAAACCAATGGGATGTAAAGAAAGATCCTCTTTACTTTTTGACTGAATTTGAAGAACTTAAAATCAACTTTGATGAAACTGTATCAAATTTTATCGAAAGGTTCATTAAAATTGATCATAAGATGCCTCCTGATTGTAAACCCCCTGTAGCAGTAACAAAGTCTAGTTTTCTAAAGCCTTTGATGATGATTTTGTTGTAATGCTAAGAGATAGAACTTTAATAACTCTTGAAGATATGCAAACAAATTCTATAGAGGTGGAAGAAAATAGGGCTGCTTCAACTTCCCTGAAAGCTAAAGATGAAAAGGCCTAAATAAAAATCAAATCTATTCAAGAATCCTCTAGTTCCTCTGGTTCTTCTAAGACTAAAACTGAAGATTCTAAAATAGATGAAATAACCTCTCTTCCTAGAAATCTATCTAATAGAATTCCCAAGATTGAGACTCAACCTAGGATAGTTCAACAAACAATTACTAAACCCCAAAATCAGAATCAAAATGAAGGTCAGTATAGAAGGAATCCATAATTACAAATTCTTCAGAGACTTAGGAATGATCAACAGGTTCCTACTCCTTTACTAATAGATGACCAACAACCTGATGCAAATACTATGACTATTACTGAAGATATCAATAACATGGATAATTCTTCTAAACAAACAATTATGATTTGTCTTTGACAACAAAATCAGGTTCAAGAAGATCAAGAATCCTCACAGGTTTCTAAATACCATGCCTTTTCTGAAATTTTAACCGCATAGTTGAACAAGAGATATGATCCTAGGCCTAGACCTGGCCCTGGAAGACCTCCTAAGGAGACTCCAATAATTGGAACTTGTACCAAAGCTGCTAAAACTCAAACAACTGTTATTCGACCATTAAATCAGTCAATTGATACTGTTCAAATTGATAAAAATTCTTTGACTATATTTAATGTTGAAAAGGAGTTAGAAAGAGTTAAAATCCCAATTCCACTTTCAGAACTTTCTAAAAACCATGGGTATAAAAATCAAGTCTCCAAATGGATACAAAACACCTCGGTTGATGCTGAAAGTGATATTATTAGTCTGCAAGATGAAAAACCAATAGTTATCTTTGGTCCTAACTCAGATATGATAGTTGAAATAGTGCCTCCTTTCTATGTAACTCTTAAGTCAAATGATTCCATGTTATATAATTGTATGCTTGATTCTGGAGCATCACATAACCTCATGCCAAAAACTATCATGGACCATTTGAAAATTGACATAACTAGATCCTATCATGAATTGTACACCTTTGATTCTAAAAGGGTGCCCTGTTTAGGATTGATTAAGGATTTAGTAGTCACCCTTGCCCAAATTCCAATGAAAAGTGTAGTGCTTGATATAGTTGTCACAGACATCCCTCCCAAATTTGGAATGCTCCTTTCTAGGTCTTGCTCTGCCAAATTAGGGGGAACTCTTCAGATGGATATGTCTTATGCCACTATTCCAGTTTATGGGGGAGAACAAATAAGGTTATATAGAGAGGTAAGATTTGTGCACACGGTTTGCAAAACTTACCATCCTAGGAACCATCCCATTTATGCAATTGATCGGGATTTTGGTTGCTTTCAACTCTCTTCAAACCAAAAACAAGAAACTCAAGTTAAAATAGAAGATGTAATTGAAATTCCTGTACCAAATCAAACTGATGTATGGAAACTATTCTTTGATGGTTCTTGTACAAAGGAGGGAGGATGAGCTGGGGTAGTTTTAATTTCACTAGAAAAAGAAAATATCACCCAATCATGCAAACTCAACTTTGAAGTTACCAATAATTTGGCTGAATATGAAGCTTTCCTCTTAGGACTGCAATTAGCCAAAAGCTTAAAGGTTCAAAACTTAAGTGATTTTACTCATTCAGAAATTATTGTCAAACAAGTGAGCAATATTTGCCAGACTAAGCATCCTAGACTTAGGTCTTTTAGAAATGAAGTTTGGGATTCAGTTGAAAACTTCTTTGATGATTTTAATTTGACTTATATTCCGAGAGATCAGACTATTCCTGCAGATGCCTTAGCTATTTCTACTAGTTCATTTAAAATCCCTGATGAGACCAATGTACTCTATCAAATACAAGTCAAGTATAGACCATCCATCCCAGATAATCTAAAACACTGGCAGATATTTGAAGATGATGAAAATTTGAAATGTTTTCTGCAGATTATAGATGATTTTTCAGTTCTACAAATTGATGAAGATAGAATAGAAACAGATGGAAATACCGATGGAAATGATACTTCAAATTTCAATTCAAAAATTGTTGATCATGACATTATTCAATTGTCTAAAAATTTTATTCCCAAAGGCCTCATTCCTTTAGAAAAATTGTTTGATCAAAATGATGCCTTCAAAAACCCTCAGTCCATTTCTTCACAAGATGATATAGAAGAAATTGGTATTGGAACAAATGATGATATTAAAAACATCAAAATCTGTGCATCTCTAGATCCTGAGATCAAAGCTCAATATCTTAAGTTACTTCAAACTTATAAGGATGTTTTTGCATGGACCTATTCTGATCTAAAAACCTATGACACTTCATTAACACAACATAAGATTCCTTTAAATCCAGAAGCAGTTCCTTATCAACAGAGACTTAGGAGGATCAATCCAGCTCTTCTACCAACTGTAGAAAAGGAAATTAAGAAAATGCTAGACACCTAAATCATTCTCCCTCTTAGATAATCTAATTGGGTTGCAAATTTAGTTCTTGTTAGAAAGAAGAATGGAGAAATTAGACTTTGTGTGAACTTTAGAAATTTGAACAAAGAATCATTAAAAGATAACTATCCTTTGGCCAAAATGGATCAATCACTTCAAATGGTTTCAAGAGGACAAAGATTGTCTATGCTTGATGGTTTTTAAGGATATAATCGGGTAAATGTTGATTCAGCAAGTAGGGAGAAGACAACCTTTACTACACCCTGGGGTACATTCATGTATGCTAGGATGCCATTTGGCTTAACCAATGCTGGAGAAACATTTCATAGAGCTATGGATGTAGCTTTTGCGGGTCAGGTAAATAAATTTGTGGTCATTTATCTTGATGACATAACTATTTTTTCTAAATCTGATCAGAAACATCTAAAGCACTTGATGAAGGTTTTTGAAAGATGCAGAAAATTTAGAATATCGTTGATTCCTAAAAAGTCTCTCTTTGTATCAAAGAAGGAAAATTATTGGGCCATATAATTTCAGAAAAAGGAGTAGCGATTGATCCCAAGCGTGTGTCTGCCATTGAAACATTGACCTTACCTAGAAACAACAGGGAGATTCAAGCTTTTCTAGGCAAGATTAATTTTTTAAGCAGATTCATCACAAATTATGTTGAGATTGTAAAAGATATAAATGAAATGCTCCAAAAGGCTCATGAAGTTAAATGGAGTATCTCTTCTAGGCATGCTTTTGATCAGATCAAGAAATCTATCTCTGAAGCTCCCACCTTGGCCAGCCTTGATTACACTAAACCATTCAGTATTTTTTCCTTTGCCTCAAAAACAACCCTTGCTGCTATTCTAATACAAAAGAATGAATATTCCCATAACCAACCTATAGCCTTTTTAAGTAAGGTTATGATAGATGTCGAGCTTAAGTATGAAATAAATGAGAAGTAGGCCTATGCCCTTATTCAAGCCTTGAAATCATTTAGGATGTATGTCCTACATTCTCCTATTACTGCTTATGTTCCTAATAGTGTTGTGAAAATTGTTTTAACCCAACCAGACACTGATGGAAAGAGAGGTAGATGGATCACTCAAATTTTGAAGTTTGATCTAACTATCAAAACTACAAATCTAGTAAAAGTCCAAGGATTAGCTAAGATTATAGCTAAATCCAAGTGTAAAGTGCTCAAAATAAATTATGTTTTAGAGATACAAGGGAAGAATCCGCAAGAACCTTCTCAAAATTCAGAGAAGAAGAATACACAAGAATCTTTTGTCCTTGCAGAAGAGGAGAATCCACAAGAACCTTTCCTTTATCCTGAAGAAAAGAATCTACAAGAACCTTTACCTTCATATCAGGCCTTTACACATTGATGAAAAATTTCTATTTTCAGATTGGTACCAAGATATTGTAAATTTCTTGATCCATTTTGAATGTCCAACATCATTCTCGAAAATCCAGTGTAAAACTATCAAATTGAATGGAGTCAAGTATTATATCATAAATGCAAATTTGTACTGGAAAGACCCACTAAATATTTTGTTATTATGTTTAAGAAAATCAGAAATTGAAGGAATCATTGACCAGTTTCATATAGGATTTTGTGGAAGACATTATGCTTGGAGAGAAACAACATATAAGATATGAAGGGGAGGATTTTATTGGCCAACATTGTTCTTACAAGTAGGAGCAAAGGGCAGAGGTTGTGCTCCTTGTCAAATGTTTACTAGTAAGAAAAAATTAGCAGCTCTTCCACTAGTTCCGTCAATAGTATCATAACCTTTTAGCCAATGGGGATTAGATTTTATTGGAGAGATTCATACTACTTCAAGTAATTAGCATAGATGGATCATCACTGCAACATACTACTTGACTAGATGGGTGGAAGCAATGCCAATGAGAAATGCTACTGATCTAGTAGTAATCAAATTTATTGAAGAGAACATCTTATCTAGATTTGGTTGCCCAACTCAAATTGTCACTGATAATGCAACAAATTTTTCTAGTGTTAAAATGATTGATTTTTTCCACAAATATCAGATTCTGTTACATCATTCAACTCCATATTGCCCACAAGGTAATGCCCTTGCTGAATCTTCAAATAAAAGTCTAGTAAAGGTAATAAAAAACACTCTAGCATATCATAAAAGGAGTTAGGACTCTAATTTACTTTATGTATTATCAGCGAACAGAATTACTCCAAAGAGATCTACTGGAAAATCTCCATTCCAGTTAGTTTATGGGAAATATGTAATCTTCCCTACCAATTTGGCCTTCCCTGTTTTGAAATTCCTGTAGGATTCAATAGATGAACCTGATGATTTTTCAAGAAGAATAAATCAGATTACTGAACTAAATGAAAAAAGAGATGAAGTTCAATACAAATTGAAAAAGTATCAGAGTAAGATGAAGAGCCTGTTTGACAGAAGAGCCAGGGAAAGGACTTCAAGGAAGGTGACCTAGTTCTAAGATGGGATTCCAAAAGAGAAGAAAAGGGAAAACATGGCTAGTTTGACAAAATGTGGTTTGGACCTTTAGCAATTGCTGAAGTGAAGGGAAACAAAAATTTTGTACTACAAAATCTTGAGGGGCTATATTCCACTTATCCTGTAAATGGAAGGTTTCTCAAACATTACATTCAGTACTAAGAAGTTGAAGTAGATTTCATTACTACCATTGTAAAAATTCTGGTTTCTTTTACCTTTCAAGTTGTCAGTGTCATTTTTTACAACAAAAGACTCCATAGCCTGAGGAGAAGGTACATGGATCTGCAAGTTCTCTGTATTCTACAAGAGAAAGTAGTCCCTAGTTGGAGCCAATGTTGTAGCACATTTTGGTTTTGTTAAGTTAGAATAAATTAGTCAAAAAATGAAAATAGTTTTCAAAAAATATTAAGTTAGGATATGGACAAAAAGAATATTGAACAAAAAATGTTAGGAAATATCTTGATAAATATGTCTATATCAAAGAAAATGTTAGAATAGATGCCGTAAAGAATGAAGGAAAAAATAAAATGTTAGGTTAGAGAGAAAAGAAAAAAGTAATAAACTCTGAAAGTGTGCAAGTCCAAGTGCCACTACTTTTTACTTTATTATGCAAAATAATGGTTATGTGTAACTTGTCATACATGCCACAGCCCATGATAGTCAAATAGTTTAATATTGACTAGTACATGCTTTAAAATTCATGTTTACAGTTAAGGAATAAATATCAAGCCAAACTGTTTAATCTTGGCAGATCAGTAGTTAGGTAGAGAATAATGAGCTCATCAGTTTAATTTGAACCCTTGGATGTTATAAGGTTAGAATTAGATAGTTTGATTTCTAAAAGAAAAAAGAGAGAAAAGGGTCCCCGAGCCTAATGCAGAAATTTTGAATAATATGACACTTATTCATAGAGATTATCCTGATTATACACTATTGCGGAATGCATGCATAATACATAACCTCCTCTACGTTGATCATCAATTTTGTGGAATTAAAAATAATGAAACATCAATCGCATGTGCACATTAACACAGTATGTAACCGGGGAAAGCATACATCTGAAAACCCCCAACTATCTGTATATTATAATGATTTAGAACATGTAACAATACATAGTACAATACTCCTCACAAGTACTTAGTACTATCTCCACCTGTTACACACAAAACTAGCTCAGATCTGAATCAATCACAGGTTCAAATTTCCTCCGTGTTGTTGGGAAAAGTATCTAATACAGAATGACCCTATCCCACTCTAAGGGTGATAGTACCTCAACAACAATCAAAGCAAAGCTATTCAAGATTACTTCTTTATGAGATGTAAGAGAGAGGAGAAAGAGATCCACTAACCGTTATCTTCCGCTAATGGTTGATCCAATCTTCCCTCTTTGCCACATGCTCCCAGCTCCGTGCTCTTTCACTGGCCCAACTACACAAAGATCCTGCAAAAGCACAAGAAAGGGAAACTACAAGAAGCATACATCCATAATTGATTCAAGGATTAGAATAAATCAAATATACAAGCATCAATACGCCACAGAGACACATGCATATAGAAGAACCTCAAATGATTTATTAATGGAAGAAGTAAAGTTCTTAGAGTGTTACAACCATAAGAGGCCCAATCCAGCAACACCTCCCAGCAGAAAGAAATCTCCTCTTCACCCCCTTCAAAGCAATCACCCAATAGTTCTATACTCAAACCAACAACACTTCCTTACATTCACAAGATTCCAGCCTCCTTAGACCTCATGAGAGAGCTCTATATATAGGAGTTTTGGAGAAAGGATGAGTCAGCTTGAGCTTGGCATGAAGCTGACTAGTGTCCTCTCCCACTTCAGTTATACTTCAGTTCTTGAGTCCACTTGGAGTTTCTTGCTTCCACTTGGAGATCTAGATCCTCTCACTCATCACAAGGTGAATTCCCTGATCCAAGTGTCATTTTGGAAGCTTCCTGGGCATTTGACACCTTGCAGAATGACTGTGCCACTTGGCCAATCTCGCCCAGCGCAGGTAGCCTTCATTGCTTTTGACATTCAGCGCAGGTACAGAGTGGATCAGTTGACATTCAGCGCAGATGCTCAGTGGAGCAGTTGACATGATCCAGAATTAGCTTGTTTTTGAGTGTTTTCAAGTGGAGAACTGATTTTCAGTGCTGTGGTTTGCTGACCTTGTTCCTCTAGGGGTAGGAACAACATGTTTAGGGACTTTGGATCCCTCAGATTATCAACATTTCATGCTTCATGCTGTAAGGCACAAAAATGTCTATAACAGTTGCCCCCTAAAGTATGAGGTCGTTTATCGGGTGAAATGCTTTATTAGGAGGATCCGAAGTTCATTCAATCGCTGAGAGGTGCACTGTAATAAAATACAATACAATACATTATTTTTCATTCTGCTTTCATGATCTAGCTGAGGCGGGCATTCCCATGCTCAGCTTTATAAATTCATTTTGGTACATAGAACAGACGATCGTCTGATGGTAGACTGATAATTCTCTGCTGAAATTATCATCCTTTGAGTAGGATGATCATCTGCTGCAATGATGTACATATCAAATGTCTTTATATTTCCTGAATATATATCGCAGCCTGGATGGATGAAACTAGATCCGGGGTCTTCAAACTCGTTCGATCTTCACTCTAAGTACAAGTCGGTCCATGTGAGAATTGCGCTGAAGTCGAACATGGAAAGACATCGCTTGATTACCGGTCAATAATGTAAACCGTTAACAAGCACGAGAGGAATCACCAATAATGACAATGACCCTCAAGGTACTGCAGTACAATTTACGTGGTGTGAATAAAGGACTTGGCGTTGAACACCACGCAAAATCTTCTGGTCGAAGGTCATTGATGTATACCTGTCGCCGGAAGTGAGAAACTTGCCATTGAGGCATGCAAGCTTCAAAGTACTGATGGGTTTGTTCCTAGATCAACTCCTTGGATAATGAGCTGAAGTCGACAAGAAGCGATCCGTCAAAGGAGGGCCTTAATGAATCCCACATCAGTGACACGGAACGGAGCTAATGATTTTAGTGGAGGTGAAAACAATCTGTGAAATATGATTCAGGGTGGCGATCATGGGTGGATGAAGGATAATGTATGGCAGTGGATGGGACATGGTTGACTCTTTCTGAACAACATCTCTTGAACATATAACGACATTGATGTGATGGATCGGTAGCATTACCCCAAATGTGGATGGTTTGGCGAGGACCATGGTGATGAGACCGCTGAATGAAACAACCCAACCCGATGTGATACAGAGGACAAAGTGTCATGTTCAAGAGCGACTTGCTACCATTAAAGCTTTGAGGTTCTCCCAATTTTTCCCCACTCATTTCGGACCAGTACCTCTTTATTTTTGTCAAGCTTGAGGAGGATAACATATGCTTGTTCTATAACCTGCCCTTCGGGCAAGCCCATCGCTATGTTTTAACGAGCTTAGCGATAGGGAAACTCGTTCTCGTCTAAAGACAAGTTTGTCGCTATTTAATCATTTTAACGAGTCTAAAGACAAGGAAAACTCGGTCCTTTTCATTTTTAGAGAGTGTGAAAAGGTACAGAAAGTTAACTCCAAAATTCCTTTTTCGTCATCTAATCCCTCAAGTCCGAAAAAGTATAAAACAATACAGAAGGGATGAGTTTTCGATAATTTTAACGAGCCGAATAAAAAAAGCGCTCGACCTTTTTGTGTAATAATCCCTCAGGTCCAAAAAGATTAAAATCTAGATGAGGGATAGCTCTTCCGGTCCTTTTAACGAGCTGGAAGGCCAAAACTCGGCAAACTTTTCATATTTTACGAGTCAGATGAAAAGAGCTCAAAGAAGACTCGTCTTTTGAGGAACGAGTGATAAACAGGGATAGCAGCAGATTCCAGGTACAGGTTGGAATTTTCCAATCACGGCAGTGTCACAAGGATGGCTAAGTGAAATCACTCTTCGCAGCTGTTCCTCAAAATGGGTAAACAATCATATGGAGGTGAACGATTGGCCAAATGAAATGGAGGTGGCGGATGTAAACACGACCAAGGATTTTTATGGCTAATAAATTTACGATCACAGTGGTTATTTACCGAGATGGGTTCATTTTTTAATGAGCTTGAATGCGCCAAAACACTGCTCAATGCTTATGTTTATTTTTTAACGAGCATGAATTCCGCGTTAAAACTGCTCGGATCTCGCTTTTCTATTTTTTAACGAGCATAAATTCCGCGGTAAAACTGCTCGATTATACCAGTCGTAAGATAAGAATGTCTCCTGTGAGATAGCTATTTTTATGGAGCTTTATCTCACGAAGCTATGCTCCTAATTTGGCGAATTTCGACCTTTGCCCCACATCCTTTCTTTACGCAAGTTAGGAAACGACTAATCCAAAAAACAGATAAATAACCACTCTTTGCTTGCACTCCGAAAGGTTTGCATGCCCCTAGGTATAAAATACAATTTCAAGGCTGCCCCTACTTATCCGATAAAACATTTGTTTTAAAGGGTGAGGCTTACCTCTTTCAGGTTACCCAAAGATTGTTCTGTTAATCTTTCAAACTGAACACTTCTTCGGCGATGTCTACCGAAGTAGACAAAGGTGGGTGAAAAACAGATTATTTCACTCACATAACTTTGACAAAAGAATCGATTTCCAGAACAACCCCTCTTCCTAGACGGACGGGGTACGAACTAGTCATATTCTTCCGCGAAATCTACTTTATACCCAAGGTTTTCTCTACCCAAAGCAGACCAGGATGCATGCCCCCTGGGTTCCAGTCCCATCTTTCCGAATCACTCGCCCTCATCGGGAAGGAGGACTGGGGGTGGAGACATTTCTTGGGTGAATAGACCATTGAGGGTTGGTATATGACTATTTGTGATGCGTGATCCCGGAAATGAAAGTTGGTCTACGAGCTTGACCATTCTTCCTTCGTGTGGAAAACACATTACTCTAAAGAGTGAGGAGACTATAGCTCCCATACAATATATATAGTCTCATCCAAGGAGTAGGTTATAATCCAAGGGTCCTTGAACAACCATCACGTTCATTTGAACGGTCTTCCCTTTCAATGTAACAGGCACATTGGGGAGGATCCCTAACGGTCGACTGGTTCCTTTATCAAAACCCGAGAGATTTCTCATCTCAGGCAAAAGCGCCGGGGAACCCAGTGCTTTCCAAGCAATAGAGGAAAGGATACTCACAGATGCCCCTTCATCAATGATAGTTCCAGCCATTACCATTCTGTAGATTTGGACTATGATTCTGAATGGTATACTGGCTGGTAACCGGGGTCTACCTAGTTGGTTCCAATCAAAGGACACAACCAGGTTGCTTGGTGGTGGGACCGAATATACGGCCGGATGTGACCCTGACGATGTTCCTTCCTGCGATAAAGGAATGGGCGCATTGCCCTGATGCTCATCAGAATCTGTGTTGATGAAAAGAATCTGGATGGTGTCATCCTTATTCTCTTCAGTGAGGGTGTCATTTGAAGATGAATCTTCAGTGACGGTGTCATTTGAGGATGAAACCTCTGAAGGAAGAACCGGGTCAACTGCCGTATCGACCTTTAGACTTTCGTCTGGTCTGGGTTCAGTGGGTTCATTTTCAATGACTGACGCTTCAGCTGACCACTTGAGCGGGCCAGCTATATTTTCAACCAACGAAGGACTTGGCACGAGTTTTTTGTATCCAGGAGGAAGTCCCAACGGTGAAACCGGGCGATCTTCCAAAACTCTCTTCGCTTCGTCTAAGAAGGGACAACAGTGGATGGCGTGATCGCCTTCACACAGTCTGCAGGGGGATCTTGCTCCCCCTCTTTGTCTTGAACCTTCACTTTCTCTGGTTGATGGTAAGCAATCAACATGGCTATCAGAGGTTGATGCTCCCGAATTGTGCAGACGAGGGGACCAGTCCCTTAGTATCCGGGGAATACAGGGACAATCTCTATGGAAGTGGTCTCCTCTACATATGACACATGGTGATTTAGGCCCGGTCTGTGCTGTGTGTGGATTTTTGTCAGATGTCTTTTGCTTGCCCCCAGTCGCCTTAGGTTCTTTCTTCTTCTTCTCTTTCTTCTTCTTCTCCTTCTTCTCCATGGGAGCTTGGCTTTTGCCGACTCTACCCTGCGAAGATGAAGGATTGGAGGAAGAGTTATAAGAAGTAGAAGGCTGGTGGGCAGCTCTAGACTGATCTAACTGTTGACTCGACTGTTCAGGAACCATGGTGGTCTGAACTACATTGGTTGAGAATAGCCAAATAGGCAGGCCAATTGTCAGTCCTGGAAGCGACAATGTGGCCATGTGGGGTGCACCAACTTCTCCCCAAGAGGAGAATGGACTAGGATTTCCATCATGTGGAATTCCTTGGTTGGGGCGTTCCATGTTCTCAACTTAAGATCAACGCGGGAATAGGAGGTGATTATGTTCCGTTTAAAATAAATTTTATAACGATGCTTAGACACAACTTGCTTTTTCACTTTTTAAGAGTCGAGAAAAAGCTAAAGATGACTCTAGTCTCCTTCGATGTTTTAACGAGCCCGAAGTGACAAATGCTCGGATGGACTTTTTCAGTTATAGAGTTTGAAAAAGGCCAAAAGAAACTGCTCTGGAGTTCTAGGCAGAGGGTGTGCCAAACTTTTCGCAAAACCACAGAATACGTTTTACGGTACGAGTGGTCGATCTTCGTGAATGCTGTGTTCACTGCATTGCGATCAGTAGGGCGGCCGACACGGTTTCCTATTGGATAAAGGCTTTATTCCTATAGGGGTCTCCCAATATATACGCGACGGTACGTGGGAGCACAAGTCCATATTGATACTTATCGCTTCACCGTGGAGGAATCACCCAACCACTCAACGCTAAGATATCACGTTTAACGACGCCGGAACACGTCTCTAGCTTAGACCTCTATGTGTTTGCGTTATGTTTCAATGCGTTGTTATGTAAGTTCAATTTATTTTAACGTTGATCTTGTTTAGCAGTTTGCCTTTATGGATCACCACGAGATGTATGATAACACTCCTAAATGCAGTCTAAGATGATAAGCAAGCTTTTCAATCTTTCAACTTTGAAAATCTTAACTACTGAGGGAAAAGAAAGATAACATCTTTTCACATAGATCATAGAGCACACACTAATGCACTTTTTCCTAAATCAACATGAAAGCTGTCATAATGCACATGCACAATGCAAGTATTTCTTTTCTCTTTCTTAATGTTGGCGTAATGCAAAAAGAAAGCTGTTGTATAATTTTGAATTCAATTTCAAGTGAAAGCAAACAAGCTTGTCCAAAATCAAAAGACACCTTAAGATTTACTTGTTTTGACACTAGAAATATATGAACTCAAACCAAATGACGAAAGCAAAAGCTCAATCAGCTATGAACAACGAACAAACTAACTCTTAAGATCAAAACGACACTTTATCACAGGTCTAGATCTAAGAGGTCACAGCAAGACTAGTTCACTTTCGTTATGGGAAACTGTAAATGATATAAGAAATACACAAAGAACAAACACAGTTTCTTTATACAACCGAGGCGGAATAGTGACAAGGAAAGTTGGTTTCAGATAGGCACATTGACTGGTAACAGGCAGCAAAAACAAGAGTGAAAACAGGGCAAGAAACAGCAGGAAACCCCAGTAGCACAAGGCAAGACTGGTCCAGCGCAGGTGGGACACTGTCTGTTTGACCTTCAACGCAGGTAGCCCCTTCGGGAACTGCGCTGAAATGCAGACAGCCTTTGTACAGCCTGCACTGAAGAACGAAACTTTCGTTTCTCTTGGTTTCCGGGTCACAGATTGCTCAAAAATTCACAGTTTTTTCTCAAATCAGAAGCTATCAGTCAAGGACACACTAAGGGATGACAAGGAGGATGAAAAGCTATCACTAAGAGCTTATTATAGTCCTTGTGGATCAGCTCTTCAAATCATAAACTTGCCCAGAAACTGAGCTAGAGTAGCTGCCCTCTACTTTGCATTTGAAAGATTCAAATACAGTTCGATTCGGTACTCCCTTTGTTTATGAAATGAATAGCAAAAACACAAACAACCAACAAGATACGATCCCCAGCGGAGTCGCCAATTTGTTGTTGGGAAAAGTATCCAATACGGAATGACCCTATCCCACTCTAAGGGTGATAGTACCTCAGCAACAATCAAAGCAAAGCTATTCAAGATTACTTCTTTATGAGATGTAAGAGAGAGGAGAAAGAGATCCACTAACCGTTATCTTCCGCTAATGGTTGATCCAATCTTCCCTCTTTGCCGCTTGCTCCCAGCTCCTTGCTCTTTCACTGGCCTAGCTACACAAAGATCCTGCAAAAGCACAAGAAAGGGAAACTACAAGAAGCATACATCCATAATTGATTCAAGGATTAGAATAAATCAAATATACAAGCATCAATACGCCATAGAGACACATGCATATAGAAGAACCTCAAATGCTTTATTAATGGAAGAAGTAAAGTTCTGAGAGTGTTACAACCATAAGAGGCCCAATCCAGCAACACCTCCCAGCAGAAAGAAATCTCCTATTCACCCCCTTCAAAGCAATCACCCAATAGTTCTATACTCAAACCAACAACACTTCCTTACATTCACAAGATTCCAGCCTCCTTAGACCTCATGAGAGAGCTCTATATATAGGAGTTTTGGAGAAAGGATGAGTCAGCTTGAGCTTGGCATGAAGCTGACTAGTGTCCTCTCCCACTTCAGTTATACTTCAGTTCTTGAGTCCACTTGGAGTTTCTTGCTTCCACTTGGAGATCTAGATCCTCTCACTCATCACAAGGCGAATTCCCTGATCCAAGTGTCATTTTGGAAGCTTCCTGGGCATTTGACACCTTGCAGAATGACTGTGCCACTTGGCCAATCTCGCCCAGCACAGGTAGCCTTCATTGCTTTTGACATTCAGCGTAGGTACAGAGTGGAGCAGTTGACATTCAGCGCAGATGCTCAGTGGAGCAGTTGACATGATCCAGAATTAGCTTGTTTTTGAGTGTTTTTAGGTGGAGAACTGATTTTCAGTGCTGTGGTTTGCTAACCTTGTTCCTCTAGGGGTAGGAACAACATGTTTAGGGACTTTGGATCCCTCAGATTATCGACATTTCATGCTTCATGCTGTAAGGCACAAAAATGTCTATAACACTCCGCTATCTGCCTACCTCTACTGTGCAATCCTGTATGAGAATATATGAGAATGGCTGATCCAAACTCATATTTCCCTTCGCTGAACCACGCAATCCTCATTGGCAATACTCAATCCATTGATTGTGCAAATCTCATGCACAACTATAGTCACAACTAACAGTTGTCTTGCCGTTTCACTCACCTCTAACACATGTCTCCACTGAACTGTCCATGCATTGAGTTAACTGATGTATTCTTTAGTTTATTTATGAGTTTATTAATTAGTGAATTAATTAACAATTAATTCACATCACTCATCACTAGTGTATTCTGCAATTAGACTAAATACAAGTAGTTCAACCAAGTCAAACTGAACACAACTCCATCAACTCCTCAATCAACTCCACCAAACTCAATCACTTGAGTTCTAACTGAAGTCCATCATGCAATAGCTCAACTGACCCATAAGAAAAGCATATTTCCTTCTGACAGCTGCATGTGCCACATCCGTAGCTCGAACTGAAGTGCTCCAAGAGGATAAGATAATGTTTATAGTCCAAATATTATTAAGAGCTAATAATATTCGATTGTTCTATTTTTAGCCTGGCAGTCTAAAAATAGACTCCGCCCATATGTCTAAAAATAGAAGTCCATCTATTTTTACCAACATGACCAATCATCAACAAATAGCATCCTGCAACTCATAGACCATGATCCATATGTCTAAAAATAGACATAGTCTAAAAATAGACTTTGCGCCAAAAATAGCCTGCGAACCCACTTAGTGAAGGCAACTTCTTTTCACTAAGTTCCATCATCTTGTTGCATTTTCAACACTCCCTCTCAACAAGATATGGATTATCTGCAACCCCTATCCTGCAACTCTGGAATGTTCTGCATGCAACACATTTGCCCGATCCACTTGCTCCAACAACACTTGGAACAAAAACACTCCCAACTGACCACTCTGTTGGGCTAGGAACATACTCTGATGCTAAAGCTCTACCTACTGCTGACAAGTGATCCCTCTCTGACATCTGCGCTACTGCAACATATCCATGCATCTCGCACCATTGCACACTTCTCTGTGCCACCTAGCACTGTGCAAAACACTTGTGCCTCTCGCATTGCTGCAACCTGCTAGTTATGCACTGTCCTGGGATTCCCTACACTGTCGCTCTCTCTGCCGCTCCATCCATATCTGTCTCTACCCAATCAGTTAGTTCATGCTATTCCACATTGAGGCTCCTGTAGCAAGGTCTCATCCAAGAGGTTTGGTACCTCAATGATCCTTCCCCTCCTCCTTGGAATGATCACTCTATATCGCCCCACCTCATTCCTGGAGCTATGGCTGCATGTGATCCCTCAGCCCACCTGGCTTGAAGTTTCCCCCTACTAGAGGTCTCTGCATGAGTAGATGTCTCTACTTGATCTCCTCTCAGCTTCCCTTGTTGTGGCTATTCCACAACCTCCTAAAGCTGTTGCACCAATCGTGGCTCCTCCACAATCTTCTGAGACTTCTTCTGGCTTTGCATGTTGAGAGGTAATATATGCTCCCTCTCAACCACCAAGTCTTCGTCAGTTGCCTCGCTTCTCAAGGCTTTGCATGCATCTTGAAACTCAAGAGCATATAGGTTCTTGACCCTTGAACCAATTTGCTTCACCTATCTAGTGATGATGTGTCCAAGGAAAACCTTTCCCTTACCGAAGACTACATCATAGCCTCTGTCTTCCAGCATCGTGATCGAAATCAAGTGTCTCTTCAGTCTTGGTACATACTTGACATTGGTCAAGGTAAGGTGAGCTCCATGCTCCCTCTGAAAAA
The DNA here is from genome assembly GCA_031772625.1 of Pinus tabuliformis. Lineage (NCBI taxonomy): Eukaryota > Viridiplantae > Streptophyta > Pinopsida > Pinales > Pinaceae > Pinus > Pinus tabuliformis. The sequence goes on from CM062819.1 coordinate 379,963,262, forward strand.
TAACTGTGCCTACACCTGAGACACTATACTTCTCATCATTACCCATTGCTATGAGTATCCGAAGATCTTTCTCCTCCAAAGTACTGAACAAACTCTTGTCATCGGTCACATGGAAAGAAGCTCCACTGTCAAGAAACCAACCACTTCCCACCATGGATGGAAAAATACATGCGAAGAGTGTGAAATCCAACTCAAACTGTGAAGCAAGTGCCTCACCTTCAAATCCTTCCCCAGATCCCTTCTTGGATTTCCTTCGTGGACAATTTGTAGCAAAATGGCCCACCTCATGACAACGAAAGCATCACACTTTCGATTTGTCAACCTTCTTCCCATCACTTGAAGAAGTGGATTTGGAAAGAGAACCCTTCTCCTTCCCCTTCTTTGCTTTGGCAGCCAAAGTGCAATTTTCTTCATCAGATGCCTTTGATGAAGATCCGTCCCAAGTATTCTGCCTGATCTACTCTTGCACAAGATCTGACCAAAGTCTCTCCCATCCTGGAAATTTCTCTCGACCATTGACAGAGTCCTGATAGGAATGCCAACTTTTCGGAAGACCAAGGAGAGCCAAGCTCACCAATTCCTCATCATTGACATTCACCCCCACGTTTCCCAGCTCATCCCGGCATTGAGTGAACTTCATGAGATACTTGGGCATACTGTCTCCATTCTCACACTTAATGTTTCTGAGTTTATCCTTGAGTGCCAACTTCCTCTGGTCGCTCTTGCTTTGGAATCGATCTGTCAATGCTTTCCACATCAAGTGTGGAGAAGCCTTTCCATGCAGGCTGGATACAATGTGATCCTTCACGCCCTCCAATAGAATCCTTCGACACTTTGTTGTCTTCTTTTGCCAAACCTCAATGGGAGTAGCATCAGTAGGCTTTGGTACCTCAGCCTCTATGAACTCCTTCAACCCATTATCATCTATCACCACCTCCATCCTATCTTTCCATGCAATATAATTGAAGCTGCCCTCAAGAGCATACTCCAATTGAAATCCGTTGAAAGACATTTCAACTTTGACACCAAGAAAACACTGCTGCAAATTTGAATTCCACCAGCTCAAAACTCAACCGCTTCTGATCTAAAATTTGTGAGAACAAAGTATTTCTCATACAAAGATTGACTATATGGGCTTTTACCGGATATCTCACCTTCCAAAGGAAGGATGAATCCAGAGGCTACCTGGCTCGATTACAGACTCTGCCTGAAGAAATAAAATGTAAACACTTTCTGAATAATAGATCTGATGATCAACTCTGCTATGATACCATGTAGAAATTTTGAATAATATGACACTTATTCACAGAGATTATCATGATTATACACTATTGCGAAATGCATGCATAATACATAACCTCCTCTACGTTGATCATCAATTTTTTGGAATTAAAAACAATGAAACATCAATCGCATGCGCACATTAACACAGTATGTAACTAGGGAAAGCATATAGTTGAAAACCCCCAACTATCTGTATATTATAATGATTGAGAACATGTAACAATACATAGTGCAATACTCCTCATAAGTACTTAGTACTATCTCCACCTGCTACACACAAAACTAGCTCAGATCTGAATCAATCACAGGTTCAAATCTCCTCCGCTGTATGCCTGCCTCTACTGCGCAATCCTGCATGAGAATAGATGAGAATGGCTGATCCAAACTCGTATTTCCCTTGGCTGAACCATGCAATCCTCATTGGCAATACTCAATCCATTGATTGTGCAAATCTCATGCACAACTATAGTCACAACTGACAGCTATCTTGCCCTTTCACTCACCTTGAACACCTGTCTCCACTAAACTGTCCATGCACTGAGTTAACTAATGTATTATTTAGTTGCTTTAGGATTTTATTAATTAGTGAATTAACTAAAAATTAATTCACATCACTCATCACTAGTGTATTCTGCAGTTAGACTAAATACAACTAGTTCAACCAAGTCAAACTGAACACAACTCCATCAACTCCTCAATCAACTTCACCAAACTCAATCACTTGAGTTCTAACTGAAGTCCATCATGCAATAGCTCAACTGACCCATAAGAAAAGCATATTTCCTTCTGACAGCTGCATGTGCCACATCCGTAGCTCGAACTGAAGTGCTCCAACAGGATAAGATAATGTTTATAGTCCAAATATTATTAAGAGCTAATAATATTCGACTGTTCTATTTTTAGCCTGGTAGTCTAAAAATAGACTTTGCCCATATGTCTAAAAATAGAAGTCCATCTATTTTTACCAACATGACCAATCATCCACAAATAGCATCCTACAACTCATAGACCATGATCCATATGTCTAAAAATAGACATAGTCTAAAAATAGACTTTGCGCCAAAAATAGCTTGTGGGCCCACTTAGTGAAGGCGACTTCTTCTCACTAAGCTCCATCATCTCGTTGCATTTTCAACACCTAAATGCACCCAATTAAGTGAAGAAAAATTGTTAGGGTAAGTAAATGGGTATGTAGAAGAAAAGTTGCAAAATTACATTTACCATGCTTGATCATGTGTTTCAGTGTGCAGGAGCAGTTATGAAAATGAAAAGGTGTTCACATGTTGATGTGGTTAACTTACCCTCATTCATTTCATTCCTGACTACATACTCACTAATTTCCTCATTTTCCCTCATTTCATGTTAAAAAACTCGTTTCCCTAGTGTGAAACCCATTTCCCTTTGTAATTTCCCTAAAAACCCATAAAACCCCTTTCAAGCCTAAGTTTGGTTTACCCCCATTTTTCTTAACAAACCTCCGCTGTATTCACTTTTCTGATATAAATCTTTTTAATGCACCACCCTTGGTGTGGTTAAATAAACCCCACCACAGTTAAACCTTGGTCACGCTCCATTAACCCATCACATTATACTTTTAAAACCTCGCTTATTCATTCAATAATTACAAATCACTTGTAATTATTCCTCGGGCCCGCTAAATCTCCGTGCATCTCGACCACACGATAGTTGTTCGATTACCTACTCCTAGATCTAATGATCCACAGCCATATCGCGTGCTCCCAATCTCCGACCTTTACCCACCCAAGAGCACATGAAATTAGTGGTTTTTCTCGAGCCCCTTGTGGTTACGTGTCATTCCCACGTTAACTCGCGTGCCCTCAAGAAAATACCACCCCGCAGCCAAAAGTGGTGTGATGAGCCTCCGAAACCGCTCCCCGCATATGACAAAACCATCCACTGTTCACTTTGCATCGAATTTCAAAAATGTTAACCATTTTCCCATTTAAATGTGAAAACCCTCACTTTCACTCTTTTTGTCCGTTTACACTGTAAAACCTATATAACCCTCCTGCACCACCTTAAGCCTCTGCAACTGATTTAACCATTGTTTACCTCCCGAAAACATTTTGGACTTCATCCACAGACCTTTCAACTCAAATGAAACCATTGTGGCCCTCCTTGTCAACCTATGTTTTTCTTAATAAATTGTTGTATTTTGCAGGTGATTAGCAGAAGACCAGGAGATTGGATAAACAGTTTTGACACTAGTTAAAAACCTGTTTACTCCAAGATTCTCAGGAAATCCATTCAAAAGACTTCATTTATCATAAGTTTGTGTACAAACAGAAAATCAAGTTTAAACTAGAGACAGAGCATAAATAAGTCATTTACAGAGTAAATGTTAAAATAGACAATTTACACAGTTAAAGATAAAACATAGGTGTTTTTGGGAAAACTAGTGTCTTATCGAATGACTAGCCCTCTAGGTTTGGAAGCTACCCTAGAAACAATAGTTTAAAGCAATTCAATGATTTTCTCTATGTGTAATAGATAAGAGAAAGATAATGGGACCAACCTGGAACTTCCACTTAATCCCTTGCTTGATCTCTCTCCCCCTTGACAAAGCTTGCAACTCCTCCCCGTACTTAACCCACTTGGAGAGTACCAACACAAGTACAGTAACAAAGAACCATCAAAGCATCGTGATCTATTGCAACATAAACATTACAGAATCAGATATAATATGAACAAATGATAGCATTCACAAATGATAACATTCACAATTGCACAATCATATGGAAGGAAACTTGAAGAACTTTATTAATAGAAGGGAGAATTACAACCCAGCTGTCTGATCCAACATCATCCTCCCAGCTTCAATCCCTCTTCACCTCATGAAATAGCAAGATCCCACAAACAATACAATGCTCTTTCCTCAATTACAAATTATCAACACTTCCTTGCAATTCACAATATTCCAGCCTCCAGATCTCTTAGATGAGGGATCCATTTATACATGTGTGCAAGAGTGTGAGTCATCTCTAGGGTTTTGATTAGTGTCATTCCACTTGTTACAATTGGTTCCACTTGGAGATTTCTTTGATCTCTTACTCATCCCTGGGTGAATTCATAGAGGCAAGTGGCATAGGAGAAGTTTCTAGAAGATTCCATGAGCAACCACCTAGAAAACTGTCTTAGAAATTTGTCTATACTCTCCCATCGCACCCTATAGAAGGCCCAAATTGTATGCATTGCACCCTGGTAGTGTACCACTCAGTATGCATCACACTTTGCCAGTGGAGCAGTAGGTATGGTTCAGTTTAGGCCATTTCTGGATGGTTTCTTAGGTGGAACCTTTTGGGAATGATGTAATCAGATGACTAAGCTCTTTTAGGGTATGAAACAACTCTTTTAGGGGTTGATGAGCTCTATTTTATTGACATATAAGTTTGGGGCTGATGTGCCCAAATATGTCTATAACAGTTGCCCCCTAAAGCATGAAGTCGTAAATCTTGATATCGAGTGAAATGCTTTATCATGAGGATCCGAGGTTTCAAACTTGAAGGTGACCTTCATAAGTTACAATACAATACATCATCATAATATAATTTTCATAATCTAGTTGAGGTAGGCATTCCCATGCTCAGCTTTATAAATTAATTTCATGTACATAGATCAGATAGTCGTTTGTATATGCAGACTGGTGATTCTTCAGATGTAGAGTCATCATCCATGGTTAGGATGACCATCTGTGTGGCGTCTTTGTACATTTGATGTTTTTATATCCTTGAATATATCACAGTCCAGATGGATGAAACTAGATCTGGGGTCTTCAAACTCATTCAATCTTCACTCAATGTACAAGTCAATCCATGTGAAGAAATGTTCTGAAGTTGAACATGGAAAGGCATCACCTGATTACCAACCAATAATGTAAGTTGTTAATAGACGTGAGAGGAATCATCGATAATGATAATGACCCTCAAGGTACTACAGTACAATTCACATGGTGTGAATATATGATCTGACGTCGAATGCCATGCAAAATCTTTCGATCGAAGGCCATTGATGTCAACTTATCGCCAGAAGTGAGAAACTTGCCATTGATGCATGCAAGCTTCAAAGCACTGAAAGGGTTGTTTCTAAGTCAACTTCTTGGATAATGAGCTGATGTCAACAAGAAGTGACTTGTCGTAGGAGGGACTTAATGTATCCCACATCCACAACACGAAAGGAAGTAGATGATTTCTAGAGGTGAAAATGAGCTGATGACATAAGGTTCAGGAACGACGGTCATGAAAAAATAAAGGTTGCAAGTATTGTAGTGGATGAGACATTAACTAGATGGTGGTTTCTGAACTGAATGAATTCTCCTCAACATGTCGGCGACACTGAGATGAATTGGTATCATTAACCCCAAAAGATGGATGGTGTGAGAGACCAATGGTGAGATGACCAGTGAAAGGAATAATCCAACCCAACTCAATAATGGAGATGAAGTGAAAGTGTCATGTTCAAGAGCAACCTGCTACCATAAATTCTTCAAGTTTTCTTCCCTTTTTCTCCAGTCATTGCCAACCAGTACCTCTTTATTTTTGTCAAGCTTGAGGAGGATAACATATGCTTGTTCTATAATTTTCCCTTCGGGCAAACTTGTTGCTATGTTTTAACGAGTCTAGCGATAGTGAAACTCGGTCTCGTCTAGAATGGACAAGTTTGTTGCTATTGTTTTAACGAGTTTAATGAAAAGGATAACTCGGTCCTTTTCATGTTTAGAGAGTTTGAAAAAGGGATGAAAAGGAAACTCCATAAGTTATTTTTCGTAAAATAATCCCTCAGGTCTGAAAAAGGATAAAATAATACCAAAGGGATGACTTTTCCAATCATTTTAATGAGCTGAAAAAGACAAGCACTCGAATTTTTCGTAATGTAATCCTTCGGGTCCAAAAAGGTATAAAATCATACAGGAGGGATGACATTTCCAATCACTTTAATGAGTTGGAAAGGCTGGCGCTCGACAATATTTTCATATTTAATGAGTCTAAAAAGGGTTGAAAGGAGACTCAATTTTGAGGAACGAGTGGTGTCTAGGGTAGCAACTAGTTCCGGTGAATTTGGAACTTCTCAAAACATGGTGAATTTTGTGGAGAGGCTGGCTAATAAGACCACTCATCGCGACTGTTCCTCAAAAGGGTAAAACAACCAAGTGAGAGTGTATGATTGGCCAAAGGGATGGTGATGATGAGAGGTACACAACCAAGGCTCAAAAGGCTGATAGAATGGCAATCACAAAGGTTCTTTAGTTGAAGGTGGGTTCATTTTTTTTTTTTGAAAAGCTTGAACCATGGGGGAACTATGCTTGGTGGGTTCATTTTTTGACAAGCTTGAACCATGGGGGAACTATGCTTGGATTTTGTTTCATTTTTATACAAGCTAGAAATGACAAAACTAAAAAGCTAGAAACGACAAAACTAAAAATTAGAATGAAATTGAAAAATGGGAATGAAAATGGTTTGCATGCCCCCAACATGATGAAAAGGAGAGTCTCCTGTAACCAGATGGAAATCACTGTGGTTAGGTAGGATGGTTTCATCCAGAATAGACAAAACACCTCCTTGGCTTCGTCCAAGATAGACAAAGGTGAATGGTGTGTCAGACCAATCACATAACCTATAGGGAAGCTTAACTTTGCAACTAGGTGCATCTAGAATAGACAAGGGTGCATGCCCCTTAAGCTTTGTTACATTCACCAAACTACTCATGGTGATCGGGTGGATGGAATGAAGATTCAAGTGATATCGTTGATGTAAAAGGAACATTTAGGGATGATGATTGACTTGGAGCTATGCTTGGATAGGGAAATGAAAGCCGGTCAATGGTGACAATCTTACCTTCATGCGAGAAATGCATCACTCGGAAGAGTGTTGAAACAATAGCTTCCATGTTGTAAACATAGTCACACCCAAGAAGTAAATTGTAATCTAACGGTCCTAGGACTATCATCACGTTCAGATGAATGATTTTCCTTCTCAAATTGATTGGTAACTTAGGAAGGATCCCTAACAATCAACTGGTTCCTTTGTTAAAGCCTAACAAATTCTGTGTAATAGGCATAAGCGATGGTGAACCAAGTGCTTTCCAAGCAGTTGAGGAAATGATACTCACTGATGCCCCTTCATCTATAATAGTGCCAGACACGATCATTTTACAAATTTGTACTATGATCCGGAAAGGTACATAAGAAGGAAGGCAGTATCTTGCTAGTTGATTCCAATCAAAGGAAGTGACTAGACTACTTGGAGGGGGTACCAAAAAAACAGGAGAATTAACCCCTTGAGTTATGAGAGCTAGAGGGTTTTCCTCTTGTCTAGATGGAACAGGTGGATTGCTCCCAAGTTCATCGGAATCTGAAGTAACAAAAAGAATTTGAATGGTATCATTCTCACTCTCTTCAGGAAGGGTATGATTATCTAAAGGTGAACTTGGGTCAACTATCACCTCGACCTATTGACTTTGGTTGGGTATAGACTCATAAGATTCACTTTCAGAGAGAGTGGTTTCGACCAAAGGTTGATTTAAGTCAGTCAGTTTCTCAACTAGTAAAGGACTTGGGGAGAGTTTCCTGTAGCAATATGGAAGTCACCGCAGTGAAGCAGGATGGTTATCCAACACTCTTTTGGCTTCATCCAAAAAGGGACAAAGGTTAATGGCATGGTTCCCTTCACATAACCTAAATGGAAAGGTAACATTTCTCCTCTATCCATGAAATTTACTATCACTAGTTGAAGGTGTGTTATCAACATGATTTCCAGAAGTTGATGACATAGGATGTTGTGAATGGGGAGACCATTCTTTCAAGATCTAATGAAATCAAGGACAGTCTCGAGAAAAATGGTCACCTGCACAAATTATGCATGGAAATTTGGGTTTGGGAAGTTTAATGTGCGGATTTTCACCAGTTGATGTATCCAAAGCAATGGTTGCTTGGTTGCCCCCTTGCTGAATTGACTTCTTCTTCTTCTCCTTCCCTTTCTTCTTCTTCTCAACCACCCGGTGACTAGTATCACTATTTTCACCAAGCGAAGAGGAAGAAGGGGAGGGAGAAACAAATGAGGAAGAAGGTGAAGGGTAAACTTCAGGATCAACTGGAGGTGTACTTGATTGCGGAGGAATCATGACATTTTGAACCACAGAGGTTGAGAATAGACATACCGACAAGCTAATGGTAATTCCCGAAAGGGACAATGTGGCCATATAAGGAGCACCAATATTTCCCCAAGAGGAAAAAGGACTAGGATTTCACTCAAAAGGGATTCCTTGATTAGTGGACTTCGGATTCATCGCCATATGTTCAACCTAAGATAAACTAAGGAATAGGAATGTTATTGTGAATTCAATTAATTTTAAAGACGCTTTGACACAACTTTGATTTTTCAGTTTTTAAGAGTCGAGAAAACGCTAAAGATGACTCTAGTTTCCTTCAATTTTTAATAAGCCTAAAAGGACAAGTGCTCAAATGGACCTTTTCTTTTAAAGATTCGAAAGGGAATGAAAGTGACTATTCTGGAAAATCTAAACAGATGGATTACCAAACCAATCGTAAAACTACAATATACACCTTGGTGATAAATTAAAGAGAAATTACCAAGGAATTATGTACAGTAGTCAATCTTCCCGAATCTTGTGTTCAGTGCATTGCAATCAATAAGGTGGCAGACTCAGCTTCCTCTGGATAAAGGATATAAGCCTATTGTGGTATCCCAATATATACACAATGGTACAGAGAGCACAAGTCCATTCTAGCACTTGTCGTATCAAGGAGGAGGAATGACCCAACTTTTAATGAAGATGATAGTTACTAGTTTTAACGACGCCAGAACATGTCTCTAGCCTAGACCTATAGATATGTTGTGTTAAGTTCCAAAGCATTGTTATGTTCATTGAAATTTATTTTAAAATTGATCTTGTTTAGAGTTTGCCTTTCAATGGTTCACCACATGATGTTGATTTGAAATTTCTAAAATGCAATCTACAATGATAAACAATCTTTGTTTATTTTAGCAATGAAAATCCTAGCTACTGGGGAAAGAAGATCAAAATTCTTTCAACAAAGAGCAAAGATAACACACTAGTGCATTTTCCTAAATCATTTTTTTGCACACAAACCAAAAATGCTAAATTCAAATGCATGTATTTGTTTTCATTCTCCTTAATGTGAGAAATTCCAAAAAGGAAAACTAAATGCAGCAAAGATCTGAAATATTTCTTTCAAAATGACATTTTTGAAAATTTTTCTTCAAAAGAGAAAGGAAGAATCAATGAAACTTTTCAATTTTCAATAGAAATGCTTTCGACACTTCGAATAAAAACAAATCAAATCAAATACATGAAGAAAATTTCAATCGATTATCAATGGAAGGAAGAATCCATGGCACTTCTCTTTTCGACACAAAACGACAATTACGACACTTTGTGTACCAAAGCGACAAATCGATTTAAACAAATTTTCGACAAAGGATTGTAAATGATGAACAAACACACAAAAAAATTCACTAATCCTAATCTAATGGAGGCTGATCTAAGTGATACAAGGAAGTTTTAGTAAAGAGGCACTGTTCATTTGCAGCAAAACAACCAAACAAAACTGAAAACAAGATCAAAACCCTCAATTTCTATAATGGAGAAAGGGCTCAGTCAATCATCGCACCTGGGCTTCACAGAAATAGGGATGCATCGCACTTACTGCACTCGAGAGGTGCTATGCATACTAAGTCACAGTGGGAGACAGTTCGATGGTCCAAGGAGTGCAACTGAGATGGGTTTTGGCTCAAATGTGGAGCTGTTTTCAATGAGTTAAGGTGGGTTTTGATGAAAAGTAAAGAGCAAAGTGTTAAGGATTGTCTTGAGAGGTTACCGAGCTACCAAAAGGGCATCTAGATGTGCTTGTAAGTGAGATGTTCAATTCATAAAATAAACCAAAGATTGACTGAAGCAACATTCATCTGCTATACAATTGCAAAGCAAGAGTAGTTTGAAGGCTATCTAGCTGACTTCATGCTTTGTTTATAGTTTATAAAACAAACAATAACAACAAAAAAACATCTATTCACTCCCCAGTGGAGTCGCTAATTTGTTTTTAGGAAAACTAGTGTCTTGTCAAACAACTAGCCCTCTAGGTCTGGCAGCTACCCTAGAAACAACAATTTAAAGCAATTCAATGATTTCCTCTAGGTGTAATAGATAAGAGAAATATAATGGGACCAACCTAGAACTTCCGCTTAATCCCTTGCTTGATCTCTCTCCCCCTTGACAAATATTGCAACTCCTCCCCATAATTAACCCACTTAGAGAGTACCTGTACAAGTACAGCAACAAAGAACCATCAAAGCATCATGATCTATTGCAACATAAACATTACAGAATTAGATATATAATGAACAAATGATATCATTCACAAATGATAACATTCGTAATTGCACAATCATATGGAAGAAAACTTGAAGAACTTTATTAATAGAAGGAAGAATTACAACCCAATTGTCTCATCCAACATCATTCTCCCAGCTTCAATCCCTCTTCACCTCATGAAATAGCAAGATCACATCAACAACACAATGCTCTTTCCTCAATACAAACTATCAGCACTTCCTTACAATTCACAATATTCCAGCCTCCAGATCTCTTAGATGAGGGATCCATTTATAGATGTGTGCAAGCGTGTGAGTCATCTCTGGGGTTTTGATTAGTGTCATTCTGCTCGTTACAATTGGTTCCACTTGGAGATTTCTTGGATCTCTTACTCATCCCTGGGCGAATTCATAGAGGCAAGTGGCATAGGAGAAGTTTATAGAAGATTCCATGAGCAACCACCTAGAAAACTATCTCAAACATTTGTCCATCCTTGCCCATCGCACCCTATAGAAGGCCTAAACAGTAGGCATCACACCCTGGTAGTGTACCACTCAATATGCATCGCACTTTTCCAGTGGAGCAGTAAGTATGGTTCAGTTTAGGCCATTTCTGGATGGTTTCTTAGGTGGAACTTTTGGGGAATGATGTAATCAGATGACTAAGCTCTTTTAGGGTATTAAACAACTCTTTTAGGGGTTGATGAGCCCTAGTTTATTTACATATAAGTTTGGGGTTGATGTGCCCAAATATGTTATAACAAGAGGAGGCAAACAAAACATACAGATGAAAGACAAAATGGTTTAAGTGTATAAAATGAAACGTCATAAGTGAATATGACTTCCAACGTGAAGATCAAATAGCCAAGTAGCTTAAAGGGGAAAATATCAGATGCCAAAGCTAGCAAAGCTAGCAAAGCCTAAATAACAGGGACAACAAGCAATTGTTCAATAGCTACCTCTATCTTGTTACATGAAGATATTTCCTTTTCCTGGAATAAATCATTAAACAGTTTAAGATATTTTCTTAGTTCTACTATTGTATAAATAACTCTCTTCTTGAGTTATTATGGGTTCAAACATTGAAACAAGTTCAGCATTAAACCAAGTTCATTGTTCACCATTAAACCAGGTTGACCATTGAAAGAGAGTTCACTCTTGAAGAAGCATTTGTAAACCTTTGATGTACTAGCTTTTCTGGACCCTTAATACAAAGAATAGGATTCTGAATTCAGTTTTACATAGTTTTTGTTTCTTGTAAGTTTTTCCAGTAACACATTATGTTTTTCTTCATATTCTTAGGTCTTACAAAGATACCTAGGTAGGAATAATTGTTTCTCAATTTATTCCTATAAGTTTCTTAAACCTTCTGAACATCGGTCAAAGGTTTTCATACTTATGATTATTTAATTATCTATCTGAGAATCGTGATAATCATATTATTTTTTGTTTTTTGCTCACCACTTTTCAAAATTTATCACTGCGTGAAGTTTTATAGCAGCCTTCTACTTTGGGATTAATATTATTCAAAAGGTTAGGCATTATAGTGTTATATCTTTTTTACTCATTGGTCTTCCAAACTAAAACAAAAACCCCAAAACAATTATTTTAGATGTTTTGGCATTGATAGCTGACCACTCTTATCTCAAAGGTACAAAACTATCCTCCTCCCACACTTAGCCACTTTCAAAAAAACCTTCCTAACTGGGAAACTCAGCTTCACTAGGCCCTGATTGAGTTGCGCACTGCACAGTATCAATCCTCATTGATGTGACCTTTCTTCCTAAAATTGTACAGTGTGCAGTCACTGTCTTCCAGGGTAGTTGTACTGCACAATTCTAGAGCCCAACAGACTTTGTTGACCGCCAGAAATGTATAGTTGTGCCTCATAGTCTGCCTTGAACTACACACTTTGCACTTTTTGTCCTAAATTTTTTCCCCTTCCTAATGGAACCTCGTAATATATAGAGATACATGTCTCTCTTGGCCTCTTGAACTACCTAGATGTGTCCTCCAGTGCCTTTCCCTTAGTCGAAGCTCACTTCCCTCAAGAACTCCACAGATTTTTCCTCCAAGACTCTCTGCTACTTAGTCCCCCTTGCCTTCGAAAATTATGTATATCTCTCACAAGGACTCATCAAACATTATCCATTTTCTGCTTGAACTAAGTAATTATGGCTCCCAGTGGCCACTGTGCAATTGTTCTCCCCAGTGGGGACTATGCTAATAAGTTCCTTAGTCAAGTTTGAGCTACGCTCTACGTAGTATCATTGACCAAGCTCTCTCCTTGCCAACTAAAATTGCACAGTGCATAGTCATTGAGACCTGCCTCCCAGCCTATGACTTGTCCCAAGCTCATTTCATGGATAATAATTCACCGTCTTAGAGTAGGTATTTTTCAGATTGATGTCATCCCATGATGAGGGAATTAGAGGAGAAGGTACACTATCCAGTCATGGCGATATGATGAAGAAGGAGAATAAGGAGGGAAGCATTCCTAAAGACTCATTTGTAGTGGACCTACCAAGAGCAAGAAAAGGGATACAATTTTTCAATCACCTTCCAGGACTGAAGATCATTGAAGACCCTACATCATCAAGTTATGTGGAGGAGAAGAGAAAGCATATCCAAGAACAAATCTAGCACTCAGCATCAATAATGACTTGACATTCCCATATCATCAAGACAATCTATGTCAGCAGTGTCGTGTCAAGTCATGTCATGATTTTTCATGTGTCACATCACTTTTGTATGTGATGTATATTGTAAATCAAATGTGTTGTAAACTAAAATTTCAATCGACACACAAGAATCTGAAGATTTATGTAAGTTGAAAAGTCATACGAAGTTGAACATTCATGAGTGTAGTCAAAGTATCATAAGGGAAAGGCATCACCCTTGTTTATATATACCCCCTCATTATATGAGAAAATGACTTTTCACCTTGGCTCCTCTAGCCAAGCATTAGAGAAACCAGCTATTTCTTTGAGGAGCAAGGAGTGGCTCCAATGTCCCACTATTGTGGCTAGTGATGTACAATGTAAATATGTGTCTTGGAAATGTTTCTTAATAACATAAGCCTTATAAGGCCAGTGTGTTCTTCATGCATGACTTATGAATGTTTGTAATACTATTCTATGAAAGTTTGTATTTCATGTTTTCTTTCACATGTACTAAGATAGTTGAAATATTTCGTTTATTTTAGGGCTTATATTGTCGATAATGTGTTGTAATGGTTGCTATTGTTGTCCCAACCTTTTGGACTATTCCACAGGATGCTAGACATATCTTTCCTTACTTATTGGTTATAACGACTCTCACATCCACCGTGGACTATTCCGATGGATGTTAGATGGACCTTCCCTTGTTTGTTGGTTGTAATGATTGTTGCATCCAATGTGGACTATTTTGTTGGATGCTAGACAGGTCCTTCTGGTTCATGTGTGTCTCTTCCTCGGTAATACTATTACCTGTCACTTAGAGGCTCACTTTTCTCCCCCTTTTTTGCAACGAGAGAACCTAGACACAGTTGCGCTGCAAACTCACCAGGCACACTCACCTTTCTTTCCGAAGATAGCATTGCATGACTCTCTTGTATTGATAGATAAAGCCAAGACAGATTGTTCAAAATGGAGATAAGAAATGCTAAAAATAGAAGTGCTAAATATAGCAATGTTATAAATAGAAGTTTGGGTACCAATGCTAGATTGAGCAACAGGGAATGAAAAATGGAAGTGCTAAAAATAGCTTTCTATTTTTAGCAGTTTAAGATGGATTCCTATTTTAGTTAGTCCCTGGACTAAACATAGGAAGTAAAATTCGAATTTTAACCTAATAGCTATTTGAAAATAAATAAATTAATTCAACATGAGTTAATTAGTTTTGAAAAACCAAACATGAAGTCTATGTGAGGACATGCAACAATTTCTCTATTAATTGAGTAATTTATCCATCAGTTAAAGAGATAAGGATGAGTTGTAATTAGAAGTCCAGTTAGATTGATTTAAACAGTTTGTTTAAATTAATGTGAGTTTAGTTAGTTAATGCATGCTTGCATATAAATGTTGCACTTCAGATAACTAAATATTCTCTCATGAATAACTCATGCATGTCAGTTCAGACAGAGACCCAATTGAGATCATAGGAGGGACAATGTACTATCAGTTGGATGGATTTTTCCTATAAAGGAAACTCATCCATGGAGAAGGATTTATCTGCTTCACGACTGCACAGTTAGATCAGAGGTTAGTGAGTGTGTGAAGATGCCAATTCACACATGTGGCTTCACTGGACCCTAAGAAAAATTACGCAAAGAAATATGAGGCTTGGAGGGTAGAGGAGAAGGTTTGAGAGAGGCCTTTGACTATCTATGAGCAGCACACGAATTGCAGAGAGAGAAGGATAGCTTGTGATCTGCTTCTTTTTCTAATCCAGACTATATTTCCACTTGTATGATAATACAGAGTTGGGGTTTTAGGCTGAGGCTTTCCCCAAGTTATTTCTTCTGTGTTATGTGTGACTGCTTCTCATTCTTAGTTATATCTGTTCTTGGTTGATAATTCTCAAATGTGATTAAGATTCCACAAAGTTTACGGTAGAAGTAGATCTTGTCTTGTGTTTTAGTATATTGCATAATTTGCTGATCTACAGTGGGAATTTCTACATGGTATCATAGCAAAGGTGATCAAAGGAGAGAACTGTATACAAGAAGGGAGAAGTTATAAGTTTGCGGTTCCTCAATATAGAAATTGAGTTGTTATCACATCTCGTTTCCACCAATGGCATTCAACAGTTTTAGGCTTGAGTATGCACTTGATGGCAACTCAAACTATATAGCTTGGAAGGATCGCATGGAAGCAGTATTAGAGGATAACGGGTTAAAGGATTTCATTGATCAAGAGGTCCCCAATCATGCAACATCTAGTGCCCAAGATTGGTGGAATGGAAGAAATGTATGGCTAGAGCAAGGAGAATCCTTCTAGAGGGAGTTCAAGATCACATAGTCTCAAGTCTCCATGGGAAGGAGACATTGTTTTCAATGTGGAAAACATTGAAAGATCTATATCAGAATAGTAGTGATCAGAGGAAGTTGGCGCTAAAAGACAAGCTTTGGAAGATCAAGTGTGAAAAGGGCGACACGATCTCTACGTATCTGAACAAGCTCACCACATGTAGGGATGAGCTTGGAAGTGTAGGGATCGCGACAACTGATGATGACATGGTGAGTCTTACACTCCTCAGCCTTCCTAAGAGCTGGCATAGCTATGAGGACTCAGTTAATGGAAGAGAGAAACTGCCAGATTGGGAACGACTTTGGTCAGATTTGATGCAAGAGGAGATAAGAAGAAGCACCAGAGATGGTTCTTCATCCATGGAGGATGGAGAAAACTGTGACTTAGTGAGTAAGACAAAGAAGGGGAAGGAGAAGGATTCTCTTTCCCAATCCAGTTGTTCCCAAGGTGGGAAGAAGTTTGACAAATCGAAAGTGCGATGCTTTCGTTATCACGAGGTGGGCCATTTTGCTACAAATTTTCCACTGAGGAAATCCAAGAATGGATCCCTGGAAGGATCAAAAGGTGAGGCACTGGCCTCACAATTCAAGTTGGATTTCACACTATTCGCATGCATGGTTTCGTCCATGGTGGAAAGTGGTTGGTTTCTTGATAGTGGAGATTCTTTCCACATGACTGGAAACAAGAGTTTATTCAGTACGTTGGAGGAGAAAGACCTCTAGATACTCATAGCGATGAGCATGGAGCTCACATTACCTTGACCAATGTCAAGTATGTACCAGGATTGAAGAGAAATTTGGTGTCGATCGCAATGCTGGAAGACAAAGGCTATGATGTAGTCTTTAGTAAGGGAAAGGTTTTCCTTCAACACATCACCACTAGACAGGTGAAGCAGATCGGTTCACGAGTCAAGAACTTGTATGCTCTTGAGGTTCAAGATGCATGCAAAGCATTGAGGAGCAAGGCAACTGATGGAGACTTGGTGGTTGAGAGGGAGAGTGCATTACCTCTCAACATGCAGTGCCAGAAGAAGTCTCAGAAAATTGTGGATGAGCCACGATTGGTGAAGCAGCTTTAGGAGGTTGTGGAGCAGCCACAATTGAGGAAGCTGAGAGGAGAGAGAGTGGAGGCATCCACTCATGCAGAGACCTCCAGTAGGGGGAAATTTCAAGCCAAGTGGGTAGAGGGATATAATGCACCGAGGAGAGAGAGTGGAGGCATCCACTCATGCAGAGACCTCCAGTAGGGGGAAATTTTGAGCTAAGTGGGTAGAGGGATCACATGCACCCATACCTCCAGGTAGGAGGTGGGGCGATGTGGAGTGATTGTCCCACAAAGGCTGAAATGGGGGCAAGATCCTTGAGGTACCCAACCTCTTTGATTCGAATTTTCTACAGGAGCCCTAACGAGGAGTAGCAAGACTAAATGATTGGGTAGAGACAGATGTGGATGGAGCGATAGAGAGAGCTACAATGCAGGAGTTCGAGGACTCTGTAGAGCTAGTAGGCTATAGCAATGCGAGAGGCACAAGAGTGTTTCACTAGTGCAGGATGACATAGAGAGGTGTGCAATGGTGCGATATGCATGGAGTGTTGCAGCAACTCAGAGGTTAGAGAGGGAGCACTTGTCAGCAGCAGGTATAGCTTCAACATCAGAGTATGTTTCTAGCCCAAAAAAGAGGTCAGTTGGGAGTTTTTTTTTGTTTCTAGAGTTGCTGGAGCAACCACACTTTGTAGAAGTGTTGCATGTAGAACATTCCAAAGGTACAGGATCAGGTTCGAGTTGAAGCCTTTCTTGTTGAGAGGGAGTGTTGAAAATGGCAACAAGAAATGCTAAAGATACCACTTCTATAAATAACAGTTTGGGTACTAGTGCTGGATTAGGCAAAAGGAAATGAAAAATGGAAGTGCTAAAAATAGATTTCTATTTTTAACAGTTCGGGATGGATTCCTATTTTAGTCAATCCCTGGACTAAACATATGAAGTAAAATTCGAATTTGAACTTAACAGTTGTTTGAAACTAAATTAATAGTTCACCATGAGTTAATTAGTTGTGAAAAATCAAACAAGAAGTCTATGTGAGGACATGCAATAGTTTCTCTATTAATTGAGGAATTTATCCATGAGTTAAAGAGATAAGGATGAGTTCTAATTTGAGTTGTAATTAGTTGGCTCAGTTAACTGAGTCAAGTCCAGTTAGATTGATTTAAACAATTTGTTTAAATTAATGCGAGTTCAGTTAGTTAATGCATGCTTGAATATAACTACTACACTTCAGATAACTGAATATTATCTCATGAATAACTCATGCATGTCAGTTCAGACAGAGACCTAGTTGAGATCAGAGAAGGGACAATGTACTGTCAGTTGGATGGATTTTTCCTATAAATGAAACTAATCCATGGAGAAAGAGTTATCTCCTTCAGGACTGTGCAGTTATATCAGAGGTTAGTGAGTGTGTGAAGAGGCCAATTCACACATGTGGCTTCATTGGACTCCAAGAAAAATTGCGCAAAGAAATAGGAGGCTTGGAGGGCAGAGGAGAAGGTTTGAGAGAGGCCTTTGACTATCTTTGAGAAGCAGAGGGAGTGCAGAGAGAGGAGGATAGCTTGTGAGCTGATTCTTTATGTAATCCAGACTATATTTCCACTTGTATGAAAATACAGAGTTGGGGTTTTAGGCTGAGGTTTTCCTCGGGTTATTTCTTCTGAGTTATGTGTGATTTCTTCTCATTCTCAGTTATATCTGTTCTTGGTTGATTCTTCTCATATGTGATTAAGCTTCTATGAAGTTTATGGTAGAATTAGATCTTGTATTGTGTTTTAGTATATTGCATAATTCGTTGATCTACAGTGGGAATTTCTACACAGATATTTGAGGATTTAGAAACTAGACCTTTATACCAGATGGGACTCCTAGATTAAATGGTGTGAGGTCTAATTGGGACTTCATATGAGGGAGATCCTCTTGGTTGACGGATTTCCAGCATCGTCACGTTCCTCCATTTTCAACCATCACTTGACACTCTAGTGCTAGATATAGGAAGAAATTCAATTCCTTGGCTATCTTACAATGAATAAAATTATGGGTACTACCCGAATCAATCAACACTATTACATTTTTATTCTTGATATGTACTCCTATATTGAGAGTTTGAGGAGTGGTAATTCCTGCCAATGAATTACAATATATGGTCATATTCATTTCTTATTTCTCTAGGGATGGTTCCTGGAGTATATCCTCCTCTTTTGATGTTTCTTGTTCATTTTCTTCCTCCTCTTCACAATCTATGTAGATTAATTTCATCTCAACACACTTATGACCTTTAGTGTATTTGTTATCACAACTACAATAAAGCCCTTTTTCTCTTTTTTCTTCCAATTTTTGTGGTGTCAACCTTGTAGGTTGTGGAAGGCTAGGAGCAATAACACCTCCATGTTTATAGTTTTGAATGTTAGGCTTCCTTGTTGCCATAATTTTTCTTTCAATTTTTCTTTCAGACTTGAATTCCTTCTACAATGAATGAGGTTCCCAAATTCCAACCTCATGTTGGATGTTATCCTTTAAAGTCCTTATGAAGACATCATTCCTATGCTCCTCTAGAATATAATTTACCTTTATATTCAATTTGTTGAAGTCCTCAATGTGATCCACCATTGAACCCTTTTGTTTGAGATTTATCAATTGGCTAAAGAAAGCGTTACTCTTTGTATCCTCATAATGTGCTATCATTTCCTGTGTAAGAATTGACCAAGTGACAAGTGGTTTATGAGAACAAAGCCATCAATACCATGCAAACTAATTGGGTTCTAAATATAAAGTTGCAATGTATATATTTTCTGTGTGTTGCACATTATGAAGATCAAAATATTTCTCCATTTATAGTATCCATGTTACAAGATCCTTGCCATCAAACTTCCTCATATCGATCTTTGGAATATGGTGGGCCTTCAATCTAATTTTAGAGTCTATGAAATCATGATCAACATTTATTTTATACTCATCATGATTTTTATCTAATACCTTTTCACCATTAGGAAGCATTTTTTCTAGCAACTTTGTCAAACCTTCCTTCAAACCTTCCATGTCTACTTTTAAAGCATTCTTCAAATCTTCGATGTTTCCTTTCATTTTTTCTTCTATGCCATCTTTCAAAAATTTCATGTTTAATTTTAGACTATTCTTAAAACCATCTATCTTAGCTTTCATTTCATTTTTGGTTACCCTTTGTGAGAGTGAAATTTGTTGCACTTGGTCTCATAATTCTGATAAACCATGTTGCATTTCTTCCTCTTCTTCATCTGCCATAGTAGAGCTTTCTAAGTGCTTACTATGTGTTTCAATTTTCTTTCTTCGAAACGTTTTGAAATCAAACAATGATATCTATCCTTCACTATGCCCTTTGAATAACTTCAAGCTAATTTTTCAAACGAAGTGACATTTTTCTTTCTTTTAGGAGCTTGATATTGAAACATTTGTAACTATGTAATTTCAGTTCTCCAAGTTCTAAATTTCCTTCCCATGGTATCTCTTTGAATCCTCTTTTCAAACCCACAAGTTTACTCGAGATTGAATTCTTTAAGAAAGATTTATGCCAAATCTCACATGATGACTTGATTATGGGCTATTTTAGTAGATCGAAGTTGTACATGATTTCATGCATCATTGTTTTAGCCTTTGGCCCTGAAATTGCTACATGAAAAGATACAATTTGTTCACTTTCAGCGAATTTTTACAGAATTCAAATATGATGCCTAAAACGAAAGTTATGATGATTTTCCCTAGGTCATATGTTAGAGCAATAATTATGGGGCCTGCAAAAACCCAAACTTCCTCACAACATATCTCTGAAAATATAGCGAACCAAGTTCTGAAATTTTTACACAAAGTTATCTATAGTTTTGACTTGACGTGGTAAAATTTTTAGCTTTTGAAGCCTCGTAGAAAAAATGTGATAGAAAAAATTCCAATATGACCTGTTTGAAGAAGCAAAATCCTAGAATCCAAAGCTCTCATACCAAATGTTATGCATCCAACTCACAAAATAGAAGAAGAGATAGATCAACGACTTAAAAATTAGCTTCTTTGAGGGGGGAACCTCCTTTAGATTACACAAATGAACAATTCTTGGATGATTCAAATGAAAAAACATGCTTTATATATATATATATATATATATATAAGTCTAAGGGATCATAATATAATCAGAGCTGATATAACAATAATAATCTAAGGGAACGACAATAACAGTAGTGGGCTTCTATGGGGCACAATAATAATAATATGGGTACTACATGGGCACAACAATAACAACAAAGGGGCTGCACTGATAATAACAATGAGGGCCTACACTAGTATTATAGGGACCTAACATCTTCAAAGAAGTATCTTTTGAAATTCACGTGGCAAGTTGCTCCTGAATCAAACAACCAAGCATATTTCCATGAAACAAGTGAAACATTGAATAATTCTTTAGTTAATCCAATGTTACAATGTGCCACAACATAATGAGCAGACTCAGGTGCTTTTCCCTTCCCTTTACCAGGTGTTTGACATTTTTCTTCATTTATATCCTACTCGATTATATCCAAGGCAATTTACATGTGGAAGCATCATGTCCATCTTTATTGCATCATATGCAATGAAGATCATACCTTTCTCCTTGGAAATATCTTCGCCCCGCCTCTAAAATTATTCCTTCCTCTTCCTATTTGGCCACCTCTTCCTCTAGACAAATCTTGTGCATTATTCTTCTCTATTTGTGCAAGGAACAAAACTTTTTCAATTGACTCACGAGCTATATTCTTTCTAAAATCCTTCTCTCTCCCAAAAAACTTATTCTCAAAGGAGTCAAAGGTGATCCCCTTAAGGTTTCCACTTGCTTGAAATGAATCAAGATAATGTGAATGGGTGGGATATAGTGCCTTGACATAATCTATGGGAGGAATATATATTCCAACACTAGTGGCATTTATGTCATGTATAATGGGTCTTCTCATGCTAGGGTAAGAAAGTCCACAATTTTTAATTCAATATTGAACAACTTGATCATCAGTTGAACGACTTGAAGTTTAGAGTGTGAGTTATACAATTCATTCAACTTCTTTAAGGATTCAAAAGCATTTGAAAATAGAGAAATATGGAGACTCACCTCTTCTTTTACTCACGTTGAAATCAAGACATAGACCTTGCTGTTCTTGTTCTCCGAAATGGAAAGCCCCTTATCTGAAGTAGGCTTTTCAAGTGCATTGTCTCCTTCTCCTTCATAAATTATTTTCCAAAGCTCATTAAAAATGAGTGTGTATTTTATCTTTAGGGGCCACTCATGGCTGTTCTCTTTGCGAGTGAGAACTATCCCATTATGGATATGAGTGAATGCATCATCAAAGAAAAGGCTATGTGATTTTGATTTCCAAAAGAATTGCAACTGTACTTCTTCTTCTTACAAAATTGATTTAAAAACCTCACTCCCAACTTCTTTTTTTTTGCTAATGCAAGAGTCGGACGTTCTTTTTCATTAATAAAATACAAAATTTACATCACTCCACAAGGAGTAGTGGATCATGGAAGAAACCAAAAAAATCTAAAAGGGAAAGGGCCCGAGGCAAAAACTTCGACCCCACCTCAAAAGTCGAAAACACAAAATAAATTTGGATTCGGCAATGGAACCAAGGCAACGGTTTTAATGGAAATCATATTCATGAGACCCACAAGAACATTGAGCGTCCCGCCTAGGACAAATATCATCCTGCCAAGAAAAGAACGCATTAGCACTTCCCACCAACTAGACCAATAACCTGCACAATCAATCCCGGCCATCGAATCGCTTCGCATGATCCGATAGCTGAGGATCATTTCGCACCAACTAATATCATTGAACATTAGCGCTTCTCGCCAACTAGACCTATAACCTGCATGATCAATCTTGGTTGTTGAATCGCTTTGCATGATCTAACGGCTGAGGATCATTTCGCATCGACTAATATCACTCAACATTAGTGTGCGATGAGGGCATTATTTTAGTCGACCCCACCGCCACATGTAGCACTCTGTATGGAATTGCTTCAAATTCGGCAATACCATTTCCCGCTTGTGAGGGTTGCGATCGCCTAAAAACGCTCCCAGCCTGGTAATCAGATCCCATACGGAAGAAGCCTGGTTTTGCGTGTTGGATCAGGTGCACAGCTAAATTAATTAAACACACAGCAGAGAAATAAACAAGCACATAAGACACAGCTTTTAACGTGGTTCACCCAACCAATCTGGGCTACGTCCACCAAACATAGGCATCAGGAATATATTAATCAAATTAGGAGATTACATCATGAAATCCTCACACACACTTAGCAAATCATCCGAATGACTGCCTGTTATATAGCATAGAGAATCTAACAGCCTCATAACTCCCTCACATCAATTATAGGAGGCATTAACTCCCTCCCAACAACCTGGAGCTAATCTAGGAACTGAATCGCTATTGTTGTCATCCTTCAGAGATTTTTGCCTATTTGACTAAAACAGAAAATCTCAACAATCTCCACCTTGACAACAATTCGCCTGATGCCCTGTTATTATTATTTTATCTTTTCTGCAAGCCAAGAGAAGCCAAACACCAGCGTAGCTTCTCCAACAAAACTGGTTTCGTGAACATGTCTGCGCAGTTCTCCTTTGTATGCACCTTTTCAAGAGAGACTCCTCTTTCAGTGATAACCTATCTTACAAAATGATATTTGATTGGAATATGCTTTGATTTACTATGATAGGCTGGATTCTTAGCCAAATGTATTGCACTTTGACTATCACAAAGTAACCTGATGTTATCCTGTAACCTACCAAACTCACCAAGCAAACCTTTCAACCAAACTGCCTCTTTGCAAGCATGAGAAGCAACAATGTATTCTGCTTCAGTAGTGGACAAAGCAACAATGTTCTGTAGCTTTGACATCCAGCTGATAGCTCCACCTGCAAGAGTAAAGACGTACCCTGAAGCTGACCTTCTCTTATCCAAGTCACCTGCAAAATCGGAATCAACATATCCGCAAACAAATTCACTACTCTTATTGTAAGAAATACAATAACTACTTGTGCCTCTCAAGTACCGAAGCACCCATTTCACTGCTGACCAGTGCTCTTTACCCGGATTTGCCATGTACCTGCTGACAACCCCAACTGCATGAGAAATATCTGGTCGTGTACACACCATCGCATACATCAAACATCCTACTACATTGGCATAAGGAATTCGAGACATATAATCCTTTTCTTCATCTGTATTAGGACATAAACTCGAAGAAAGCTTAAAATGGGAAGCTAAAGGGATCGACACAGGCTTCACATTGTTCATACCAAACCTCAAAAGTATTTTCTCAACATACTTCTGTTGTGATAGCCACAGCTTACCATTGCCCCTGTCTCTGAAAATCTCCATGCCCAAAATCTGTCTTGCGGCTCCTAGATCTTTCATATCAAATGTCCTTGCCATCTGAGTCTTCAACCTGTTGATTTCTTCAATGCTTTTGCTTGCTAAAAGCATATCATCAACATACAACACTAAGATAATGAACATGCCATTATTTAACTGCTTAAAATAAACACAATGATCATATTCACTTCTTACATATTTCTGACTCAACATGAAAGAATCAAACTTCTTATACCACTGCCGAGGCGACTGCTTCAGGCCATATAATGACTTCTTGAGCCTGCAGACAAATTTCTCATTGCGATGCTGAACAAACCCTTCCGGTTGTTCCATATATATTTCCTCATCTAAATCACCATGTAGAAATGCAGTCTTAACATCTAACTGCTGCAACTCTAAATCAAGCAAAGCCACTAATGCTAACACAACTCTAATTGAAACAATTTTAACCACTGGTGAAAAAATCTCATGAAAGTCTATGCCAGCTTTCTGAGAAAACCCTTTTGCAACCAGCCGAGCTTTGTACCTGTCTTCCGTATCATTCACACCCCGTTTCTTTGAGATTTCGCACAATAGTACTGATCGTTTCCTTGATTTATTTTAAGATCCGCTCAAAAAGGCATTGGGATGGCCTCTTTTCATTCTTGAAGATTCTATTGTTCCTTTATTTCCAGACATTCCAAATAATTAAACTTGGCATGATGGCCCATGCTGATCTAAGAATCTCATTGTCTGAAAGGTTTCTTCTCCATCTGTTTAGGGTATTGATGATGCTCCCTTTGTCCTTGTCAGTCTGTTGGAAAATGGTGGCAAAAGAATCCCACAAACTCGAGATGAAGATGCAATTGTTAAGAAGGTGCTCCATAGTTTCCTCTTAGGCTTCATAACGCTGACATCTGGAAGGCCCTAGGACACCCCTCTTCCTGATATTATCCTAGGTCAGGATTTTCTTACACTGAACCAGCCACATGAAGAGTTTAATCTTCATTCATCCTTGATGTCTCCATAGGTCTTGCCAAGTCTTATTTGGAGCTTGTGAGTTAAGGTCAAGGAGAATGAGTTTTTCTTCTTTGAGATTAAAGGTACCCTCATTTTTGTTGCCCCATCTTAGCTGATCTTGCCCCCCTAATTTCAAAATCTTCCTTTGTTCTAACATGTTTTTTAGAGTCTCTGCTTTAGCCTTCAAGGGGCTTTCATCCCTAAAATCAAAGTTCCTCCAGGCTCTCCATTTTCCAATACTATTGGTTTCGACCCAAAAGTCTTTAACTTTAGATAACCCTTTAGTATCTGTATCTTCCTTGAGATCCCTCAAGTCTTCCTTTAACAAAATAGTTTCTTGTTGCCATCTATCCTCCCATAATAGGACAAGGTTTCCTTCTTTGATTTCCCAAAATCTATTTCCTTAGACTAAGCCCCGGTTATCCGAGGGATTATTCCAGATGTGAGAGCCCTTATTATATCTTGACATTCTTATTAGATCATTGTTTTGCCACATGTGTGCATATTTTTCTTTCCATATCTTTGCCCATTGAGCCTCAGGGTCTTTAACCCATCGCCACCATAATTTAGCTCCTAAAGCCTTACTTAGAATCTTAGGATCATCCAGTCTGAGTCCTACATAGTATTTGGGTTTGTAGATTTTTTCCCATGCTACCAAGGCCCATTTCTTTCTTTCTTCCCCCTTGCCCCAAAGAAAGTCTCTTTGCAAGTTTCTGAATTGCTGCAGAACCCCTTTGGGAGCTGGGAGAGTTGATAACATGAAGATTGGGATTGATTGAAGCACAACCTTGGTTAGCACCAACCTACCAGCCAAATTTAAAGATCTGATAGTCCATTTCCTGATCTTATCTTGCAGTTTGCTAATCACTGGCTCTCATATGCTCTTTTGAAAACGTTTGGCCGTTAGAGGAACTCCAAAATATTTTGAAGGGAGGATCTCCTTTTGAAAGCCCAAAATTCTGGAAATATTTCTCTGAATAGCAATGTGAGTATTAAAAAAAAAAATTATTAGATTTGGAGAGATTAACTTCCATACCTGAATCCATGGTGAAGTCTCTCAAGATTTTCTTATAAGCTAGAGCCTCTTTGACTGTGGGGATGCCCTGCAGCATGGTATCATCCACAAATTGTTGATGTGTTAAGGCTTGACCATCTTCAGAAATTTGGAGACCTTTGACTTTACCAACTTCTTTAGCATGCTTGATAGATCTACCCAACCCTTCCATCACGAGAATGAAAAGAAAGGGAGAGAGTGGATCTCCCTGCCTAAGGCCTCTTGAAGGAATAAAAGTCTCCAAAGGAGAAGCATTAATAAGAATTAAAAAATTAGGAGAAGTAACTAGGGCCATTACCCATCTGATCCAATTGTGATCAAACCCAAAAGCCATGAGAACTTTTCCGATATAGGTCCAATTCATCTTATCATAAGCTTTGGCTATATCCAATTGCATGATCATTCGAGCTTTCCTCTTGATTGTTAGTGAGTGCACCACCTCATGAGCTTGAATTATGTTATCGAGGATTTGCCTACCTTCCACTTCCCTCGACACCAAGGTGGGAAGAAGAGGTTTGAGTCTATTGGCCACAACCTTGGATATTATCTTGTAGACAACATTGCACAAGGAAATGGGTCTGAACCTATCAGGAGTTAGAGCTAATTCCTGTTTAGGGATCAAGGCGATAAAGGTGGTATTAAGTGCCTTCAGAATGTTTTTTCCCCTCCTAGAGTCTTCCACTACATTCAGAACATCTTGTTTTACTATATTCTAGCAAGCTTTGAAGAAATCAACATTGAAACCATCCAGACCTGGTGCCTTACCATTTTGCATTTCTTTTAGGACCTCACTAATCTCCTCTTCCGACACTAGTATATTAAGGTTGAAATTGTCCTCTTTGAAAACCAGCTTAGGTATATGTCTTGATATACCCCTAATGGATTGTTCTCTATCTGAACAGGATTCTCGAGCAACACCACGAAAGTGTTGAACTAGCACTGCTTCTATTTCTTCATGAAAATAAAGAAGATTACCTCCTTCATCTTTGATAGAAGAAATCTTGTTGTGAGCTCTGTTCGCCACAGTGGATCTGTGGAAAAATCTGGTATTACGCTCTCCTTCTTTTAGCCGTTGCACTCTGGATTTTTGCCTCCAAAAAAATCCTCTTGTTTACATAAGTTCTCCCATTCTTGTTGATATATGGTTGCCTGCTCACTTCTATCCTTATCAAAACCCTCCATGATAAGGTTTTGGTTGAGTTCCTGCATTTTTCCCTCAGCAGATTTTTTTCCTTCAAAAATATTACCAAACTCCTTCTTGTTCCACTCCTTAAGCCTGAGTTTGATATGTTATAGTCTTTTTTGAAGTAGCAACATGCTTGTGCCCTGAATGTTCAATTCTTCAACCCACCAGATGGCTATTTTGTTGACGAAATCTAGGTGGGAAAGCCAGATATTTTCAAATCTGAAAGGTTTGTTCTTGGGGGTGCCAATGCGCTGAATTTCTAGTTACACTGGCCAGTGATCAGAGCCTCCAAAGGGAAGAACTCTTGCAACTATGTCCTTGTCCTTGAGCATAAGATCCTCTGAGATAATCAATCTATCTAATTTGGAAGCCACCTAAGACTCTCTTCCTCTTTTATTATTCCAGGTAAAGGTACCATTACTCATAACAATATCCACTAACTTCATATTGTCTATGAAGGATTGGAAAGCACAAGAATCTTTATTTAGAGTTCTGGTACCCCCTTTTTTCTCTGACAAAGATTTGATCATATTGAAATCAGCCCCCAAGATCCAAGGGATACTTGCATGTCTTTCCCTGAGATCCTGTAGGGAATCTAAAAGCTTGAGTTTGCCATCCATTCTTTGGGGACCATACACATTCATAACCAAGTAGACTTCCTTATCTCCCACTGGTTGTATGACCACTGATAGATAATCCCTGGCTGCCTCTGCATCTATAATGTCAATTTTTTGGGGGTTCCAAAGCGTGAGAATGCCACGTACTGTATTCTCTGCTTTGACTTCCAGAAACTCAATTTTATTAAGCCATTTACTGTGAATCTCTTTTATTTTCTAAATGGAACATTTAGTTTCCTAGATGAAGATTACATCCGGTTCTGCTTGTTTCATTCTATTACTAAGTAATCTTTGTTTTCTTTTACTGCCTAGGCCTCTAATATTCCAAGAAGTGAACTTCATTATTAAAGATTTGTAAAGGAGTAATTGGATAGGTCTTTCATCTTACCTGAGTCTATCATTAGCTTTCCACATTCCATCCAAAGCTCATTCTACTTTTTCCTACCTCTTTTCTTTCCCGGGTATCTAGGTGCTAAGCCCGATGTGGTTTTCATAGCTTTCACACCTTCGTTGCCCTACCTTTCATGATTCCCTTGCTTTTCTAGCCCTATGGTCTGAGTTTTCCATATGAACAGATGTTGAACTCCTTTGGAGGTAACAAATCCACTCCCTCCCTAGTTCCTTGTTTCAAGAATCCTTCTAGATCTAGATTCTCTTTCTCAAGAATCTCTTGTAGTTCATGGTATTCCATTTCATCTCACTCTGGGTCATTTCCAGATCCATCTCCAGTTCTATGTCACTCATCATTTCTTCTTTCTATTTATTAATGTTTTGTGTTTGCTCATCCTCTTCTCTGTTCTCCTTGTTCATTGGATTGTCTTCCTTGGCCTGATGTGCTTTCGTTATCACTTCTTCCTTTTCTGGTGCTTGAAACTTGTTTTGACTGGCCTATTGCCTTTCATTTTGATGTGCCTTCGATCCCCTCTTACTTCCTTTTCCTTACTGGACCACTTTGTGAAAGCTTTTAGTGTCTTTCATGGTATTGGTTTTACTATTATTTTTAGTTTTACTGAGAGGGAAATCTCTGATTAGGTGCCCATGCTCACGACATTTACGACATCTGAATGGGATGCGCTCGTAATCCACTGTTTGTACCCATTCTTCATCAAACATTTCCAATATTACCTCATCTAGCAGAGCTCCAGAAAGATCCATCTCCACACATATTCTTGCAAAGGATGTGTATTTTCCCCTTCTAGTGGCCTCAGAAGCTTTGACAAAACATCCTAACTTATTTCCTATGGTGGATAGGGATTCCAGTTGCCAGTAATCCGAAGGTAGAGAGTAGAGTCTTACCCAAACCGGGACCGAGGTAAATGTTTCACGTTCTGGGACAAAATTCATAGTCCAAGGTTGCATATATAGGCCTGCAACTGCATACAAGTAGGGCCCTCCTTCAAACACTTTGTCCTTATCTTCAATGTTTACAAAGACTACAGTAAAGAATCCCTTTGACCCAAGATGTAGTTCTATGCTTCCTTTTGGTTTCCAGTGGTATTTAATCCATGTTTGTAATGATTTTTCAGTGGGCCATAAACCCATGAACTTACAAATGATTGCATAAGTCGGCATGTGGTCCCTATGCGCCTGCAGAGTAGGATCATTCAAAACAACTCTAGGAGTGATAGTAGTCTTGGGTTTGCATGGTCCTTTTTGAGCTTTGTCTTTTGTGCCCTGTTCCTTGTCAGCTTCCTCACTTTCTTTAGTGTTGTTAGTCTCCTTAGATTTAGAGCCCTCCTGCTCCCGCCCCTTCGCTTCAAATCCTGTAACCTCATTCCCAACTTCACTCTTCACTATACAAAATCAATAGTTTAATGTGAGCATATAAACCACCACTCATACTATAATATATATCATATAATGTATGTCATGACAATGCCATCATATACATACATACATTCAATCTTCATAAAGGAATTCAACGTACATATTCCCATCATAATTCAAATAAGGAGTTGTCACCAACAAAAAAATATCTATCGCAGAGAATAATACAATGAATAAATTACGGAGAGAGAGTTTCAATGCCGGGACAAGGAGTTTCGACCTTTCTCTGAATGCAACATTCAATTAAATGAGACATTCAAAATTTTCACAAAATATAGAAGAGGGACATAGAATAATGGCACGAAATTAACAAGAGTTACATTGCAGAGAATGCTAAAAATTGGGCTTGCTCTGATACCATGTGAGGCTAGGAGTAACTCCACTAACGTATTGTTGATTTTCATTATGATAGAACATGGATATATACATGCAGAGAGAGAGTATTGAGTTTCATCTCCCAATGTCTCTTCGTCTTCCAGTTCCCTTTATTTTTCTATTTACATAGATTTACTAAATTCGGAAGATTAGGTGTCAACACTATTTGTCGAAAATATTAAAAAAATTGTTCAGGAAAGAGGCTTTTGACAATTTGATTCTTTTTCTTTTTAAGATTTTAAAAGAATTGATTACAATACTCTTTATAGGACTATGTTTGGAATGTTAGAATAAATGTACTTAGAATAATTTATGCTTTCAAAACAATATATACATTGTTCATGCCATAACTATGAATATGTGTGCAACTTATTTTTCTAATTATCATAATTTGTGAAAAAAATGTACATTTTTTCATAAAATTTATTTATATCATTTTTACATTTTTATTGAAAGTTTAATTGGTTTATGTTCTGATTAGTTTTTATTATATTTTTAGTAAATTTTCTTTGAAATTAACATAATTTTTGTAAAATATGTTTTTTCATAAGATTATAAAAAATGTTAAAATTCTAAATTTCATTTATGTGATTTATATAATTTTAATTTTAGTTTATTTCAAAAAAATATTAAATTTATTTACCTATTAAAAACCAAACTTAATTAAAAAAAAATTATAATCTAATAGAAAATTAAATTACCAATTTTAAGGAAGCATACCAAAACATAGAACACATGAAAGGAAAAAAAAAAAAAAAAAAACAATCAAATATTTACCATTTTTTCCCAAATTATTATGATTTATGGCAGGAATGTTATCCTTTTTCTCATGCGGTTAAGTTTGGAATAGTTGGAATTAATGCACTTGAATAATTTATGCTTTAATCACCTATCCATGGTGATGTATTGTTAGAAAATGTTATAGAATTTTATGGTTTGTGGTTTTCTTTTCATACAAATCCCACCATGAGAGGTTTTGGTGAAGGACATCTGGAATGCCAGCACGCCACATACATCATTTCCAGCTCAGTGTACTGTTACCTATAGAGACATATTTGTAAGATTGGGCCAAAGGAATGCTTCGCCAGGCATAAATAATTTTAGTTTTTCTCCATGGAAGTTCCATGAATATCCCCAATGTTATACCCTCTAGTATAGATTGGAGTTGAAAACCTGAAATGACACTTTCATTTTTCCACGTAGGATAAGAATGTGACCAGGTGGCAATACACTTCAACAACTTGAAATAAGTTATTAATGACATTTTTCAGAAAACAATAAACTGTTGAAAACATGTTGCATACTTCCAAACACATCATGAAAGATGAGCATATAAAAAATTGAACTGTATTTAATGAGCACAATGTATGTCAAATTCCAACCTTGATTTCAAGCAATAATGCTCTGTCCATATGCTGAGTTTTATAATGTTAGATCTCATATTTTTAAGTCTTAGGTTGTCATAAACAACCACTAAAGATTCTATATTCAAATGTTTATTAATATTTGATGATTTTGAATAGTTTTGAATGAATTTATTGGTGCTCTGTCCATATGCTGAGTTTTATAATGTTAGATCTCATATTTTTAAGTCTTAGGGTGTCATAAACAACCACTAAAGATTCTATATTCAAATGTTTATTAATATTTGATGATTTTGAATAGTTTTGAATGAATTTATCGTTTTATTGTATTTTTTTAGCTTAGTATATGTTGTAGCCAAATCCTGCCCAGCTAAAAAATTCAAAGCTTTTTCAGACAAATTATAACAAGAAACCGAATTTGCACATAAAAGTTTTTTTTGATTGTTCAAGGGAAACCAGAAAAAAATAGTATTTTATTGTGGCTAGTAGCTAACTCTTTCACCTAACGAACTCCTACAAAATAAAAAATTCTTGGTTCTTTGAAAGCATGATACTTTATTATTAAAAATATTGTTCATGCCCATTTGCTTTCAGATGCTGTGGCTCCAACAACATTATAGCATTGACATTATTAGCCATTTTGTTTCAAAATTGCATAAATAGAGTCTTTTACAACTGTTCTCATACTCTCAGGTTTATATACCAAAAGATAAAAAATTATTTTTATAAGTTATTGGGGGCATTGAAAATTGGGATCAATGCCCAGTTTTCAAGTCAAGGTACTGGTCAACCTTTGGAAGAGAGATTGTAAAAGTTTGTCATACACCAAAGAAGTAGAGCCTTTAAAGGGTTTAAGAGATGTTTGCGTTTCTTGTGGTTTGTGGTAGTTGTGGTCAACAACTACCATCAAGTCACGGTAGCACATTCTAGTTGTTTGTTGGGAAAATTGTTCACGTGGGATGATGGAGATAAAGGTCAACTTGAGCATGGAGATAGAGAGACAATGCTTGTACCAACTTGTATGCCAACACTTAAATTATAACTTTTAGCGAATTGCATGTGGGCATAGTATTACTATAGGCTTGACGACAACATGTTAGGTTTATCATAGGTAGTATTGTTTATGGTCAATTTGGAAACCCCATATATGATGGAAATAAACTTTTTTGGGTAGAAGGAAAGCTCACAAATGAAATTTTCCAACAGATAGTTTGTGGAGCACAAGGATAAAAGTATGAAGATGGGTTACATTTTTGGGCTAAATGTGGTCATGGAATTTCTAGATTTTCCTCTTTTATCTAATTGAAGACTTTAAAATGCATATAAGCACTATGAATTTTGATTTGGAGCAAAAAGACAAATTATAGAGAATTATGTGGTTGTCCTAATCATATTTTTTACAAAAATATTTAGTTTCATATAATATGTCAATTTTCCATTAAATGAAATGTTTGTCCTTATAAATTTTCATAAATCTTAAGAGGTATGCATGTGTTCATGTAGCATAACTTAGTCTAAAATGTGTGATTTAAAAAAATATATATATGAGCATGATCTAGATATGTCTTTTGTTTTAAAAATTTATTTTTTTATCTAAAAATATATTTCAATTGCATTTTGCACACAAATGTTTTAACCTAAGTTTTTTTTTTTCAACTATTTAAATAAATTGAAAAATCAAATAGGCTAGTAAACTAATATAATGGTATTTTTTAAAATTTTTTAGTTATGTATATATTATAATATTGATTTTTTATTCAACCTCTTTAAAACAATTCAAAAAACTTTCAAAATTTATGTTTAAAAGAAATTAGATGAAAAATATCATATGAATTCCAAAATGTCAAAGTCATATTCCATTATATGGAAGATTCTTTCATGTATTCAACATGATGTGGTACCTAATCATAAATTTAGCCCTAAGTATGCTAGGGTACAAAGTGGTGTTGTAGGAAATTTTGTAGAACTTGTGCTGAAATTATAGATTTTAGGACTTAAGAGTGCTTAAAGCACTCCATCTAGTGCTTGATTTTGAAATTCAAATAGCTTGATCTAGGGTTTAGGAAACCCAGGATAGAGACCTTAATGTGGTTAAATAAAGGCTCTATCTAGCTTTAGAGCTAGATCTAGCCTATAGAAGGATCTAGCTTTAAAGCTAGATCTAGCCTATAGAAGGATCTAGCTTTAAAGCTAGATCTAGCACTCAATAGAGAGCTTGATTTTGAAATTCAAATATAGAGCCCGTACCTTGGTTAAATAAAGGCCCAATCTAGCTTTAAGGCTAGATATAGATTATAGCTCTATCTAGCTTTAAAGCTAGATCTAGATTTAAGGCTAGATCTAGATTTAAAGCTAGATCTAGCTTATAACTAGATCTAGCTTTAAGGCTAAGGCTCCATCGAGCCACTTTTTTAATTCCATGCCTAGTTTGTATTGGTGGGAAATTTTGAAAACATGGTTCCATGGAGTTCATGGCTAACTTGGAGTTACATTGTTTAAGCCCTCAAACAACTAGTTCTAGCGCTTAAAAAGGATCGATTGAGCCATCATTGTTTCCACCCAAACATACCCTCTCTCACAAAAAATGTAATAGAGCTCCATGCTTTCCACCATATCATGTAACCACTGTGACATCTAAAAATAAGGCTTATACTTGGAACCACTCTCACATCTAAAACTAAGGCTTATACTTGGAGAAAGGGATCCACTGGAAGATTGGGCCATGAACATGTTGTAACTTATATGCACACTAGTTTTGGAGACTCCGACAACATGTGCACCAGTTTTGGAGACTCCGCCCCACTTCTTCATATTCATCACACACATCTCTCCATGTGCATTATGCAAGTTTCAAGGATGGTGATAATTACATTATATAAGGAATTATTCTTCAGTTCTGGTACCAAAGGAATTTTTACCTCTAGATGCCAATGTCTGTTCACTTGGTGGATTACCTTCACCCATGTTTGTTATAGGGCCAAATGTCTATGTACTATTGCATGTGCTTCCACCTCTTCATGCAACCATTAGCGGTATTTCAACATATTATAATCAATGGCAGTCTACTCAAAATACAAGCCCATTCTCCTTTACCGCAATGGACCAACAAGGAAAACTACACAAAACTTTATTGGTTATGGTTTTACTTGGTAGTTTTTGGTCATCGCTTATGGTGTTATTATATCTGTAATCTTAGTTTTCTCATCAATATTTCAACTCCAACTCCTCTCTCCACATCTCCAGGATCATGACGTGGTCTTCCTCGCTTACCTTATATCAATTGACCTTTCTTTTCATCCTCTATAGTGTTTTGGGACTCCTCGGGTAGCCTTTATTTTCCCTCATTATGGTGGTTCAGCTCTTAGGGATTAGCGTAATTTGAATATATAACGTTGCCACAAGGAGGCTCATCTCCTCTCTCTTTGTCTACCATCTGCATGGATTATTTGATATGGATCTTTGGACCACACCTTTCCCTTGTGTATGTTGGTCACAAGGGTTTCTCTATAATTCTCACATTTTATCACCATTCTTCCCGCCCTTCCTCAAACTACAACCAATAAAAGCATTATTTTCTTACTACCTGGATACACCTCTATTGTTCCAACAAAGGTGAAGGATTATTATTGGTGCATTGTTCCAATTTATATGTGACACAGGGTTACCCCTGCGCATACCCACAATATGCATACACATGCATAAATACATTTTCCCGAGGATTTAATGATGACACACCAGGTCAAAACTTCAACATAAAGATGGTTAAGGCCCCTTTTTGCAGTTCCTTTGTATCGGAACTCAATCACCCTGCCAAACCTCCTATTGAGACTATATCAACACTTCACAACATTCATTATCCCTTATAATGAAACCTTCCACATATACTCCCTTATCGAGACTGTTAAACTCCCATAAACCTTAGCCAATCCTTTTTAGGCCCATCGCTGCATATATACATAACCCCCTCTTAAACCATTGGTTAATATATATATATATATATATATATATATATATATATATATATATATATATATATATATATATATATATATATATAGATAACACGTAAAAACCTTCACTCGGCACAATTTCCTTTTAAACCTATTTACAAAGGAAAACTATGTAAACATACCCTTTTCTGCCTTCCATACAACCTTGTCATGTTTCCCGATGCACGCCTTTATCACAATTGCATTATCGCTGCCTCTGCGGTCAGCTTACACATGAACCCTTCGCATCCCGGATATGTGATAACATAACATTCTGGAACTCAAATAATAATAAACTGCCCCTATAACGTTATCGGGTCCGCTTATCGCATGTCGCATTCCTCTCCGGTCTCGATCATTCTGAACTCCGATCGTCGATTTATCGCTATCGGCAATATCGCATTCCATTACCGCCAGCCCTTTGATCTCTCTGATTTCAGATTGCGATTTAAATCATGACCGTTGATCTCGTCATGATCCAATGGTCCATGATCAATCGGCGTTCGCTCATCGCAATCCTCCAAGGCTCGGTTCCGATAACTCCACCAATCTTCTACCGATGTGACTTAATCTCAACTGTTGATCTTCTAGATCCAATGGCTGCTGAGCTTTAATACATATTTTTTTCTCTTTACAGCTTCACTTGAGTTTTATGCCATTTCTTAAGGTTTCTGTGGTTTTCGGTTTATTTCAAAGGTTCTGGTCTTCCACCTTCATAGTTCTGTTGCGACTCCTTTCTACTTAATCTCTCATACTCCTTTGATTTATGTCGTCACAAATCATTTCTCCTTCCTTCAATGGATTCAAGAATCCATTACGAATTTCTAATTCGTTCCTATCCTCTATGTATTCGCTGAACGCCACCTCTCTATGTCTCTTTGTGTCTTGCTTCGACTTTGCCTCTTGCATTCACTGCACTTCGCCTGCATAAGTTTATATATGGACTACTCTATTCTATTCAATTTGTCATTCAATACTTAATCGCTCACTTAACATGATTTTAATTAATCTCTATATCTTTACAATTACAACAATGAACTACAAACTGAGATCGTTGTCTCTTTGGCCTGATTTTCAATATCAATAGTCTCTATTTCATAATCTTCCCATAGGCTTACAACACTCCAATCTGCTATCTAATTTCCTATTCAACCCATCTAACCTTTGTTCATGCCTTTTAGGCTTAGATTTATACAAAGGAATTCTAAAACCAATTTCTGATTTAGATCTCTAAATCCCTCAACAAAATCCTAAAATCTCTTTCACATCCCTAAGGATTCTCTCAAGTCCACAAAATCATGAACTAATTCCTATCTGAGGCTTACAATCAATTCTCAATCCTCTTATCACTCAAATATCCTTAATCCCTCATGTTCTCCTACATTCAAGAACATTTACAATAAAGCCTCACAATATTCAATTAATTCCTATTCTCATTAAAATCACTCAAAATATTAAATAATTGCATTAACTCAATGCTTAGGAAACAGACTTTTTTGAAACAGAAGACCCCCTATGTCTACAAGAATACATTGATAATGTTGAGCTGGATGCTCCTGCATCAATATGTCAAGTGATGATATGCCTCAGGCCATGCATGTTTCTATCTCTGCGAGTAGAGCTCCCAATTTGGAGTAGATATCTAGAAAGAGGCCTCCAGATAGTGATGACTATAGGCCTCTAAAAAATTTAATTGTTGGAATAGATGATGGTGTGTCTGATGATTCTAAATATGACAAGCCTTAAAGTCATGAGATTTCTATATTTCCAAAAAGAAGCTATAGAAACCACATAACACATTGTCCAGACATTAAAAAGAAAAAGGAGTTGCAATTCGTTGCTTACTAGGAAATGTATTCAGCTCAAAAAATCTATGCAAACATAGTCCGCAAAGTTTGAAAATGATTTAGATGAAGATATTCCAATTTCATAGTACTAAAAGAAAACTAAACTTGTGAAGCAAATCCACAACCTAAATAATTCATTCTCGAAATCTAATGGGATCCCTACAACTCATTGTGCTTGTAAGATAAGCGATAAAGTGTTGTCAAGAAGTGGTTTTCCCAAACCACTTGTTTTCATATCTACATCCATAAATAAATCCTAACAAGACCCTCCTCATTTCCAGAAACCACTAGAGGTGGCCCCGGGGTAGTTTGGGGTTTTATAAAACCATTTTTGGTTGATGACAGCTAGTGGCCCCACGTCACCTTCAAATTTTATAAATGTGGCGTGCTTTAATTAAAAGCTCAACATGTACCAAAAAGTGTTGTAAAATATTTTAAAGGGTCTCGCATTATTTCTAGAGGAATAAAAATGAGTTGCTTTTAAATAAATGATTTTATTTATATTATTATATTTTCAGAAAACATATAACAAAGAGATTATTAAAATAGTAAGAAATAATGTCTAACAATTTAATCAGTTTTGTAATTGATTTTTGAAATAGTTAAGTTTAGGGTAGGGATAAAAGTATGAAAAATACATTGTTTAGGGGTTCAGAGTTTGGGAGCCCTAGAGTCATGAATGTAATATAATGAGTAAATTTTTGTGGAATTGAAAAATACAATCGAATTTTATTTTGGTTTTTGGGTAATTGTGGAATCATATTTCTCACTATGCCTAGTAATTTATCTATGTTTTTCTTTTATGGGTGTGAGTATAATGAAGTTATTGGTTGTTTCAAGTTCAATTTGCAAATTTACCTTATACCAAGTGTTACTCCCTTTTTAATTTGGATCCTTTGATATGCTCTTTTACATCATCTCTTCTACAGGAACAAGACTGATATTCTTAAGTGCCTTAGTGATTAGGCCTTTTTTTCCTTTGTGCTTCTAATCATCTATCTTGGTTTTAAAGATATATTTCAGAATTATAATATTTGTTGCAAATATCTGTCCCTCGAGCTACAAATTTTAACCATTTTTCACCAATATTTAGATGTCTCGGACACTCGTTCCATCATAGCGAGAAAAAGTCTTTAGGGAAACAACATCAAATTGGTATTGTTTTCCACCACAAAATTGAAAAATATCTTCCCTAGGTTTAAATATTTTTGTGTGTCTTTTGAAGGTGACAACAACGAGTGATAGGCTGTAAAAATTTTACCTCGTGTTTTTACCTTTAGGTATTTTGAAGCTTTTTTGGGTTCTAAAAATGGAAATACTTGTGTTCTTGCCCAATACATTTGCTCCATTATATTTCTCCTCCATATCGAGCTTCCAAAATCCGGTGCCTTCTTTTCATGATTCGAATGCTTTTATTCCAATATTTAAAGCAAATGAATCTCAAGATCTAGCTCAACACCTCAAAGAGTTTCATATATGCATGGTTCAGTTGGGTATCACACATGAAGACAGATTAATGAAGCCAATTTTCTATTCATTAAATGGAGATGCTTAGATTTGGTAGAGGCCTCAGACTAAAGTTTCTTGCTTGAAGGATTTTCATGCAACATCTAATTCTTTTCACAAAACCCTGTACCCATCAAAATTTCTTTTTGAAGACTTTTGTGAGTATTTTTCTACCAAACAAGATTATGGTTATGAATCTAATAATAAATTTGATGGTGGTAAATATTTACATGAAAATTTAGTATCCCCTTAAGAATATTGTGAAAGAAAGTGTTTTGATGAAAGTGCGGAGGATATTCTTGAGAATGGTGAAAATTGTTAGGTGATCCAAAAATACAGTTGTATCATAGGTTATAAAATTAGAATAAAATAATTATTAATTTAAGATATTAAATTAATAATTATTATTCTAGAATGCTTAATTATTTAATGGAGACTTTTAGAATTAGCATATTGTTGTAACTAGATATGACTCTCCAAATGTGTCGTATCTTAGGCTCTATTTTAGGAGATTTGTTAGCTAGTTGGTTTGAATAGCATTTATTGTAAATGGACACTTGTTATTTAATAAGTGATCCATAATTAGAGGTAGTTAGGACATGGAGCTTATAAATAGATCATTGCAAGAGTGTTTGGTTGTTCGGGTGTAAACTCTTGCAAAATCAATTATGTAATTATCATTTTTCTGATTAATAAAATTACCTGTCTGAGGACACTTCTGCCATTAAAAATACTTCTCAAGAAATTAAAGATGAACTTACATGTGAAAATCTTGAAGAAAATTTGCAAAGCCATCATGATCCTAATGTCATTTTAAGCCATTCTTTTTCAAATGAGAGATCTAAAAACTACAGTAAATATTTTCTTGGGGAGACTAATAAATTTCTAAGAAATAATCTTTCCAAGATTGTACGAAATATGCTAATGAAGTATTATTGAAAACAACCTTTAAAGAAGGTGGCTTGCTAAGCTCTCTTGGGAATGAAGAGGAATCTTTTGAAACTGATCAAGTTCCATACATGTGGAAAGGGCTACCATTCTACGATGACGAAAGTGTGGAAATTATGATTTAAACAACTGTTATAGAGTATGGAGGTGACTATAAATCAAGAGATGATTTTATTCTTATTGAAATGGATGTGTTGCATCAATCCATGTGGAAGAAAATGTTGCTACTAATTCGAATACAAATCTTAGAATCCTTTTAAAAGAAAACATGGAACAACCGTGTGACCTTACTGATGAAAAGTACATATTTTCTAGTTCTTGTGGCATGGTGGATAAGGAAAGAATCCAACTAAAAATCAATCATCATAATTCTTATTTTGTAAACTTTGAAGATGCCCCTATTTATGACTCATATGACTATGATAAAGAGCTAGATACTAGTCCCTAAGAAAATTCATTCCTAAGAAAAGGCCAAGAAGAAAACCAATGAGAAAAACTTTTGGACAACCAACTTTCAAGCCATTTTCTATAGTAAAAAAGGTTGTGATAAGTATGTATGAAAAGTATGTTGGCCAAGAAGACACTACTCTAGAGCCAAAGGTATGAAGGGGAGTTTCTAATTGTTTTGATAAAATGTATGTTGTCTCAAGGAAAATCTTGGAGATTCCATTTGAATTTTATAAAAGGCCCAAGGTTAAAGAATCCATTGGTAAGGGGGATGGAAATCATTTAAAAAGGAATATTGTTGGTTTCCCTATAGAAAAGAATATGCCTGAAACACATGAGCAACCTGCTACAGAATCAAAGGAACATTTTAGAGTTGGTAAGAACATTCTACTACCAAAAAATTTTATTCTTATACAACATTTTTATTTGTTAATTATAGTGATATTTTTTCTCATTATTTTGAATATCCTTTAGTAGATTATATGTCAGCTTTCTACAAGTTGTAGCAAACATCAATATGGGGGTGTGTAATGAATTTCCTGCCTCGAGAATTTTATTTGGCTATGCATATTCTTACTCTCAAAGTTCAGAGGCAGAGTGGTGTGAAATCGAGCACCCAAATCATGTCAAGATGTCATTGGAAGACGAATTTCACTTGACAAACATTTGTTGTGTACATAAATAAGCTTAGTAGGTGAGAACTTGATTTCACTTCAAGTTTTTTAAATAGTTTTCGGCTTTGAATAAATGGAAGTCCATATAGTCAAGACTTCAGTAGGTTCTCCATTTCTATTCACCAGTTATAAAATTTCTGAGAGAAAGTTGAAAGCAACAAAATATTTTACTCCATTTTCCAAATGAGAAGGAAGTTGGTCTCTTGTTCCCAGTGCTTTGCAAACGAAAGCCCTATCTCGGGTTGGAGCCAATTTGTTGTTGCCAAATTTTGCGAGGCTAAAAATTTCAAAGCCTTCTTAGACAAATTCTAGTAAGAAATCAAATTCACACATAATTTTTTTTATTGTTGAAGAGAAACAAGTAAAGAAGTATTTTATTGTGGCTAGTGGCTAACTATTTCACATAATGAGCTCATATAAAATTAAAAAATATTGGTTCTCTGAAAGCATGATACTTGAATATTATTAAAAATATTGTCCATGCTCATTTTCTCAAATATAGTGAAGTATTTGATATGTTGTGGTTCCAACAATGTTAAAAAATTTATATTATAAGTCATTTTGTTTCAAAACTATAGAGATGGATTTTTTTTATAACCCTTTTGATACTCTCAGGTTTATATACAAAAAGGTTTTTTTTATGAGTGATTGGACTCAACGCCAACTTTTTCAAGTCAAGGTACTAGTCAAGATGATTATGATTCCCTAGGGATGTTTACATTTGGGGATGAAACCTTTGGAGTATTAGGGAATAGAGATTGTAAAAGTGTGTCATACCCTAATGAAGTAGAGTCTCTGAAGGGTTTAAGAGTTGTTGGCGTTGCTTATGGTGTGTGGCATACAAATACAATCATGGAAGTTGTGGTAGCACATTCTAGTGTTAGTTGTTGTTAGAGAAAATGTTCACATGGGATGATGGAG
Source organism: Pinus tabuliformis (assembly GCA_031772625.1). Classification (NCBI taxonomy): domain Eukaryota; kingdom Viridiplantae; phylum Streptophyta; class Pinopsida; order Pinales; family Pinaceae; genus Pinus; species Pinus tabuliformis. The sequence goes on from CM062819.1 coordinate 380,005,102, forward strand.
ATAAAGGTCGACTTGGGCATGTTGACAAAGAGACAAATATTGTACCAACTTGTATTCCAACTCATAGATTATAACTTCTCGTGAATTTCATGCGGGAATAATATACTATAGGCTTGATGACATCAGGTCAGATCTACCATAGGTAGTATTGGTTATGGTCAATTTGGAAACCCCAAATCTAATGGAAAGTAGCCTTGCCTCGTAGAAGGAAATGTAGCAAATGAAATTTTTGAACATATAGCTTGTGGAGCATATCATGTAACAATGCTAACATCTAAAAATGAGGTTTATACTTGGATAAATGGAGTGAATGGAAGATTAGGTCATGAAGATATTATAACTTACAAGACGCACACCTGGTTTTGGAGACTCTGGCACAATTCTGCTGATTCATCATGAAAATCTCTCCATGTGCATTATCAAAGTTTCAAGGAGGATGAGAATGAAATTATAGAGGGAATCCTTCTTCAGTTCAAGAACTAAAGGAAATTTTGTCTCTATTTTCCACCGTCTTTTCACTTGGTGGATGATATTCACCCATGTTTGTTATAGGACAAAATTTGTATCTATGACTTCATGTACTTCCACCTCTACACATATCCATTAGCGTTATTTTGACATATTATAATCCATGGCAATTTGATCGAAATATAGGCTCATTCTTATAGATTTTGACAGTAGATTCAGCAGCTCATGTGATATAATAGAACATAAGGCAAGAATCTACTCTAATATTTAAAACAGAAACAAATAATGATCGATGAAAACAATAATCAGAAAGAGGAAGAATATCATTGACACATAACACAATATTTCTCTGGGGAAAGAAACTGCCCAAAACACTAACTATCTATATTACATTAACTAGAATATCTCAGAAGAAAATACAATGCTTGTTCTCACTATAACAATCCATGCACAAGTATGATCAACTCTCTGCTCACAAGCTAGCTCAAGCCAACACTTAGTCTTATTCAACTTATTTCCAAGCCCCTACTTCCTTGCACAATTCCTAGAGGAATTAGCCTCTATTTAATGAGGAAATCCTTCTCCATAACCACACAATCCAAACTTAGGTCCTCAACTCATTGCACACACCATCTGTACAACTCGGAAAATTATACCACTGATAGTACATTATCTTGACAGTCTAATATCAACTAGGTCTTCATCTGAACTAACATGCATGAGTTATTATTCAGTGAATATTCAATTACTCGGCGTGGCACTGAGGATACACTGGTGCACCAACTCACTCCTAGACCTCTACTAGTTCCTCACACAATTAGAACTAGTTTAACTAACTATAACTTAGTTGAACTGAGTATCCTAATTGCAACTGCAATAGACTCAATCTAGACCCCTAAAATTTAGGGATCACAACTACATGATTCCAGATAGACTTCCAACTTGAAATTCCTAAGTTAACTATGTCAACTTAACTTAGTTTAACTATTAAAAGTTGCTATGAGAAAAAATTTACAATTTAATTCTCAATTTAATTCAAGAAAAAATTAAATTATAATTTCTAGATGTTATTTTTAACATTTCTTATTGCTATTTTCAACACTCCTTCTCGACAAGAAATAAATTCAACTTTATCCTGATGTCGAGTTGTTCGAATGTTTGGCATGCAACAATTATCTTTAGTGTTGTTGCTACATCAATTCCTAAACTAGAAGAATATCCAACCTAAATTAGTATGACACATCTGTCATCAAAGTCTCTCATTGTTACTAGCTCTGTCTCTGTTGACTGAAAATGTTGTGGTTCTATTAACTGTGCCTTTTTTCACTATTGTCAACTCTGCTTTGTGCTCTCCAGTATCTGACTACTCTAGCCTCTGTCATTTTGATCCCTGACTACATCAACTACCACTAATCCATCCTGCTGCTATGTACTTTGGGCTCCCATAGCAAGGTATGGTCCAAGAGATAAAACTTCTCAATCGGCCCTACCAAATTTCTACCCTCTTGGGACTATCACTTCACATCGCCCCATCTCTCACCTGGAGGTATCGCTGCATGTGCTCCCTCTTCCTACTTGGCACAAAATTTCCCCCTATTGAAGGTCTCTTCTTGAGTGGATGCCTTCATTCGATCTCCTCTCTACTTCTCCAATTGTAGCTACTCCACAATTGTATGAGATTGCTTCTGAGGCTTCTTCTGGCGTTGTATGTTGATATGTAATTCAATCTCCCTATCAACCACCAAGTCTGTAACCTTTTCCTTGATCCTTGAGGCTTTGCATGCATCTTGTACCTCAAGAGAATATAGGTTCTTAACTCGTACACCGCATTGTTTTACCTATCCCATGACAATGTGTCTAAGAAAAACCTTTCTTTTTCTAAAAATCACATCATAGCCACGGTCTTCCAATACTTCCATGGAAACAATATTCTTCTTTAGTCCTGGAACATACATCACCCATGTGATTCTAAGAAGGGTGCTAGAATCCCTATGAAAGGTCACTGTATCAATACTGGTAGTGCTACACCTCCCATCATCTCCAAAATCTATGTCCTACTTGAGGTCTTTCTCCTCAAAATTACTAAAGAGGTTTCTATTCCCCATCATATGGAACAAGGCATCGTTGTCAAGATACCACATGCCTCCCATTACAGTGCTGGCCATGCATGCAATGAGAGTGAAATCAATTTCAAATTATGAAGCTAAAGCTTCACTTGTTGCAACTACTGCAGACTCCTTCTTGCTTACTTTCTTCTGTGGGAAATTCGTGGCATAATTGCTATGCTTGTGACAATGAAAACACTTGACTTTAGACAAGTTCATCTTCTTGCTACCCGCCTCACCTTGAGACTTCTTTCTCTTTGCTTTCTTTGCCTTACTTGTTAAGGAAAAGTCATCTTCCACTTCTTTGGAAGAGGTCCCATCTCTGGTGTTCCATCGAAACTCTTCTTGTACCAAAGTTGACCACAATGGTTCCCAATTTGGAAGCTTCTCGCTCCCATCGACAGAGTCCTCATAATTGTGCCAAATCTTGGGAAGTCCTAGAAGAGTTAGGTTCATCACACTGTCCTCGGAAACAGTAACCCCAACACTTCGAAGTTCAACTTGATAATCAGTGAACTTGGTCCAATAATTTGGAATTGAGTTTCCCTTCTCCATTTTGATCTTTCTGGGTTTTTCCTTTAGTGCCAACTTCCTATGGTCACTGCTATTCTAAAATAGGCTCGTCAATACCTTCCACATTGATTATGGTGTTTCCTTGCAATGGAGACTCGAGATATTGTGATCTCGAACTCCCTTAAGGATAATCTGCCTCGCCCTTGCCTCGCCCTTGCCACACACTTGCTCCATTCATCCAGATCTTTAACATCTGATGTTGGAGGCTTATGAATTTATTCATCAATGAATTTCTTGAGGCCATTGTCTTCGAGTGCTTCTTCCCTCCTATCCTTCCAGCCTATGTAATTTTATCTTCCATCCAAGGAATACTCAAGTCTCAAATCGTAGAACGCCATTTTTCGACTCTGAAGTATGAACTGCGAATTCGAATTTCACATGCACAACAAACTCAAAATATCCTCTTCTATACTATCTTCAGTGCCGATGCCATGTAGATTTCTATTATAGATTCAACAACTCATGTGATATACAAAAACATAACACAAGAATCTACTCTACTATTTACAAGGGAAATGAATAACGATCAATGAAAAAATAATTAGAAATATGAAGAGTATCATTGGCACATAACACAATATTTCTCTTGGGAAAGCAAGTGCTTAAAACATCAACTATCTATATTACATTAACCAGAAGATATGAGAAGAAAATACAATGATTGTTCTCACTAGAACGATCCATGCACAAGTATGGTCAACTCTTTGCTCACAAGCTAGCTCAAGCCAACACTTAGCCTATTCTGCTGCCTTCCAATCCCTTACTTCCTTGTGTAATTCCTTGAGGAATTAGCATCTATTTAATGAGGAAATCCTTCTTCCATAACTATGCAATCCAAACTTAGGTCCCCAACTGATTGCATGCACCATTTGCACAACTCGAAAAATTATACAACTGATAGTACACTATTCCTGCACTCTAAACTCAACTGGGTCTTCCTCTGAACTGGCAAACAAGATTTATTCTTGAGTGAAGCTTCAGTTAGCTGGTGTGACACTGTGGATGCATTGGTCAACCAACTCACTAGACCTCTACTAGTTCCTCCAAGAGTTAGAACTAGTTTAACTCAGTTGAAGAGAGTTATCTAATTACAATTCCAATAAACTCATCTGGACCTCTAAATTACACTTACATGACTCTAGATAGACTTACAACTCAAAATTCCTAACTTAACGATCTCAACTTAACTTAGTTTAACTATTACAAGTTGCTATGAGAAAATAATTACAATTTAATTCAATGACAAATTAAATTAGAATTTCTAAATGTTATTTTTAACATTTCTTGTTGCTATTTTCAACAATCATCCTTTACTACAATGCACCAACCAAAAAACAATGCATAATTTTACGGTTTGAGGTTTTGATTAGCCATTTATGGTGTTATCATATCTGTAATTTCCGCTCATTTGAACTCCAACACTGAACTCCAACTACACGCTCCAAGTCTTCATAATCGTGACATGGTCTTTTTTTCTTGCCTTATATCGATAGGCCTTTTTTTCCCCCTCTGTGTAGTGTTTTGGGCCTCATAGGTAGCCTTTATTTATCGCAATTACAATAGCTCACCTCTTAGGCATCAACAAAATTAGCCTATATAATTTTTTTCATTGGAATTCCAATCTTTTGAAGATACTACCCGCCTTTGTTATGAGGTTGCCACAAGGAGGCTCATCTCCTTTTCGTTTGCCTGCCATCTACATGGTTTATTTGATATGGATATTTGCACCATGCCTTTCCCTGGTGTGTTTTCCTGATCTAATCTATTCTACATTGGTCACAAGGGACTCTGCTATAATTTTCACATTTTATCAGCATTCTTCCTGCTCTTCCTCAAACTACAAACAATAGGACCATTATTTTCTTTCTGCTTGGCTACACCTCTATCATTCCTGCAAATACAGAGGTTTATTCTTGGTGCATTGTTCCCATGTATATGTTAAATGATCATCTACCTCAACGCATGCGCATTTTGGTTTTTTTGGGTAGAGCTCCCAATTTGGAGCAGAGATCTAGAAAGATGCCTGCCTCTATAGAAGTTTATTTTTAGAGTACATGATGATGATTCTGATGATTCTGAAGATGACAAGCCTTTAATTGATGAGATGTCTATATTGCCAAAAGAGATCTACAGAAAACACATTGGGCAGCCATTAAAAAAAATGTTAGCGAATTTTTGCTTGCTAGCAAATGTATTCAGCTCAAAGAATTTACGCAAATTGAGTCTGCAAAGTCTAAAAATGATTCAGAGGATGATATTCCAATTGCACGATGCTTGAAGAAAACTAACTTTCCCAAGCAAATCCACATACTAAATCATTCGTTCTTTCAATCTAATGGGATACAACTCAATGTGCTCGTAAGATAAGTGATAAAGTGTTGTCGAGAAGTGGTTTTCCCAAACCGCCTGTTTTCAGATATACGACCATAAATAAATCCTGAAACAACCATCCCCATTTCCATAAACCACCATAGGTGGCCCCGGGGGTAGTTTAGGGATTTATAAAACCATTTTTGGATGATGAAATCTGCATGATGACAGCTTGTGGCCCCACGTCACCTTCAAATTTTATAAATGTTGCGTGGTTTAATTAAAACCATAGTATTTACTACAAAGTATTATAAAATATTTTAAAGGGGCAGGATTTATTCCTAGAGGAGTAAAAATGAGCTGTTTTTAAATAACTAGTTTTATTTATATTATTATATTTTTGAAAAAGAAAGTATAGAAAAGGGATTATTAAAATAGTAAGAAATAATTTATAATTGTCTTATCAATTTTATAACTGATTTTGGAAACAATTTGGTCCAGGGCATGGATAAAAGTCTAAAAAGTACATTATTAAGGGGTTCAAAGTTTGGGGAGCTCGGGAGTCATGAATGTAATGTAATGACTAAATATCTCTTGAATTGAAGAATACAAATAAGTTTGATTCCATTCTTAGGCTAATTGCAAAATCATTTTTCATTTACTAGGATCCTAGTATTACCTACGTGGATAAGTTTGATTCCATTCTTAGGGTAATTGCAAAATCATTTTTCAAAAGTTGCTAAGTTACTTGTGAATACTAGGATCTCTTTCCCACTAAGTTTTCAGATTTAAAAGGCATACTTGGTGATTTGGGCATTATGAGGATCACATTGAAGCCAGGCATGAAACTTGTTAAATAGAGGCCTTATCATCTTAATCCTAAGTATATGGAGAAGGTTCACCAATAAATGGATAAAATGCTGGAGACAAGCATTATATAACCTATTGAAGAGGCTAATTAGGTGAGCCCGATGGTAGTCCAAGAGAAGAAACAAAAGGGAAAAATACAGATCTGTACTGATCTGCACAAGCTTAATGATGCATGTGTTCATGATCCGTTTCCGACGCCATTTAAAGATGAAGTGTTAGAAAATGTCAGAGGGCAGGAGGCCTATTCTTTTACTGATGGGTTTTTTGGTTATCATCAGATTAAGATTTCCTGAGAGGATAGAAGAAAAATCACCTTAGCGATAGCGTGGGGGTGCTTTCAATACACTGTTATGCCTTTTGGATTGAAGAACACACTTGCAATGTTTTCCCACGTAGTCATAACAGTGTTCAAAGAATTCATTCATAAGTTTTTGGAAGTATACTTTGATGACTGGACTATGTTTGGTTTGGTGAAGCGCCATGTCGCAAGTCTATGCTTTATGTTGGATACATGTCAGTGATAATAGATAACATTGAATTTGAAGAAATGTATATTCTATGTTCCTTTTGAGATCTTGCTTAGTCATGTTGTGTGTAAACAAGGATTTATGGTGGACCCTACAAATATTGTGGTGATTGTGAACTTGGAATCCCCTAGGAACGTCAAGTAGCTGCGTGTGACGCTGGGACACATGGGATGCTATACAAAATTCATTAAAGCTTATGCTCAAATTACCACACCCATGGAAAAACTGCTAAAGAAGCATGTGACATTCTGTTGGGATGAAGAATGTCAACGCAGTTTGGATATGTTAAAGAAATATATGGTGACTGTGCCAATCTTAGTATTTCTTGACTGGAAAAATGAATTTCATGTACATGTGGACACTTCTTGCATTGCGTTGGGGTCAGTACTAACACAAGCAGGAGAAGGGGAACTGGACCATCCTATAGCCTTCGCAAGAAGGAAGTTATCAAAGGCTAAGAAAATTGTCCAACAACACAGCGCGAGGGGTTGGCCATGGTATACGCACTGCCTAAATTAAGGTATTATCTATCAGGAGGGCATTTAAAGATGTATACATATCATTCTACCTCGAAGTACCTAGTCAACAAGCCTATGTTAGGGGGGGGCAATATTTGTTGGTGGTTGTTATTATTTCAGGAGTACGATTTTGAAGTAATTGTGAAGTTGGGGAAGTTGAATGTTGGACCTGACCATCTATCGAGAATTCAAACAGACGAAGAACCCAGTAATTTGGAGGATGGATTGCCTGATGCACAACTCTTTGCCATACGTGTAGTTGATGACCATTTTTCTGATAGTATTCACTTCTTAACTATACAGATGGATCTTGTCAGACCAGGGAGTAACTCCTCAAAACAAATCAATTCATATTATTCCTTCATGTTGGTCTTTATTATATACATGAGGGAGATTGTTCACTTCATCTCTCGATGACTGTTCAGATCTCTTATTATTTATTTACATTGATTATATTTATTCACTTAATCATGATGACTAGGTTTCAACATTCCCACCCTTAATCTGAAGGGATGTTGGTGAGTCCAAGCATCATTTTGAATCATTCAAGCTTTTCTCTTCCAACTTCTTTGGTGAAGATGTCGGAAATTTGCTCATTAGTGGAACAATGGTGGAGATGGATTGTTTTGACCTCAACATGCTATTGAATCAGATGATATTTGGTATTGATGTGCTTTGTTTGATCACAGAACTTTGGGTTCTTGGCCAAATTTATTACAGAGGTATTGTCAATCATGAGTGGAGTTGATTGTACTTGTTTTACCTGCAAATCTTTAAGAATTTTCCCGAGCCACATAAATTATTTTGTTGCTTCAGCTGCTACCACGTATTCTGCTTCTATTGTGGAATTTGCTGGAACTGATTGTTTTCATGATCCCAAGGAGACTGCTCTTGATCAAAGACTCATAGCATATACTGAAGTAGATACCCCAGTTTCTTTGTCTCCATCAAAATCTGAATCAGAGTATCTAATCAAACTGAAGTCGTCCAGTTGTGTATACTTGATTCCAAAGTCTTGAGTTCCCTTTAAGTACCTTAGAACTCTTTTTGCAGCAGACCAATGTCCCTCACAAGGCTTTTGTGTAAACCTGGAGAGGATTCCAACAGCAAATGAAATGTCTGGTCTAGTAGTAGTTAGGTAGTTGAGACTTCCTACAAGTTGTGTATACTTTGTTGCATCCTCAAATTCTTTTCCTTCAGTAGATGTGAGCTTTAAGTTCTGTTCCATTAGAGTAGTAAGAGGATTGCATTCTGTCGTGCCAAACCTGTTCAACGGATCTCCAATGTATTTCTTTTGAGAAAGAAATATGGACTTCGGATGTTGGGTTACTTCAATACCAAGATAGTAATGAACATAGCCCAAATCAGTCATTTCAAAACTTTTCCCAATTCCTTCTTTATGGATGCAATGTAGCTTTCATTGTTCCCTGTCATCAAAAGATCGTCTACATATACGACAAGATATACAACTATTTTGCCAAATTTCTTGACAAATAAAGTTGCATCATCGAGATTATAATGTTTGAAATTGAGTTTCAGAAGATGCTGAGTTAGTTTTTCATACCAGGCTTGTGGTGCCTGTTTGAGGCCATACAAGGACTTCACAAGTTTGCATACTTTATGTTCATGTCCTTTCACAAAAAATCCTTCCGGCTAGGACATAAAAGCATTCTATTTTAGATCTCCATTCAAGAAAGTAGTTTTTACATCCATTTGATGGACTTTCCAACTGTTATGAGCTACTAGGGCAAAGAGTGTCCAGATGGTAGCCCATTTTTGCCATGGGGGAAAAATTCTCCTCATAATCGACCCCTTCCTTCTGTGCAAAACATTTTGCCACAAGCCTAGCTTTGTGCTTGTCAAGTGAGCCATCAAATTTATACTTGTTATTGTAGACCCACTTGCAGCCAATTGGTTTGGTTCCTAATGGAGGATCAACCAGCTTCCAAGTGTTGTTCTATACGACAGCATCATACTCCTTTTGCATCGCTTCTTTCCATTCATCATTAGAAGCAGCTTCTTTGAAGTAAGTTGGTTCAAAATCTATAGACAAGTTCAATTCACAATCATAAGAAACATCCATATCAGTAGGTGAATTAGAGTCATCTACATCACCTCCATTTTTCCAGTTTGAATTTCTAGTTCTTGTCTTTCCAACTTCATTAAGATGAATACTTTCAAGTGTCATTATCGGCCACTTTGGGGGACCTTTCTGAGATGGTCCAGGCTGCTCTGTTGACTAAGTTGGGACTGAATCAAGATTGAGTCTCCCAATTCTATCAATCACATCACTTAAAGCATCATCCGTTGTTGGAGTTTCATGTGGGGGAGGGAGTTCTTCAGAAGAAGATTCCACATTTTGATCAAGTATAGGAATCCCCCCTTCGATATGTGGAATTTGATTATCAACTTCTTCAAATTAAATTTGCGAATCTATTCAAGCAGTCAAGTTGCCACTCAACAACATTGTCAGTTTTGGATGATTCAACAAAAATTACATCTCCAAATACAACAAACATTTTATTGACTTCGTCATAGAGACGATATGCTTTGGAGGTGTTTGAATACCCCAAGAAGATACACTTACGACTTATTTCACCAAGTTTGTTTCTATGTACCTTTGGTATCAAGGCATAATAGGTGCAACCAAAGACCTTGAGATGCTTTATCGAAGGAACGTGCCCATACCACATTTGATATGGAGTCTTGTTTCTAATAGCTTTAGATGGATATCTCTTCTTTATATATGCAGAACATAGAACATCATCAGCCCAAAACATTATCTTTACATTTTTGAAGAAGAGCATGGATTGTACCATATTTAAGATTGTCCTATTCATTCTTTCAGCTACACCATTCTATTGGAGATTATAAGGTACATTTGTTTGATGTTTGATCCCATGTTGGCGAAGATAGTTTTCAAATTCATTTGATGTGTATTCTTTTCCATTATCAATTCGAATAGACCCAATATGACATTGTGCAACATTTTCAACCCATTTATGCAAGTTCTTGAATGTTTGAAAAGCATCAGATTTGTTCTTCAATAAATAAAACCAACACATTCTGGTGTAGTCATCAATAAATGTCATCATAAATTTATTTCCATTTGTAGAAGGAACAGGAATTGGACCACATAAATCTGAATGAATGAGTTCAATTTTTCTATGTGCTCTTGAATGTGAATCATGAAAAGACTGTTTGCTACGCTTTCCTAGAATACAAGCATCATATTGCTTAAATTTCCTACGAATTGTAGGCAAACCAGCAACACCATTTTTCTTCAACAAGCGGAGGCTATCATAGTTCAAATGTCCAAATGTAGCATGCCATAATAGACTTGATGGAAGTGTACCTTCTTCATAACGAGAATTGTATGAGAATGTTGTGCATGAGCAGAGGTACCTTGCAGCTTGAGAAGCCTTTCTTCTTCTATTCCTCTCATGACAAGTGAGTGGTCAAATTATTTTCTCACCTCAATCTTGCCATCAAACATATCAATGGAGTGACCTTGTTGGTGGATGTGGACCAAGGATAGCAAGTTTCTCTTCAGCTATGGGAGATATAGAACATGATGCAGAAGAAAGTATGGAAGACTAGGTAATTTAAGCCTGATTGTGCCAAGCCCTGATGGCTTGATTTTTGATTGGTCTGCAAAGTATACTGCAACATCAACATTGTCAGTAAATTCTTCAAAGAAAACTTTTCTATGAGTCATGTGGCAGGTTGCTCCTGAATCAAGCAACCAAACATTTTTCCAAGAAGCAAGTGAAGCATTAAATACATCTTCATTTACTCCAATATTACATTGTGCCATTGAGCGGATTTAGGTGCTTTACCTTTGTCTGTGTCATTAGTTTTACTTTTTTGTTGGTTTCTTTGCTGCTCAATTTTGTCCCATGGTAACTTGCATGTACACGCATCATGTGATCCATTTCTTTCACAGCATATGTAGTGTAATCTGCCTTTTCTCCTTGAGAGTGTCTACTCCCCTGCCTCTGAAATATCTTCCTCTTCCTCTTTGACCACCTCTTCCTCTTGAAGAATCTTGAGCAGGATGCTTTTCTTTATGAGCAAGGCACACAGCCCCTTCAGAAGATTCAGGGGCTGTCTTCTTTCCAAAATCTTTCTCTCTTTCCGCAAATTTTTTCACAAGAGAGTCAAAGGTAATGTCTTTAAGATTTTCATTTGCTTGCAATGACTCAAGATAATTGGAGTAAGTAGGATAAAGTGCCTTTGAGAAAAGTGATAAGAGGAATATCCAAATCAATTTTAGTGGCTTGGATATCATGCATTATAGACTTTACTTCGGATGCTAGAGCAAGAGGATCATTATTTTGCAATTCAAGAGTGAAGAGTTTAATCATGAGTTGAACAACTTCAAGTGCAGAATGTGAGTCATAGAGTTCTTTCAAATTTTGTAAGGCTTCAAAAGCAGTTGAGAATGGCATAGTATGGTGACTCACCTCTTCACTTACAGATGCTGCGGTTAATGCATAGGCTTTGCTGTTCTTATTTTCGCAAATGGCGAGCTCTTTGTGTGAGGTAGGTTGTTCTGGCTGTTTGTCTTCGTTTCTAATGCACACTCCTTTCCACAACTCATTGAAAATGAGGGTGTGTTCTATCATCCGGGACCACTCAGGATAGTTCTCCTTGCTGGTGAGAACTATTCCCACAATGAATATGATTGAATGCATACTGTAACAAAAAAATTTTGCTGCAAAATATATTTTTTTACTCCTAAAGGGAAAAAATATAATTCAGCCTAAATATATTGTGGAGCGGCTCCAATACAAAAAAAAACTATACAGTGCATTAAAATGTTCATGCCACAGTGCTTTTACCCATGACCTTGATTTTTTTTTTTTAAACTCTATTCAACTCATGGCATTCAACAATTTTTTATATGCCAAAAAAAACTTCAACGCCTACACGAGTGGGGCAGCATATGGTGATACCAGCGTTCAATATATGGTCGGACTAACGATCAATGTAATACACCAAGACTGTGTATTAAGGCAGCGTAAATACAACAGACTTCAATATATGGGGCAGCGTTCAACAGGCTTAATGTAAATAATGTAATTAATAGCAGCACTGGCCGATACAAGAACTGATACTAGTGTTCAATATATGGGTGGACAAAACTATGTAATATGTAATACCAGCAATATAAAGCGTAAATGGTGGCAAAGATAAACAATGGTATGGTAATGGCGGTATTACGTATTACAAACCAGCAAATGGTGGCAAAGATAAACAATGGTATGGTAATGGCGGTATTACGTATTACAAACCAGCAACATCATAAACAATGGTACGGTAATGTAGGTGAATACCACAGTGTATATCAAGAACAAACCAAACACTATTTCCTCATGCGCAGAGCGTATTCATACCAGATAGCTCAGTCTCACATTTGAGCAATCTTTCCAACTGGAAATTGCATTCGATTCGCTGGTTCAAATCTAGAACAACACCAATTTGTTATAGGAACAGCACCACGGTGATCAGCAAAAACGTTTTGCTTCAAATTCTGCATCGACATGCAGCGAGGGAAGAGCAAATGCACTAGCAGCAAACAAATCGAAACCTAGCAATGCCATCGATTTCATCTTGTTCTTAATTCAGGCCATCATCCAATGCTCAGAGTGGTGAGGTCGAATCTATCTGCCTTCAGGAGCTTGCACGGATTAATACAAGGGCCTCTTTTTCTTGTATGCTATAGGGTGAAAGAGGGTTTTAGTTATGGATTATGGTGATAAGGGAAAGCCACTGCACCTTAACATCAACCATTTACTTTGAAACTATATGCATTTCACCATGAGTACACGATAGCCAGAGACGAGATGCAGTCGAACAGTCAAAGGACTCTAAGAACCACAACTTGTCCCCTCAAAAGAAAATTCCTCTAATGCAGAGCACAAAGGACGCAGATAATGCAACGTTTAGATAGTGGCAACAACTGTGGAGGGGCTAGGTCAGAATATATGGAATATGGTAGACAACAGTTATGCATAGAAGCCACGCAATGGGTAACACAGAGTGCAGAATGGCGCAGACAATAATTATGGTAGAGAGCCTAGAGAGCGTGTAGATAGAATCCACAGGGGGAGAGACTACAAGAAAATGGTAGAAGGGAGTTACAACTAATTTTGGGAGTTGGCTCTAATACCATGTCAGACTAGGCAGTAACTCCTCAAAACAAATCAATTCATATTATTCCTTCAGGTTGGTATTTATTATATACATGAGGGAGACTGTTCACTTCATCTCTAGATGACTGTTCATATCTCTTATTATTTTTTTACATTGATTATATTTATTCACCCATTCCAGATGATTAGGTGTCAATAGATCCTGAAGGATATACAAACTAGTAGAAGAAGGAACTAGTAGTTCGCGTAGCCAATTTTTTGGTCATCATGGGACATTTGTACAAAATGGGGGCAGATGAAATATTATGAAGATATATGCTGGATTTTGAGCGTGATAATATTCTCGCTGAAGGCCATGCAACAGACCTAGAGGACTACGCAACTTGCAGTAGAGGGGCCAACCATAGAGAAGTTGGTCTAGGAGGTACAACAAGTAGCAAAAAAGAGTGTTGTGAAGCTCTAGGCATTGACCAAGGCATTCAGGGAACTCCACCAGAAAGTGGAACAACCAGCTGAGTGACTTGAGGGAGAGTCATGATCTTTGTATTAGGGGCCCGTTGGGATGGGGTTCTGAGGGGTAGAATTGAATTAACTTAGTCAATTTTTGTAAAGAATTTTGTAAAAGATGTAAAGTCTCTACAAAATGTGGATGCAGAGTGCACTAAGAGATAGAGTCAAAGGGGCCTTAGCCCCTTTTTTTTGGTCGGTTTTGAAGACTCACCCATGAGTCGGGGGCCACGGTATTGTATTACGAAAGTTATAAATAGTTGATTGTTAGCGAGTCTTAGAGATAACTTGGGATATATAATTGGGTACTTTAAAGAGTTTTTGTTGTCTTGAGCAAGGGATAAGATAGGAAGGCTTTGCTTCTTGTGCTTAGGTAGAGAAAGGAAGGCTCCTACGAGTCCGCAGGAGGCCTGGGTAGAGTACACAATTGAGTGCATGGACCCCTACAGTTGTGTTCGTAGGGTAAGAAGGGTCTGTAATTGGTGAATTGAAGATGAATAAAGACAAATTTTTGAAGACTTACTGAGTTTTTCCATTGAATCTACTTATGTTATATGTTGGCGATTAATGATATGTTTTATGAAATATTGAATGAATGCTATGCAAATTCACTGAATCTATCTTAATAATATATGAAATGAATGGTTATCCACTGCTGTGAAGTTAGAAGCTATTTCTCTTATGTTTTTAGATGAATTAAGTAGATCTATGCGACCTCCGATCTAGGGATTACTTTTGATGCGCGAAAGTAGGTGAATCAACTATTTAAGGTTCACAAGGAATGATAGTGGACCTTCGCAAAGGTCTGAAGGAAGCTTTAACATAGTTGCAATAAGAAGCCCTAGAAGTCTATCGATATATGTGGGGGTAGATCGAAGGTGCTAGAAGACATCACACTAGTCTCTTGATGCATAAACTTGGTTGTTGTATCCCCCAATACTAGTTCGGGTGTGACTGCAACTTGCACTATGAGGGTTGTTGCCAAAAGGGCGAGCAATTTAGGGTTCTATTGGTTGGCGCAACTAATTCTGAACCTGGATCAAAACCCCCTAAGTGAACATGGGGATTATTATAAAAGTAAAGGATGATTAATGGATTAAGGAATGATATGTAAAATATGATCACATAAAATGAAAAATTTCTTAGAAAGATGACTTTGTTGGATACAATATTTATACCATTATAGCTTAATCTAAAGGGTATAAATGAATTGATAAAAATCAACATTAATCTATGAAAGAAAAATAAAATAAAATAATTATGTACTAGTTGAGGTACACTACAAGTGGTATCAAAGTTGTAGGTTACAACATTAGGATTTTTATGGGTCCTAAAATTGAAGAAATTATTTTATTTATGTTGTGATAAGATTGTCAAAGGAATATTACAAAATTTTGAAGTATGGTCGAAGAATACAATGGGTATACTTACATAAGATCACCAACAGGTGGTGAGGAACTTGATACTCAGATTGAAATGATAGGTAAAGGAACTAGTAATACAAAAAACCAAGATTTTGAGTTATTACAAGTAGTGCATAGCTTGAAGGCAGACTTAGATAACATAAATTTCAATCAAGAAAGGTTGTCAAAGGCTAAAGAAGAACATGAGGAGATTAATGATTATATGTTGGGAAAATTGGAATAAGATAGATTCAATAGGAAAACAATAGAAACTCACAAGAAGAGAACTCAAAGTGAATCAACATAGACAATGGGTTCGACAACTTCTAGTGGAAGTAATTATCATGAGTTTGATGAGGAAGAAGAACACAGATATGAAAGTAGTAATTTTGTATCGAAGAAGAAGATGATTATGTCTTCGCTGCAAGTAGCGTTTAAAAGGATTATGCCTCTAAATTTCGATGGAAAATCTGAGGAAGGAGCATAAGCATGGATTTTCAATGTCTAAACATTTTGAGATTTACAATTATCCAAGAGATTTGAGGTCAAGGTTGGCAACATACTAACTGTCTGGTAAAGAAGCCTTGCGGTCGGAGTAGAAAAAAGCTATAAAAAGAATCAAAAGTAAAAATATGACTTGGAAACACTTTCAAACAAAAAAATTAAAAGTAATTATCTAACTCAAAGGTATTTTGATGAAAAATCTAGATCTTTTCACAAGTTAAGATTGGGACAGTCTACCATGGAAGAGTTTGTTAATAAGTTTGTTAATTTTCTAAGATATGTACCATACTTGAAAGAGGAAAAGGCCAAAATACAAAGGTTCATTAGCTTTTCACCTTTTTTCATATAGGGAAAGGATTGAGTTTGATAATCCATAGATTATGGATGAGAATATAAGGAATGTGAAACTATTTTTTAATCAAAACAATAGAAAGGTGAAAACTCTAAAAGTTGGAGGTCCAAGTAGCATGCGAAGTTAAATACTGAGAAAAAAGGGTTTAAGAAACCAATTTTTTAAATCACTTTTAGAATTAATCAAGGAGGGAATTACAACAAAATTGTGAACCAACAAAGAAATTTAGGATAGAAAAGTGGTCAAGGGGTTGGAGTAAGAAATACAAATTTTACATAAAAAATTGGACCACCTATTACATGTTGGGGTTGCAATGCAAATCATTTGTGTAGAGATTCTCTACAAAATCCTATAAATTAAAAGAGGAATCATAAATAATCTACCATAAGGTTTAAGAATAAATGATACTACCTACAATATTCTGAGGATTAGTGCCACAATGGATGGAGGACAAGAATACCACTAGTCCACTATGCTGGAATTCCAACGTGATTTTTTTGAGAAAAATGTTTCTGTGTTGATAGATATTGGATTCACTCTAAGTTTCATTTTCCATGCTAAAATTGAAAAGTGTGAACATAAATATGAAAAAACCATCCTTTGTTAGTACAACTAGACATAGAAACAAAAAGAAAAGTGATAGAAATAAGTAAAGGCTGTTTATTAAAGTTGAATGGAATGAACACTTAATTGAGTCTGATGGGTCATACGATGTGTTAATAGGGGTGGACTAGTTGGAATATCATAAAGTAATTCTAAATTGCTTGGAGAAGTCATCCACTTTGTGTTAATGATGATGGAAATGACTACATAGTTAAAAGAGTTCCAAGAGTTATTTATGTGAGGTATATTTATGCCTTACAACTAAATAAATGTGCTTGTAAAGGTAATAAATTTTTTGTTGTTTAGGTTGAGGATTTAGCTAAAAGAAATCAGAAATCATGTTTAGAAGACTACCCTATTGTGGAGTAGTATAAAGATTTTTCTTGAAAAAATACTAGGACTTCCTCTAATGAGAGACATAGATTTCAATATTGATCTAAAGAGTTGTTCCATTGTCCCAAGATTCATATAAGATCAATAACTTGAGTTAATGGAGTTGGAGATTTTATTACAAGAGATTCTATATAAAAAGTTCATAAGACCTAGTGTGTCTCCCTAGGGTGCACTAGTTTTATTTGTTAAGAAGAAAGATGGGAAACTTAGGCTTTGTATTGACTATAGGAAGTTGAAGAAAATGACCATTATAAAAAAATATCTCTTACCCCAGTTTGATGACTTGTTCGATCAAGTTGAATAAGAATCAATCCTTTCAAAAATCGATGTAAGGTATGGAATTCATCAAATAAGAATCAAGGATGAAGATATACATAAAATAATAATAAGCAAAATATATGGACACTATGAATTTGTGGTGTTTCCATTTACACTCACTTATGCACCAACAACTTTCACATGCTTGATGAATAGTGTGTCGAGTCCTTTTCTTGACAAATTTGTCATAGTGTTCATAGATGATATTCTAGTTTACTCAAAAATAAAGAAGGATATGATTGATCTATAAAATTCTATGGATATTCCACTAGACAATTTGTCACAATAGATCTGATAATATTATATTAAAAATCTGAGATTTTACACTATTAGAGTTTTATTAAACTTTAAAATCTGAGTATTTAACTGTAATTAGTGCATGCATGCAAATGAAAATTATGCAGAAAAGTAGAGAAAGACAAAATAATATCACGCACACACATTAGATACAATATATTCTCTATGGGAAACCCTTTCAAGCAAAAACCCAACTCGAAGGTGAGACTGCTTCACTTTCTTTCTCTATCTAGAAATACGAATCCAGATACAAAGAAGTGATGCCTATGGCCCGTGGGCTGTACAGTGCACATATCCTCTCGGTTTGCTCTACCTCCTATATCTCCAAGATATCTTTGCTCAGCTATGGAACAAAATTCTCTCCATAGAATGGAATGCCCATTCCTCCTAGTGACCTGGTTATAACACAACTTGATAGCAGCTAGTTGTTAATTTTGACTACATCAACTCGTAACTGGAGTTACAATATAGACTCTTTTACATTATTTTACATAATAAGCATGTGGATAACACCCTTTCCATGAATAATGGGGGCTAATGTGACATCCTCTCGAACTATAGGTGTGAAAATAGGAAGGTGAAATTATGAGTGGCATAACTTATGCATACAGACACTCATTGACGCGCTTCTTACACTATTGGAAAGTTATTTGTGTGTAGAATAGCATGAAATAGTGCAGCGCATAAGTGAAAAATTTTTACCCCCAAATAAATTTCTTTGATTCCTCAAAATGCTCATGGAAGGATTCCGACCCCATTTTTTCAAATTAGGTCTCCCTCGTAAAATGGCCCCGTGAGTTGATTCATATACTTATTGCACTCCAAGTGCAACGATATGGATGAAAAATAATATAATAATCCAATCCAAATCACACCTTCCCATTTTGGGAGGCTTTTGGTCCCCAGAATATTCTACTAAATGAGGTGAGCAAATGTTTCCTCGACCTTCTCTCTAGTGTACCATTTAGATTTTCCTAGAATTTGTCCCTTCAGTGCAATGTGCCAAAGGTCATGCTGCATCTATCTTGTAGTTCTAGACCTCTTTTAAAAAATTGTATCTTCGGTCAACTCTACTTGAGCATCTAGTCCAAAATCCTCCACAAAAGGTAGGACTAGTTCCTCTTCCTAGTCTAGCATGGAAGGATCATAGAGTTTCAAATTCTCTACACTCAAAACTGAGTAAATGCACATATATGGTGGTAAAATGAGTCGATAGGAATTATCACACAAATTTTCTAGTATCTCACAGGGACCGTACCCTAGAACCTTGATTTTCCTACCAGATCCGTGTAACCTCTCCTTGTTCAATAATAATCATACTTTGTCTCGCACTTGAATGAATTCTTCATTCTGTGTTGATGACACCAAACCTTATACTTATCCTATGACTTCTGTAGTGTTTCTTGTACCTATAGATGGATCTACCTAATCCTCTCTATAACTTTTTCATCCCTCAAAGCATATCCTGTAAGATATTCCCTCACTCCTCCTTGTTTCCCATATGAAATATCCAAAGGTGTAGGTGGAAAATACCCAAAACAAGTCTCAAATGGGGACTTTCCTATGGATGTGTGGATTGATCTGATGTAAGAATATTGTATATATACCAAATTTTAATCCTAGTTGTTTGGATGCTTTTGGTTATATCCCCTTAGAAGCTACACAAAACTTCTATTGACTACTTCTATCTTCCCATCTGTTTGTTGTTGGAATGTTTTATATCTCTTCAACTTTGTGTCCATCTTCACCCACAATGTAGTCTAGAATGCACTGAGAACTATTTTATACCTGTTGAAATGACGCTCCTTGGTATCTGATTCCCAGTCCTCTCCAAAGAACAAGTTTGTTTCTTCTTTCCCGTTGATGGTGTTTTTATAGGGCATCATAACACACATCTTGTTGAACCTCAAGTACCACAAATATGTACTGATGTCGCTTCTTGGTTGCTTGTAAGCCTTCCACAAAGTCCATGGAAATGATTTCCCAAGGAAAAGTAGGCATAGGTAAGGGATGATATAGATCTTTTTTTTGGTTGCTAGGCTTGCTAGTACAAAAAAGAATGCATCCTCTTATAAACCTAGCTACCTACTCTTTCATCTTAGGCCAATACACATACCTCTGCAATTTAGCCACAATCTTCCCTACACCAAAGTGCCCTACAACCTTGTAGGTGTGAGTCTCTCTGATCAAATCTAATCGCTCACCTTTAGGAACACATAACTTATTTATCATATAGAGCAAACCATCTTGGAGATGGTAGTCAACCATGCTATCTCCATCATACACATGACTCTAACTTTGCAACCGCTAACGCAACTCCTTAAAGTCATCATATTCTAAATATGCCTATTTGTATGCATCATGGGTGAATGGATCCATATGCATAAGAGTCCCCAAAGACATGATCTTTGATGTGGGTGACCTTAAAAGCATGTCAACCAAATTGTTTCTGCTTCCCTTCTTATAATTAATTAGCAAATGAAATTGTTGTAAAAATACCATCCACTTTTAATGCCTCTTCTGGTGTAACTTACTCTAGGACTACAAGTACTGTAATGAATGGTTATTTGTGTGGATTGTTGTCTCCTTTCCCATTAGATAGTGCTTCCAATTCTTCACAACTTCCACCATGGCATAGAGCTCCTTGTTGTAGGTAGGGTAGTTAGGTACTGCCCCATGAAATACTTTAGAATGGTAGAATATAGGCCTTCCTCTATGAATCAAGACAACTCCCATAGCATACCCACTCACATCTATCTCCACTTCAAAGGGTCATTGCAATTTTGGTAATGCTAGAATTGGTGCTTGCATGATCTTCTTTGGCTCTTCAAAAGCCTTTTACTAACCTTTCCCCAATAGAAACTCTTGCCACTTGTCATTATGACATGGAGTGATGCTGCTACCAGTGAAAATGAGGCTATGAACTTCTTCAGGTACTATGATACCTCAATGAAACTCTTCACCTCATAAAAATTAATAGGCACCAACCATTTCATGATAGCCTCCATCTTGGAAGGATCTATCTTCAGCTCTACTTCACTGATCACATACCCCAGATATACCAAAGGCTGTTGTGCAAACTTACACTTCTTGATATTTGCTAGCAGCTGGTGTTTCTTCAATGTTTCCAAAACTTACATCAAATGTGAGATATGCTCCTCCCAGGTAGCACTATATACCAGTATATCATCCAAATAGAAAATAGCAAATGATCCATAAAATGGATCAATACATCATTCTTTAATCTCATAAATGTAGTTGGTGCATGGCATAGGCCAAATGGCATGACTAACCACTCATATAAACCTTTCCCAGTTTTTAAGGAGGTCTTCCATGTATCTTCTTCTTTGACTCGAACCTGGTGATATCCACACTTCAAGTCCAACTTGGTGAAGTACTTTTCTTGGTGAAACTGATATAGCATATCATCTATCTTCGGCAGGGGGTATCTTTTCTTCAGTGTGATTTTGTTCAATGCCCTGTAATCTATACACATTTGACAAGTCCCATCCTTCTTCAAGACAATGATGATGGGTGACCCACATGGTGATGTACTCAGTTGAATGACACCATGTTCTAGCGGTTGTTGTAACTATTTATTCAACTCACTTACTTCTATAAAAAAACTTCATGTACAACCCATTATTTGGAAATGGGGAGTCTAGCAATAGCTGGATCTCATGCTCCACTTCTCTCTTGGGTGGTAATCCTTTAGGCTCTCAGAACACATCCTTGTATGTCTGTAACAACTCCAATTTTTTTTCTTTTGTTTCTTAATACACCCCTCCATCAATGCCTTTCCTCTTATTGACTCCTCTTTAGACTGAATTTATCTTAAAAACAATAAAACATACTTCTTGCTGGAACTGATCAATTTATTGGCTTTGTTGGCACTTACTAGTGATATTTTCTACTTGCATTGTGCATGTTAATGATGAATGATTTTCCATCCTTGATGAGATGGTTCGGATTGGATCTCCTCATGAATATTTCATATTGCATGTAAATTTATATACTCCCAAACATGAATCCACATAAAACAAGAAGAACCACATCTATGTCTACTTCATCAATAAAATCAACACTGATAGCAAATGTAATTTTACACTATTTTGTTACCTTCAACTCTAGATCCTTATTTACCCATCCTAGTGGATATGGTTTTGGATGATCACAAACTTCAAGCCCCAACTTCTTCACCAGCTCTTAGACAATGAGATTCACCTACAATCCTGAGTCAAACAAAGCATAAATCTTTGTCTTCTTGAACTATACCTTTATATGGAAGACTTTGGTCATTTCTTCGTCTTCCTATTGCTGAATGCTACTAAGATTCACCTCTTTCTAAACATACGTGTAGGTGATATTCTCATCCATGTCCGAGATTATTTCAACTTTGTTGCTTGAATCAGTATCCATGAGATTCTTCTTCTTATTATATATCTTCTTATTCTTCAAGTTTGGATTTGGATGTAAATTCCAACAGTTCTTCTTTGTATGGCTATCAATGTTGTATTGGTTGCAGTGGTTGCTAGGATGTTTGAACTGGTGTGTTGTATCTCTCATATTCTTACCTTTTCCCCATTTTTTCTTCTTCTTCCCCTCCTTAGAATATTCTTGTTGCTCCTTCTTCTTCGATCCATTTGATTGTGCCCTCTTCAAGCATATGTTTTGTAGGTACTGTGCCTATACACAAGTGTCATCCACCAAATTAGGCTTGAACAGAACATCACTTTCTCATGCAAATGGTGGTGTAGATATCCTAAATATGTGATGAGTACATTTGGGTTCTTTAGAGTGATACCCAACATTATATCCATCTCCCTGAATTCCATGGTGTACTCCTACGTGCTTTGGCTTGACTTTTGCCTAAAGTAATACCATCTGATCCTGTAGTCCTCCATATATCCAATGACATAAAACTATGAATTAATAGGGGTTTTTAAATCCTACCACTTAGTCACTAGACATTCTCCCTCCAACTTCAAGGTTTCTGTGTGGCTCTCCCACCAAGTCAGTGCATGGCCCTCTAATTTCAACACCGAGAATGAGATATTTTTCCCTTCCTCAATGTGATGGACACTGAAATAAACTTCTAGTTGGTGCAACTAGTAGTTCAGCTTCATAATTTTGATCTCGCCATGGTACGACTTGATATCAGCTTTTGCTTCCATTTAAATAAGGATTTATTCATGTCACTCGAACTGGGTTGATCTTTTCCAGGTTCTTTGTTCGCCTGGTTCTCTGTGTCTTTTCGATCTCCCAATCCCCCTTCTGATTTTTTCTCTACATTGAAACCCCCATATTCTCCAAATATCCCCATATTATTGGTTAGGGCTTCCATGAGGAGGTTTACATTGTGTTTTATATCTACGACTTGTTTTTCAAGCTACAAAAAATTCACCTTTGTAGACTCACGAGGTTCGTTTATAGATTCATTGACCATGATTAGGGTTTTTCGATTTTTGATCCTGTTGACTAGATCCCATGAAAATATCCACAAATACTGAAAGAAACCTGATATGATATGGAATGATCTATAAAATTCCATGGAGATTCCACTGGAAAGTTTGTCACAACAAATTTGATAATATTATATTAAAAATTTGAGATTCTACACTATTACAATTTTATTAAACGTTAAGATATGTAGGTTTAACTATAATTAGTGCATGAATGCAAATGGAAATTATGAAGAAAAGTAGGGAATGAAAAAATAAACTCACACACATAGATAATACACAAGATATGGTCTCTGGGGAACCCTTTCAGGAGAAAACACAACTGGAAGGTGAGGCCGCTTCACTCTCTTTCTTTGTCTAGAAATATGGTTGCAGGTACAAGAAGTGATGTTTACGGTCTCTAGGCTGCTATAGTGCACATATCCTCTCTATTTTATATACCTCCTATCTCTCCTAGCAATGTTTTCTCATATATGGAACAAAATTCTCTCGAAAGAATGGAATGCATCTTCCTCCTAGTGGCCTAGTTATAACATAGCCTGATAGCCTACTAGTGGTTAATTTTGACTAAATCAACTCTTAATTAGAGTTACGATATAGAATATTCTAGAGGTTTTTACATCATAATCACGTGGCTATCCCTTTTTCCATTAATAATGGGGGACGTGACATCCTCCCGAACTATAGGTGTGAAAACAGCAAGGTCAACTTCTGAGAGGCATAACTTTTGCATACAGACTCTGATTGATGTGATTTTTGCACCGTTGGAAATATATGTATGTGTAAAATAGCATGAAATGATGATGCACAATATAAATAAATTTTTACCCCCAAAAAACATCGTTTTATTCCTTAAAACGCTCCCAAAAGGTTTCAGACCCTGTTTTTCCAAACGAGTTCTCACCGGTAAAATCGGTCACGTGCATTGATTCCTCCACTTTTTCCACTCCAAATGCATTGATATGGATGAAAAATAATATAATGATACAATCCAATGATAAAAAAATACTGATTGTTTGCTAAAGACTTAGAGAGAATGAGTTATACACTAAGTTCAACAAATGCTCATTTTACTAAGAGAAAATTCAATATTTACGACATGTAGTATTTAAGGAAGGGATTGTTATGACTCTAAAAAATATTAGACTTATTATTGAATGTCTAATACCTAAAGATGTAGCCAATGTCACGTCATTTCTGGGAATTACAGGGTATTGTAGAAGATTTATAGATGTATTTTCTAAATTGGCATATCCTATTACTTCTTTGCAAAATAAGGGGACAAATTGTGAAGGGATTCTAAAGGTTCAAGATAGTTTTGAGAAACTAAATAAGCTATTAAAAATTTATCCCATCTTGAAAGTAATGGATCCTGATAAATATTTTTTTGTATCCATAAATGCTTGTAAATAAGGATTGGGAGGTGTTTTAATGTAAGAAGGCCATCTAATTGGTTATGAATATGGAAAACTAAAGGATTATGCAACCAAATATGCCACACATGACCTAGAACTAGTAGCTATTGTACACACTTTCAAAATGTGGAGACATTACCTAATAGGAAGGAAATTTTAGTTAAGGATAGACAATGCTAGCTACAAATATATTTTTGACTAGCCAAAACTGAATGTTAGGAAGCTATATGGTTGAAATTCCTTAGTGAGTATAATTTTGAAATCGTATATGTTAAATGAAAAGAAAACAAAATTGTTAATTCCTTGAGTATAAAGTTACATCAAAACTATGTAATTTTAGAAGCAAGCTAGAAAATAGATTTGATAAAAGAAGATAAAACCAGCAATATAATTTGATGAAGAATACATGAAAATGAAAAATAAAATGAAAAAAAATGAGCTATTAGTTGAAGAAGAAACTTATTTTTGAGTAAATAATTTCAAAGGCATATTTTACTTGCCTAATGATCTAGAATTTAAAACATTTTTTTAGATGAGTTACATAAGAAACCAATAACTGGTCATCCTGGATATCAAAGATTAATAATTGTGTTTAGGAAGGATTATTCTTGGCCTAATATGAAAATAAACACAAAACAATATGTGGCTATTTGTTTAGAGTGAAAAATTGAAGGCTTCTCATTCACACCCAACAAAGTTGTTGCAACCTTTACCTATTCAAGAATGGAAATGGGAAACCATATCCATGGATTTCACTACTAGACTAAAAAGGACTAGGAGGAAACATGACTCAATAATGGTAGTGGTAGATAATATTAGTAGATCTACACACTTTATTCCTATTAAATTTACATTTAAGTCAATTAATATAACAAAAAAATTCATGGAGATATTTAGACTTCACGGTTTGCCCAAAACTATGATTTTAGACCGTGATGCGCAATTCACTTCAAACATTTGGAAGGGATTATTTGAAGGAATGTGAACAAAATTAAAAATTAGTACAAACTATCACCCTCAAAACTATGGTCAAACATAAATAACTAATACTATTTTAGAATATATGTTAAGGATGTATGTTATGGATAGACCAAATATGTGGCAAGACTACGTCCATGTATTTGAGTTTTCATATAATAATGGGTACCAAAATTATTTGAAGACGAGTCCTTTTAAGGTAATATATGGAAGATTATGAAAAGTGCCTCTAAGTTAGGACCATAATAAATATCGGTTAGTATTGGGACCAAACATGTTAAAGGAGATGGAGGAAGTGGTTAAACAAGTCAAACAAAATTTAAAAAGAACACAAGAATGAAAAAAATGTTATATAGATATGAAAGGAGTTAATAAGGAATTCAATGTGGGAGATCATACATATTTAATAATGAAATTGAAAAAGCACACTTAGACTCAAGAACTGTGCCAATTTATCTCCTATATATTATGGACCTTTTGAAGTTTTTGCTAGAATTGAACTGGTTGCTTATCAACTCGCCCTTCTAGTGAACATAGAAGTTCACAATGTTTTTAATGTTTCTTTATTAAAGAAATATGTAAATGAACCAACTAATATAATTGATTGGAATGTTTAACAGGTGGAACTAGAGGGGCAGTTCTTAAAAGAACTTCTACATATTGTAGACCAAAGCATAGTTACATTCCATAATAGATACATAGCTCAACTAAAAGTTAAATGGAAACATTTCATTATGGAAGATGCAATTTGTGAGTTGGAGGATGATTTTAAAGAAGCATATCCTTCTTTGTTTTAACAAGATGGAATGTATTCCAAAATATTATAATCAGACATTGGGATGCTGTCAAATTCAAGCTAGGGAGGAAGTCATATCCCTTGAATTGAGGTTTTTATGTAAATATTTTGTATATGTGCTTTCCTTTTGAAATTTTAAAATCCCAAGTACATATGAAGAATTTAATTATCAATACTTTTTACTAGTAATGAATGATTATAAATATATATTTATGATGTTTTTTTAATAAATAAATAGGTACGCGAAATTAATTTTGGAGTACATTTGGATGAAAGAGATGAGGTTTAAAATTGATGAATTATATTAATTACCCATTAATAAATCCTAGACATCTAATCTGGATGATTAGATTTATTGTGAATTATTGAATTAGCCAATTTAATGTTTTCTGAAAGAGCCAGATGTTTTCTTTGGGAGTGAAAAACAAAATCTCATTAACAATAAGGTAAGTACCCATCACATGTTGGTGAGGTGGAGGTAGTTACCAATGACCAAAAGAGTGGTAGATGGGAAATGCATGAAAATATTTTTGCCTTCTTGCTTTTGTAGACTCACATGTTGTGGGAAAAGGAGAAACTCAAGAGAAACAAGTGACAAGAAGACAAAAGAATTGCAGGATTGTGTCTAGGAGGATAACTTCAAGGGGAAGTATCATGGGAGGAGCCAAGTACTTGTTATCACCCCAAGAAACTCTCGTAGGTTATAGATCGGAGATGCTCGGGAACATTACAAACTCAACTTAATGTTGGAAATGGATGAATGGAAGGAATGATGATTGTTCAAGCCAGATAACCACTTCTACTATGTTTAACTCCAGACATGGATGAACACCCCCAGACTACAAGGCTTTAGACCACCAATTACTCACAGTTCAGAGATTGGGTGAATATGGAGAGTACTGACCACACTAGCAGATGCACAAGACCTTGTGATGGCCAGTTGCAACTAGTAAAGGGGCCTGCAAATCTAATTCTCTAGTGTACATACAGGATGATAGCTCTCTGTCACTAAGTGAAAAGAAACCTGAATAACGCATTAATTGATACATGCCATATTTAAACATAGAGGTAGGATGATAGCTCCTCTAATGCTAAACATCGAGAGTTTAGGAAAAGTACATATCAAGCACAGCCTAGAATGGAATAAAAATGGAAAGTGAGCAATTAACAGCAAAAGAAACTTGTATTAGCTGAAAATGAAGATGAGACGTTGCAAGTATCAAAGTGGTTACAGTCTCCAGAAGTTGAACCTTACATCAAAACAACAACCATCAACCTTGATTACATCTGATTTCTGGGTATATATAGAGTTTCATTACAGAGGCACTCGACCATTCTAGGTGTGGAAGGGTCATAATTGACCACCAACCGCTTTAACTGCCCTGTAGAACTTCTGAGTGTGGTGGCTTACTGTAGTTGATGGATGTGATCTTTTCTTGTGCTCTGTTGTCCTCTCGGGGGGTAAAGTGTCATATAGGATGAAATCCCATACCTATTGAATGGAGTTATCTACTCGAGCTTTGTGCTTCTTCTTCTTCTCGGGTATACAGTCTGTTGAATGTGGTGGTTGAGGATGAAATGCACCGGGTACTGGTAGGTGGTCATCTTCGTAATTCAAGTGCACGGAATGGTCAGGGAAAGTGGACTACATTGCAAATGTATGAGCGGGGGCAGAGGAAAAACATCAGCCATTGGATCAAACGGATAGACGGCGGGAGTCAACTCGGTGAAGGGTATCAGGAGATATGGATATGAAGTGAGCACGGGCTATTGGATCTCGGGAGGGCAGATCCAACGCTCATCGGACAGAGGAGGCGCACAGGATTTAACAGGCTGGAAAAGTGGTTTCGGCTGTAGGCAGTATTGATCGCACGGCTTTGGGGCCTACGGTGGTAAACATACAGTGGCATGTGACACCATCCACAGGGCGACGTGTGGTGGCGGGTAAAGGATGGAAACTGCCCTCCATCGAACGTTAACGCAATGCTATGTTGTGGTTGCGGGGGCATCGAATGCTGTCTGATCACAACGGTTGTGATCAAACGGTGGGGTATTTGATTACGCAGGTCACTATATCTGACATGACCAGAGTCGTTGTATCGGCAAGGAGAGTTAACGGCTATGATTCAAAGGCGGGGAGGGGTCACGGGAGTGCGGGGTCATGTGGACATGGTTGCATGATGGTTTAGGCTCCGCGCTCAGGGGCCTAAGGGAACATGGGCTTATGTAGGGTTTTAGAGTGAAAAATGGAGGTAGCGGGATGATGGGGGTGTAAGCGGAGTGAAGGAGAAGGAGAAAGATGACTGGTGCAAGTCCTCTTTTGGGTATGAACCATACGGCCAAGCTTGCATTTGACCCTCAAAATGTCAAAATATGTAGCAGAGCTAACACTGGCTCCTTCTTGGGATGAGATCCTCCCTGTGAGGTCTCAAGAACTATGGATCATCACCTTTCCTGTGAAAACCAAATTAGAAAAATTTCCTAGTGTTCCATTGGGCATGGAGTCTAACTGAGTCTACACTAAAATAGATAAAATAACATATTTACAACTTTAAGGCCACAAGACCTTAAATAATATAAATTTTCAGAAAACGCCCATTGACTGGGCCATCAAAAACTGCTTCCCCCTTCATGCTTTGCAGCATGAAAGTATTGTTCCCTTGGATCTGAGAAATGATGAAAGGCCCTATCCAAAAAGCATCAAACTTCCCATGGTTTCCTTTCTTCTCTTTCAATGCATCCCACTTCAGAACCAAATCTCCAACCTGAAAATTATCCGTTTTTGTCCTCCTGTCAAAAGCTTCCTTGATCTTCTTTTGATGTGATGCAGACTTCTCAACTAGCTGCTCTCTGATTTGATGTACCTCTGCTAAATTAGTGATCCTTTTTTCCATGTCCTCTTCCTCATTCTGCTCTTCTTGTAGGAACTTTGCCATAGGGAGGGTTAACTGAATTGGGAATATAGCCTCAGTGCCATATACCAGCTTGAATGGAGAATTCCCTATGGATTTCTTGGTGGTTACTCTGTCAACACACAGTGCATACTTGAGTTTAGAATCCCAATTCTTTTTGTTGTCTTCCAGTAGCTTTTTAATTATCCTTATCAGGCTTTTGTTGGAAGATTCTGCTAGACCATTTCCTTGAGGGTAATATGAGGTGGAATGAACCAGCTTAATGCCCATTGAGTTACACATGTCCACCAATTATTTTTCCTTGAAGGCTACTGCATTATCTGTGATCAATTTACGTGGACGACCAAATCTGGTAAAGATATTCTCTGACAAGAACTTCATGACCACATTATGGTCAGCCTTTTTGGTAGGGATGGCCTCAATCCATTTAGTGAAGTAATATGTGGCCACTAATATCCATCTGTGTTGGCCACTGGAATGTGGATTGATTTCTCCAATGAAATCCAAGCCCCACTGCTAAAAGGGCCACTAGCATCTATGGGTTTTAAGGGTAGGGACTTTAATTGCTGCTTCCCTTCAAATCTTTGGCACCTATCATAGGATTTAACAAATGAAAAGACATCAGAAAACAAGGAGGGCCAATAGTATCCATCTCTGAGAATCTTGTGGGTTGTAGTTTTCAAATAATGATGCCCTCCACACATGCTGGAATGAAATTGCTGCATCACTTCAATGGATTGTTCTTTGTCCAGACACCTTAGCAAAATTCCAAAGGGATCCCTCCAGTAGAGAAGATTTTCATGAATGCAATATTTGGCTGCCCTAAGTTTAACAGTTCTAGGTTGGCTTGAACTAAGGCCTGGAGGAATTTCTAACTTCAGCAAAAATTGAGCTATTACAGAGTACCAATCACAAGAAGCTAAATTTTCTGCCAATGACTGATTTTTCTCAGGCTTAGCTGCTTCTTCTTCTGTTTGACCATTCTCTGAGATTGTGTTCATGAGATTTATGTCCAGCGTTCAGCAATTTTCTTCTGCCATTAGTTTGGCAATGCCCTGACCTTTGACCAGTTTGGTGGGCTTCAATTCTATGTTAAATTCAATAAGCTTTGCAATCCATTTAGCCCTTCTCCCATCAGCATTAGGCTGCATTGGAACATCTTTTATTGAAGCAAAGGATACATATGCAATTATCTTAGAATGCAAAATGTAAATTTTGAAAGCTTTTAAAGTCTGGATAAGAGCATGTGCCTGTTTTTCAATGATATCATACTTCAGCTCAGCATCCCTTAATGTTTTGCTAAAAAAAGCCATTGGATGCTCCGAGCCATCTTCATTTGCTTGCAATAAAACTATTGCAAGGGTGTCTTCAGAGGCAAATGAAAATATATGGAACTCCTCGTTGTAATCTGGACTTCTTAATGTGGGAGCTTCCATAATAGCTTTCTTAATGGACTCAAAGGATTTTCTTGCTGCATCAGTCCATTTGGTCTCTGACCCCTTTCTCAACATGGAGGTAATATGCTTTACAAGTTCTGCAAAACTTGGGATAAACCTCCTTACAAAATTTTTCTTGCCCCAAAAAGGATTGGATGTCTTTCTTTGATCTTGGGATAGACAAGGTCTGTATTGCTCTTACTCTTTCTGGGTCAATTTTGACACCTGCGGTAGAAACAACATGTCTTAGCAACTCGCCCTCTTCTAAAGAAAATTGTGACTTTTTTGGATTGACTGAAATCCCAAACCTTTTGCACTTCAGGAACACCTTCTCCAAATATTTTAAATGATCTTGATGGCTGCTGGAATACATTGTTATATCATCAAGGTAGACAAGGACAAAATTATCCTTCTCTCCCACAAATGTTATATCCATATCCCTCTGAAAGGTGGCTCCAGCATTCATCAACCCAAAAGGCATCTTAGAATACATAAAAGTGCCCTAAGGAGTGGTGAATGCAGTCTTTTCTTGGTCAGCTGGATGTACAGCAACCTGATTATACCATGAAAATCCATCCAGGAAAGACATTACTTTTTTCCCTGAGACCTTTTGCAGCAAATGTTCCATCTTGGATAAAGGATAATTATCTTTTTTAGAACATTTGTTTAAGTTTCTGAAATCAATGCAGAGCCTGATTTCTCCGCTTTTCTTCCTCACCACTACCAAATTGGCTACCCATTTTGAATATCTGAGAGGGACTATGATTTTGGCAGCCAGTAACTTCCTGATTTCCTTTTCAATTAGAGGAAGGAGCAAAGGATTTATGGACCTCAACTTCTGCTTAAAAGGGATGGTGTCTTTATCTAAAGGAATTGTATGCTAGATGATCATTTTGTCATATGTTTTCAGGTCACTATATTCCCAGGCAAAGACATTAGCAAATTGCTTCATTAAATTGTGGTATTCAGCACTCTAGGCAATAGACAGATGGGTGGACAGATTTATATATCTTGGTTGTCCTGGACTCCCTATATTATGCTTAAAGACTGTAGATTGGTCTTATTTTTGGGAAGCCTTATAAGGCACATCATTTTGGTCAAACAACTTTTCTAATGGAACCAGACCCTTAGGTATATGATTGATAAGCAGTTGGACAATGCTATCTTTACCAATTTTGTTTCTAAGCTGGGATTGGGGATTTTCTTCCAAGGTTTCATTTTCTTGGTCAATTTACATTTCAGAGAATTCATCAATGACTTGCAGGAACCTATTCACTTCATCATCATCTTCAAAAACTTTCCAATGCTGGACATTATTAGGCAAGGATGGTCTGTATTTCATTTGAACTTCATAAACTAGTCTAGGAAGCATGGGAGGGATAAATATGCTAGCATACACAACAAGGGAATCGGCAAGCTGATTTTTTACTCTAGGGGTATATGAGATACAAAAATTATCAAAAGAATCTTTAACTCTCCATACCTCATCTCTGTATGCTTTTAGCCTTGGGTGCTTTGCTTGGAATGTTTTATTCACTTGATGAATGATAAGATTAGCATCTCCAAACACCTTTATGTTTCTGATTCCTCTGTCTTTAGTTGCATTGAGACTCAATATCAGAGCCTCATACTCTACTATATTATTCGTGACTTGAAAAGCCAACTTAAAAGATAGATGTGTGCTTACTTGTTCTGGAGATATCAGCACCACCCCTGCTCCCACGGTCTCCCTAGAACATGCTCCATCAAGGAACATTTCCCAAACCTGACTTCCTTGCTCTCCCTCAACCTGATTCATTGGTTTCTTGATCTGCATTGAGGCCTTCTAGGATTCTTCAATTTGGAGAATACAAGCTCCAAAATCAGTGTCCACAGCATATATGGGATGATTAGAAGGATTCCTCTAATCACTAATGATGTAGGCTAGTTGTGCTTCTCTGTACAATCTCCTGCTTTCTCCTCCAAAGACTGCGATAGTGGCATAAGATAAATCGTTCTATAATGTCCCACCTAGTCTCTTAATCCATCCTCTGGACAACACCATGCCAAACTTGGGAGGGATATCCGCTACCACAATATCCATGATCATGCTCTTCATGGGCAACTGAGTGAGGGTAATGGCCAGTTCTTTGATTAATCCTAGGCATTTTACCTTTCTTGAATCGAATGAGAATAAATCATGATATGGTCTAGTGATATCAAGGCCTAACTATTCCATGACAGCTTTAGGCATCAAATTGTGGCTGGCCCCTGTGTCTAACAGGAAATTGTGGAGGATTTTGTCGTGAATGGTCAAGGAGACATAAAATGATGGGAAATTATCATCAACAAGTTCAGTCATTGGCATAAGCACAACTACAGGCTTATCATCTTGCAAATTGATGTAGTCAGTGGGGTTTTGTGTGGCTTTCAGCTCAAGAGCATCAAGGATAGGCTTTCTAAAAACTTCACTCTTTACTAGTTCTATCAGAGGTATAGATATTTTTAACTTCTGGACTTCTGATTCAAAACTGAAAGGGGAAGGGGACTTGTCAGGACCTCTCACCTCTTTAGCTGGTGCTTTGAAGATGACTGGATCAGCTGCTGGCCTCTTCTATCTGATATTCTATTGCTCCGTTTGGACAACAGCTCTTTGGGTAGGGTTCTCCTTGACATTGTTTGCTTTTGACCTTAGATTGTATCTTTGCTATTCATCAGTCTGCAGAACAGCCTCTCTATCCCTCTCTTGACTGTTTTGGTTCCGCAGTAATGATTCTTCATATGTGGCCAATGTAAAAAAGGAAACACTCCCTTTGTCTTCCATGCAACGAATTTCATCCTCATATTCAACTTGCTCCTCCTCCATGACTACGTTCTGGAAGGGAGCCTTCACTCTTTGTTCTTCATTTGCTTCTTTACCCCTTGGAATGATTTTCACTTGTTCATTTACTCTTCTGAATGGATTTGGATTTCTTGGAGCAAATGTGTTTGGAAGCCTTGCTTTTCCAGAGCTCTGCTCAACTTTCAGCTTAGATATCGCAGTAGCCAATGACTCTATCATTTTAGTCATTTTGTCCAATTTAGGCTCCGAAGATGAAGCAAAGGAAGAAGAAGCCTCACCTCTCTGCCTCCTTCTGTCAACATGACTTTTAAGCTTTTCTACAGCCATGATGTTAGATTATACCTCTAGAGCTGCATCCTACATTTCAGCTAGAGTGACACATCTTCTTTCTCTTAAAAGTAGGCAGAAGTCAGAGTCAAAAGCATTAGCATAAGTGAGCTTGGCAGAGGTGGGGGTAGTCTTTACTTCAGCTAGTATCTTACTATACATACGGTTAAACCTTTTCTTGAAATCAGGCAATGATTCCCCATTTTCCCTCTTTAGGTTTCCAAACTCTGTATGGTAATAGAGCAAGTCTTTCTTATCCCCCCATTGCTTCAGGAATGCATCATCAAACGCTTCAATGTCTACTATGGACCTATGGGGCAATTCTCTGAACCACTTTCTAGCCTCTCCATCAAGGCTCTGGACAAACACTCTCACCCACACATCATCTTCAATGATATCAAAATTATCAGCATAACTCTAAAAAGATTCAAGGTGTTCTTCAGCTGTTACTCCCTTTGTACCAATGAACTTGGGCATATATTTTTGATATTCTCCTGCAAGCATGGTGTTGAAAGGAACAGGCAAGACCAGGGGTCTATACCTAGTAGCTATGATTCTTTCCATCTTCGTGGGAGCTTGCTGACCTGCCATGACTGGGATAGGTGGAAGGATACTGGTAGCTTGAATAGTAGGGAACAGTGAAATGGATGACAGGGACAGAGGAATATGATGGACTGTATGGGAGGCTTTCTTTGGACTGAGATCCAAAGGGGAACTAACTGAACAAGGAACTTTATGAATCTCTGAAGGTATTTCTTCACTAACAATGCTAGGCTCTAACTCTTCACATTGTATATTCTCAGCTATAATATTCTCTTGGAGAGATACATAAGATTTTTTGGGCTTACCTGATCCTGATGCTACTTTTTGTGATGTTTTCCTTTGCTTAGCAATCTTCTCAGGGTCAGGCACTGGGTCAGTTGGTGATCTCTAAGGATTTCTCTAGGTATGTATCACAAACTGAGCCAGACCTGTAATGTGGAGTCACCACTAGGTTGGTTCTCCAGTAGAGTCGATAGATAGATGACTACAACCAGAAATGTGTCTAGACTTTATCTATCATCAAAGCGGGATCTGTGTCGTTCTCCCAGGGAAGCTGAGCTTCAATCTCCTCTCCCCAGCAACGGCGCCAATTAATGTTATCACCCCAAGAAACTCTCCTAGGTTGTAGCTTGGAGATGCTCGGGAACATTACAAACTCAACTTAATGTTGGAAATGGACGAATGGAAGGAATGATGCTTGTTTAAGCCAGATAACCACTTCTACTATGCCTAACTCCAGACATGCACGAACACCCCCAAAATACAAGGCTTTAGACCACCAATTACTCACAGTTCAAAGATTGGGTGAATATGGAGAATACTGACCACACCAGCAGATGCACAAGACCTTGTGATGGTCGGCTGCAACCAGTATAGAGGCCTGCAAATCTAATTCCCTAGTGTATAGACATGATGATAGCTCTCAGTCATTAAGTGAAAAGAAACTTGAATAACTCATTCAATGATACATGCAAGATTTAAACACAGAGGTACAATGACAACTCCTCTAATGCTAAACATCGAGAGTTCAGGAAAATTTCATATCAGGCACAGCCTAGAATGGAATAAAAGTGGAAAGTGAGCAATTAATGACAAATGAATCTTGTATTAGCTGAAAATGAATACGAGACGCTACAAGTATCAAATTAGTTACAGTCTCGAGAAGTTGAACCTTACATCAAAACAACAACCATCAACCTTGATTACATCTGATTTCTAGGTTTATATAGAGTTTCATTACATAGGCACTCGGCCATTCTAGGTGTGGAGGGGTCATAATTGACCACCAACCACTTTAACTACCCGTCAGAACTTCTGAGTGTGGTGGCTTGCTGTAGTTGATGGATGTGATATTTTCCTACACTATGTTTTCCTCTCGGGCAGGTAGAGTGTCGTATAGGATGAAATCCCATACCTATTGAATGGAGTTATCTTCTCGAGCTTTGTCCTTCTTCTTCTCGAGTATACAGTCTGTTGAATGCGGTGGTTGAGGAGGAAATGCACCGGGTACTGGTAGGCGGTCGTCTTCGTCCTTCGGGTGCATGGAATGGTTAGGGCAAGCAGACTGCATGGAAAATGTACGAGCGGGGGCAGAGGAAAAACATCAACCATTAGATCAAAGGGATAGACGGCAGGAGTCAAGTCAGTGAAGGGTATCAGGAGATATGGAGACGAAGTGAGTGCAGGCCATCGGATCTCGAGAGGGGAGATCCAACGGTCATCGGACAGAGGAGGCACACGGGATTTAATGGGCAGGAAAAGTGGTTTTGGCGGTAGGTGGTATTGATCGCACCACTGTGGGGCCTACCGTGGTAAATATACAATGGCGCGTGACACCATCCAGAGGGCGACATGTGGCGGCGGGGAAAGGACGGAAACCACTGTCCATCGTGCGTTAACGCGCTCCTATGTTGTGGTTGCAGGGGCAGTGGATGCCATCTGATCATGACGGTTGCGATCGAATGGTGGGGTATTTGATTGCACAGGTCATTGTATCTGACATGACCAGAACTATTGGATCGGCGGGGAGAGTTAACGGCTACGATTCAATTGCGGGGAGGGGTCACGGGAGCGCGGTGTCATGTGGGCATGGTTACATGATGGTTTAGGCTCCGCACTTGGGGGCCTGAGGGAACACGGGTTTACTCATGGTTTTAGAGGGAAAAATGGAGGTAGCGGGATGATGGGGGTGTAAGCAGAGTGAAGGAGAAGGAGAAAGATGACTGGTGCAAGTCCTCTTTTGGGTATGAACCATACGACCAAGCTTGCATTTGACCCTCAAAATGTCAAAATATGTAGCAGAGCTAACACTACTCAATTATTAATTTTCGAGACATACATTTAAAGCCAACATTCTAAACTTTTCAGTTGTGTATGATTTTAATGTGAATTTAAGAAAAATAGAATTAAAGTTTTCTTAACTTTATAGTACTACGTATTTTTGATATGTGGCTATTTAAAAGTCTTTGCAGTAGTATTAAGAAGAAATATTTATTTGTCATTTTTCTTAATTCAAGTCATATGTTTATAGAAGTTTGTACATAGAAATCAATATGTAGTCAACTATACGTACATACATATATATAAGATTGAATATAAATATTTAATCGAAATGGAAGAGTTCATACATATATGCATAAATATAGATTTAATAATTTAATATGAACTGGTATATGACTAAGGTAATCTCTCTCTCTCTCTCTCTCTCTCTCTCTCTCTCTCTCTATATATATATATATATATATATATATATATATATATCAACTAAAAGGATACATATAATTGGATGGGAAAAAATACAGACTAGAGAACAATATTTCTTTCATAAAGTAATTACTCAAATGCTGGATAAAAGTAAGCATATATAGAAATTCTATATAAATACATTAGTTATTTTAACATAACTAGAACAAGATTAAACATCTATAGACATTTATCCAAACTAGAAACATGTCAAATTAATATACAAGTTTTTATGAGCATAATTAAAGGAAAACTTTAGTATTGCACACACACACACACACACACACACACACACACACACACACACACACATATCTATATATGATTTTCCAAATTACAATCAAATTCCAATGACTAAAAGTCATTACTTGTTTCGATGTGAACTGTATTTTTAAAAGAAAACTATGTGAGAGGCACATACAAGCTCAAAGAAAATTACAACCAATAGAAAACATATAGAACCTAAGTATTCTAACTAGGAAGGAAGAAATGTTATTGTTACAAGAGAGGCTTATAGCCTCTGATAAGTTACCTCTATTTAGGAAGAAATACATATCACAAAAATATAAAAGAAATTAATTAATAAGCACTTTAGAATTCAATATTTTGGAAATTTATCTTGGAACACAGTAATCACGCCCAAAAAGAACGAAATACCAAGGGTTTGGAACACCCGACCTGGGAAAGTGTGTACGAATTTTTATTGAACTACAAAAGTAAGCCAATAATTTGGAAATATCGAAGGAAAATGGAGAACCCTTCTTGGCCTATAGAATGGTTACTTGTATAAACAAAAAATAAGTAAAACTAACATATGGTATGCAGATTGTTATAAATATATAAATGAAAGAAAAATGAGAAAGGGTTTTCTCATAACTACCTTTGAAGAGATTTAGACTCAGTAAATTTTCCAACTCAATTGCACAAGAAACAAATATGTAAGAACAAGTATATGAAATTTCATTAAATTCAACAGAAATAAAGAATATATATACAAAGAAAATTGTATGTGAAGGAATTGTATAAAACATGTCTATGACTAAAAATCATTACTTGTTTCGATGTGAACTGTATTTTTAAAAGAAAACTATGTGAGAGGCACATACAAGATCAAAGAAAATTACAACCAATAGAAAACATATAGAACCTAAGTATTCTAACTAGGAAGGAACAAATGTTATTGTTACAAGAGAGGCTTATAGCCTCTAATAAGTTACCTCTATTTACGAAGAAATACATATCACACAAATATAAAAGAAATTATTTAATAATCACTTTAGAATTCAAAATTTTGGAAATTTATCTTGGAACATAGTAATCATGCCCAAAAAGAACGAAATACCAAGGGTTTGGAACACCCGACCTGGGAAAGTGTGTATGAATTTTTATTGAACTACAAAAGTACCCAAGAATTTGGAAATATCGAAGGAAAATGGAGAACCCTTCTTGGCCTATAGAATGGTTACTTGTATAAACAAAAAATAAGTAAAACTAACATATGGTATGCAGATTGTTATAAATATATAAATGAAAGAAAAATGAGAAAGGGTTTTCTCATAATTACCTTTTAAGAGATTTAGACTCAGTAAATTTTCCAACTCAACTGCACAAGAAACAAATATGTTAGAATAAGTATATGAAATTTCGTTAAATCCAATAGAAATAAAGAATATATATACAAAGAAAATTGTATGTGAAGGCATTGTATAAAACATGTCTTCAATATAATTACAAACAAAGAAAAGCATACTAATGTACAAAGAGGGAATTTATGCTTTGCCACTATAAATAAAAGGTAGAGGAAGTAAAATCCCTACATAAAAATAAAGTAAAACCAAAATACCTTTTCCTAAATGAATGGACTAGAAAGTAAATGATCCATAAATGTGTATATTAATTATAGTAATCTAAACAAGGATTTCATTATTAGACATATGGGTAACCCTAAAAAGAAGCCGTATAGGAAAAGTAAATTCACAAATGGGTTTGCAAAGAACATGACCATGAAAGTAAATCCTAAAAACCAATAACATTTAGGGTTTACACTGAAAACATATAATTTCTTATTATTGTTTCTTAAAGGAGTAAGGTTTTATAATCAAAAATAAAATATGAAGAAAAGTATACCAATATCTATAGAGAGGAATTCATGGAGTAAATGAATTAAATTTTAATATATGAAACTGTAATTTCAACCTAAACAAATATTAAACCTTGAAATTATGAATGTGACTATAACGTTTTGAACTGAAGAATAAAATTCATTAGAGAACTTTTGAGGTTTAAAATGAGGCGCATAAGAAAAATGTACAACCAAAATAAACTTTATAAGGACCAATAAGATTCAAGATGATGATGTCAACCATGGGAGATGATTCACCATTTTTGGGGTAAAATGGTAAAAATATTAAGGAATAATAAAATAATAAAACTATTTTTTCAACTTGTATTTTTTACTTATCTCCTTAAGATTTTACTCAAATTTCGAGCGGGGGTACTCATTGGATGAAAAATTTAATTCCTCATCTAAGGAGTACCCATGTTGCATACATTTGATGGACTTTGCTACATGAAAAATAAGAAATACATGAAAAAACATGATTACAATAACATTTTTCATGTATTTCTCATTTTTCATGTAGCAAGGTCAATCAAAAGTATGAAACATGGGTACTCCTTGGATGATGAATCAAGCTATGTATCTAGTGAGTGTTCCCACTCGAAATTTGAGTAAACCCATAGGGAGATAAGTTGAAACTACAAGTTGAAAAAATAGTTTTTTTCTTTTTTCCCCTCTAAAATTTGATGATGTAATATAATATTATTTTATTACTTCCACTATTATTTATAATTTCCTTAGGCAGTCCATTTTAGACCTCAAAATTCCTCTAATGAATACAAAGGGTTTTATTATTTACCAGCTACTTGAGTGGTTCAAATTGTTGGGCAATTATGATTCACCAGTGCATGACCAATGTTTAATTGTTGGAGAAACCAAACCAAATCATCACCATACATCAATTGTATGCTGGATGAATTCTTCTATAAATCCTAAATGAAAAAAATAATGTTAGATACTGTAATGTGTAGCGATATATCTTGAATAATTAGAAAAAAAAATAATAAAAAAGAAAAATAATGTTTTAAACTACAAATCCTCAGACAATGAATAGAGGTTTACCAGAGTTGAACGCTATGAATGGTTGGAAGAACAATGCCTAAGAATATGAGTCAAAATTTAAATAATAATAAAAGACAGGAGTGTCTAGTAGTAAAATTTATACACCATGGAGTGAAACAACTAACTAATAACTCTGAAGTGAAAATGCATTGCAGAGCCACAAAACCCCAACGGCACCAAAACAAAATTAGAGAGTAACTAGTGAAAATGACGGATGAAAAATTAATCATTGCATATATATAACAAACCTAATTTTCTGGGATCCATTGACTGTGTACAATTAAATATCTATCATTAATGTTAGGGTTTTCACCTATGCCCATGTTTCAACATCAATAAAACACATTATAACGATATGTTGCCATGTTTATGAAGCTTCCTAAAGATTCATTGAAACATATGTACCACATTGATATCAAATTCCATAGTATCGAAAGTTAATAAAACCAATCATATCTCACGAATGAACAACAAGGTTTAGCAATATATAGACATATGTATTGTTGTGTGATATAATGCATATGATCATATATGTGAAATATTTTCAAAGTATAGTGTAATTTTAACTATGTGATAAGTGATAACAAACATAAAATATTATGATAAATTAAAGAAACTTTGGAGTTAGTTAACCCATATGTATATAAGTGTTTCAAACAAACATGTTAACGCATATCTATATAAGTGCTTCAAGAAAGCATACGAAGGTCACAAACTTTTAGACACTTTGAATAATATTAGTAATCCATTGTAATTATGATTTCATGAATTAAGCATAATATGAAATAAGGATATGTATACAACATTTCAGTTAGGGATTTACACACACACATATATATAATTAAGAGGACAAAAAATCCCAAAAGAAGAATAAGAACAATGCAAGGTAGAAAAAATTATGGTGAAAATTAAAATACTATCTTAGGAATATTTAGAGAAAATTTCTTATTGATTAATGGGGATGGTTAAAAAAGTAAAGGATCAGTAATGGATCAAGCAACAATACTTAAAATATGACAAAATAAATTGACAAGTTGCTTAGAAAGATGAACTTGTTAGATATAATATTTATACCATTATAGCTTGATCTAAAAGGTATAAATGAAACAATAAAATTCAAAATTAATTTATTTAAAGCAAATGTGTATTAGTTGAGGTACATTAGAGGTTGTGTCCCCTCAAAAGTTGCACTAAATGTTGGGTAAAAATAATTTCTTAATAAATAAATAAAACAACTAATCACCTAAACATTAATTATCAACCCAAGGAGCATCTTTTTATTCAAGGCAATCGAAAAAATATATGGATAACAATACCAACAGCTAACACTGGTTCTATATGATTGTGCTCTCTACTATCAAGCTCATTTACCAAGAAATAAAATGTAAGACTTGAATAATAAAACTAAAATTAAAAATAAAAAAGTAAATGACAGGAAAAAAAATTATGCTAATCACACAACTTGAATCATTGCTAAATTAAACCACACATTTCTGAATTGAAAATTTAATATATTGCACTCAACAAAATTCAAATCCTAATCTAGAGCTACAAATCCAATAAAATCTAGTAATTGAATGAAATAACAAATCTGGAAAATGCAACAAACAACAAATTACTTGATTAAAATGGAAATTTACTTTAAAGAACAATGATTGAAATTCAAAGAAACAAGCACACATATAAACTACTTAGACGTTCAAGGCAGCACCATGTCGAAGGTAGTGGTCCCAACTACCCAAGACTCAGTTCCGCCTTGATAAGTAGCTCATATGAGATTACAAATAACGGATGTAGAACTCGATGGATAACTTCCTTCATTAAAACATATGAGAGAAATAATTACAACATAATGAAGCTCTTAGCTTTGCCTCAAATTCAACAATTATTCATCCTCTTATCTCTTCTCCTACATCCTAACTAACAATTGTCCATCTCTTATCTCCTAATTATCTTTCCATTATCCCCTCAATTATCCTATAATTCTCCTCCTATTCTCCTCATCCTCCCTCCTCTCTTTGATCTATGTTTTTATTTAAATACACAGAGAGCAAAGGGAAGTTACAACAAATCTGATTACAAAATTATTTCCATTACAAATTTGGATTATACTAAACAAATTTATCAACAAGATCATATCTGAAAGATCTTTCCATCAACATTTAGTAGGAACAAGTCGAATTTGGTATTGCAACTAGAAGAATTTGGAAAATGGCCGCAACAACAAATATGAGAAAATCGTCTTCGAAGAACCTTCTGTTTCCCTTAATATAAACTGAATTTTGGAAAACTACTCATTGCAAAACTAACTCGGTCTGTTCTAGATAAAACCTATGTTTCAAATTTTCTAGACTCTCCTTCATTTGTCCGAAACGTCTAATGCAAAACCATTGCCTCTTATTCCAACAAATTTCTGAGTTGGAATATTTAATTATGAGCTAGAGATTAAATTTGCAATCTAGAAAAGGTCTTGGAGGCTAAAGTCGTGAGTGATGCTACAAAAAATACATTAATAAACCATCATTAGTAAAATCATGTATAATTATCATCAATTTATTAAAAATAAAGGAGAAAAATAGTACTTATCGATAAGAGGATAAATAATTATAAAATGGAATTATATGATAAATTATGATAAATGACGTGATAAAGAATGGTAGAAATGGATGAAGTAGATGTTAAGAATTGATATTAACCAAGCTATGATACAAAAATGTTTATCCCACCTCATGAAATTGATGGAACAAATGAGTTCTTATTCAAATAATGAATATTTAATTTTAGCAGTGTTGATGAAGGCGTAATAATTTTCACATAGACTTTCAACTATATGTATATGAAGTTGCAACAAAATATGATATAAGTAACAACGAACTTCATTAACCATTTTCTCAGCAATTACAAATCAGATCGTTTTGATGCATGGATCATGAGATATAAGCAAAATGGTTGTAGGTGATAGTGCATGATTTCTAAAATTTTACAAACTAATTTAACTTGAAATTTTCTGGGTTTGTGTATTTTAATGATACCTCTTTGCTATCCAAAAATCATAGGAATTCATTTTACAGTTTTAAAGATATATGAAAATCAATTTCTACACTGTATAAAAATGAAATTGTATGCCTTAAATGAGAAAGAAAGTAGAAAACATCCATCATGTATAGAAATTCCTTCCCTGAACTCGAGAATTAGCATGCCCTCATGCAATACTGGAAAACAAATTGAGGTGGTTGCTACAATTGTGGTTGAAATCAATGCTTGGTGTAAAACAACATGGAATAAGAGAGGTTTTGAGAATGAATAAGGAGATCAATGGATGATGGCATGACCATAAGAAATAAATGAATGAAAGTAACACTCCCCCAAACTAAAAATGGGAAGTGGTAAAGATGTGGAATGAATGATGATAAATAATTGTCAATGGATTTTCATAAAATTATCCTAAATTCGTAATAAATCAGAAACTTATGTTATTTTACCTCAAGGTTTACTGTCGGGAAAAAAAATGTGGAATGGCATGTAGGGAATGACATTTGCTGAATCCGATGTAGGCTGAGTTGATGTTGAAGGTGATGCGAGAGGTGGAAGGCACGTAAGCACATTTGGTCTGAACAATTGTCCGTGTACGCAAGTTGCTCGAGCCTATTCTGGTAGTTGCAATAGTGTGGGATTGTTGCAAATAGAGTCGCTCCCCATACTTTCTGTTCTCTTGTAAACAATTGACTATTATGCATTCAATTTTCTTGAATCCATAGTTTTAGTTTTGAACAGGAAAAAATAAACTGCATGAAAAGATTTCAATCAGAATTTTTTTTGTACAAATGCAATAAT
The DNA here is from genome assembly GCA_031772625.1 of Pinus tabuliformis. Taxonomy (NCBI): domain Eukaryota; kingdom Viridiplantae; phylum Streptophyta; class Pinopsida; order Pinales; family Pinaceae; genus Pinus; species Pinus tabuliformis. The sequence continues at coordinate 380,049,455 of CM062819.1, forward strand.
AATATTTTTTCAAAACAGCAAGTTATGGTGGAGTTCAGTAAGTATTACGCATGCTATCCCATAATGCATACCTTCCACCCTATAATTAGAAAAGGTCGTCCATGACCACAAAGCATAGGAAAAAGGGAAAGGACATTGAGGATTCATAAATGCAGCAGGAAAATCAATCAAAGTGATGGAAATATGGAAAAAGAAATCATAGCTATACAGGTCAAAATATTTGAAATGCCCGTAAAATAAAACAAGGATTTAGATCATTATGTAAATAGATATTTACCTTAGGTGGAAAAATATGACAAAAGCATGAGAGACAATAAATGTTAATGACTGGTGGTAGAGTGATTGGACAATAATGATATAATGCATATAAAGATATAGTTTACCATGCATGTTGGCTAATTGAATTAGAAATGTTGTTCAAATGGTAAATTCTCCTTTAGAAATGAATCCATAGGGGGTAATAGGATAGAGAGTATTTGGCAGTGTAATATAGTACTTCAATACCACAAGCAAAGCCACTGCTACCAGCAGTCGTTCATAGCCTTGACTATGTTGCTTTTTAACCCCAAAAATGAGACAAAGTCCATTTAGTATTTAGATGGTTTTTTGTTTTTTATTGCTATAAAGAGATCACTATGCTAGCATGGTAACCAGATAATCATAGTACCATTCTCTAAGATATAATAAAGTGATCAGGCTGGCTCATGATGACACCCCCTGTCCTTTTTACATTTTTAACTATCAAGAAGGTCATTACATTGGTGTGGTGGTCATAATGGAATGTCACCTGTTACACCCTTATGATCATGGTAGGATGGCTCGTGATGAGACCCCCTATCCTCTTGAAGACAATGCTTGTTACTTTTTCATATTTTTATATTTTAATTCTTTTATTGTAAAGCGAGGGAGGCTCATTTACTACTTAAGAGTGAGGGATGGCGTAATAAGTAAAACAAATGCAAATGAAAGTTATGCTTTCCCCCCATATCATCATATCAAAAGGATTTATCCATTTGAAAGTGTAAAAGATAAACTAGCATGGTATTAGAATAAGAAATCATTTTATGATGCATTGAAAGAGAAGATATTCAACCAGTCATTATATAGGTGCATCATGTCAGCTTCAGAATAAAGATGACCATGAAAATGTTTTATAAGTGATAATGGTATTAATATTACTATTTTTCTTTATCTTAGTCACAAATCCAACCGGATGCTTTTTTTATTCGAAACATAAAAGAGAAAGAAAAATGACAAAATGACTGGCGATGAAACATTAAAGAGAAATCACAATTATTCCTACAAAAATGCAAAAAGTGTTTTTCAATTGATTGAACAACAATTATTTAATCAATTGAATAGAAAAATCGAAAAGAAAAACACGCAAAGGTCTTTTTCAATCAATTGAACAAAAATCATTCAATCATTTGAATAACAATCATTCAATTGTTTAAACAACAAAAATAAAACACGCAAAAGTGCTGCTCAATCGATTGTACAACAATTGTTCAATCGTTTGAACAACAAAATTTAAAAATGCAATCATTCAATCATTTGAACAGTAAAATAAAACACACAAAAGTGTTATTGAATCGATTGAACAACAATTATTCAGTCATTTGAACAATGAAAATAAATCATGCAAAAGTGTTGTTCAATCGATTGAACAACAATCATTCAATCATTCAAACAACAAAAAATGAAACATGCAAAAGTGTCGTTCAATCGATTGAACAACAATCATTCAATTGTTTAAACAATTAAAATAAAAGACACAAAAGTGTTGTTCAATTGATTGAATAACAATCGTTCAATCGTTTGAACAACAAAAAATAAAACATGCAAAAGTGTTGTTCAATCGATTGAACAACAATCGTTCAATTGTTGGAATAGAAAAATAAAAAATGCATAAGTGATTTTCAATCGATTGAACAAAAATCATTCAATCGTTTGAACAACAAAAATAAAACACAAAAAAATGTCATTTAATCGATTGAATAACAATCGTTCAATCGTTTGAACAACAAAAATAAAACATGCAAAAGTGTTTTTCAATCGATTGAACAACAAAAAATAAAACACAAAAAAGTGATATTCAATCAATTGAACAACGATCCTTTAATCATTTGAACAACAAAAATAAAACATTCAAAAGTGTTATTCAAGCAATTGAACAACAATCATTCAATCGTTTGAACAACAAAAATAAAACACGCAAAAGTGTTGTTCAATCAATTGAACATCAATGGTTCAATCATTTGAACATTAAAAATAAAACACGCAAAAGTGTTGTTCAATCAATTGAACAGTAATTGTTCAATCATTTGAATAGAAAAAATAAAACATGCAAAAATGATGTTCAATCGATTGAACAACAATCGTTCAATCGTTTGAATAGCAAAAATAAAACACACAGAACTGTTATTCAATCGCCAACGGAGCGGAAACGAAAACATTGAAGGAAATAACACCTGAAACACAAAAAGATAAGAAAAATAAGAAAAGAAACAACACTTTATTTAAAAACAGTAAATAAATAAATAAATAAAGTTACAACAGCGATGATGTTATTTCCTAAAGGAATATCAATCTGTCAATGGAAAAAAATGGTTTCTTGGAAAAATGTTTTGGCAGTAGTGACATGAATATTCAAATGGAAATCAATTTTCCATTTCTTCTATTACGAATATATTTGGTAATGAATTGGATGAAATTCCCTTGTTTCATTAACATTTCTTTCAAGAATCACTCGTTCATAAATTGACTTCTTTTAATCTCCTCGAACCTGTAAAAAAACGAGTGTCTACTTGCAATAAAACATGAAATCATGGAAGAAAAGAGGTGATAGGGCTCTCATAATCCAAAAAAATATGAAAAAAATAATAAGTAGTTACTCTATAAAAAAATTCCATAGAAATATAAGCAAAGGAAAAAATTATTTGTCACCTGCGGGAGAGCAGTGGTCGACCATACTAACCAGCAGTGTTTTAATCATAACTGCTTTGTTTTTCATCAGATTTGAGTGATTTCAAAGCCAAATGAGAGAAAATTAAAAGTTTTGTCACCAATAGAAACAATTTTTTAAAATTTCATGAGATGATCTGTCAAATTTACTTAGGAAGACCTGCATAAGAGAGTCATTTTCGGTTTCCTAGCTTAGACCAACAGTGGATATTTTAAGCACACATTTCTCATTTGATGACTGATTGATCTGATTCAAATTGGAAATGAAAGTAGATTCATTTATTTATCTCAAATATAAATAGGTTTTGAAGAAAATAATAATTGATGGGACAAATACTTTAATGAACAGCTAGAAAAACAGTTTTAAGAGTGTTGATTTACGATAGACAGTTAGTAATTGGGTCATAACTTTCTCATACGATATCGAAATAGGGTGATTCAAATTGACTTGTAAAATATATTCTTATATGTATATCATAGAAATATGTTTTAAAAATATAGTCATTTAGGCCTCCAAAAACTGACTGTCCCAACTCTGTTCTTGAGCTGCCTACTAGACACCCTGTCAATGTTTTGGTTATAACTTCTTCGTTTCAAATCCAAATGGAATCATTCAAATTGGGTTGGAAAGTAGATATAAAGGGATAATTAGGTATAGAAACATGTTTTAAAAATATTTCCTTTTGGTCCCTCAAAATATGATTGTCCCGACTGTGTTTTCAGAACTTTCATCAAGCTCGCAGGCCAAAAAATATGATATTCAAGCAATTTTTCCAAATTGATGATAAAATTAATATGAGTGTTTGTAGAAATATTATATTCAATATAATACATATACACACACAAAAAAATTAAAATATTTATCACCAACAATGATTTCCACAGCGTGTTGCAACAAAAACAACTATTTTTACATAGTAATAAAAAATGTATTTATTTATGTTCTTATTTATTTTATTTTCTACACTAACCTACTCTGCTTGGAAAAATGAATATTCTTATGTATAAGAGTACTTCTAGTGGATCCATTTTCTAAATAAGGCTACAAGTATGTGCATACACAAATTTGAAAAATGCTTGCTAATAAATATTAGGGTATGAGCAGCCAACTTCCCTTGAAAAGATGGTGTCAAAATTGTTGAAGTATGGAGTGAGGCTGCAAACAAATTATGGAGTGAAACCAATATTCAATATATCCTTTACTTTCCTTATTTCCCATAGCCTTCATATCATGAAGTTATTGAGTTTTTAAAACGACTTGTTGATGCAAACTAGAAGAAACCTCATTTTCTTTCATAACTTCTACAATTTTTAGATTTGAAACATTCCTAATCTTAATATAATTTTTTTGCAATGGTGCATGTGAGATAGAATCAGTGGGAAGGGTAGGTAAATTTTGCAGTTCAACACTATAAGCATATTTTACTAGTTTATTATGGTGAGGATGTAGAATGAGTTGAGCAGAAAATTGTGTAGGGCATGGAGGATTTTGATGATGTAGTTGATTGGGTTGTGTGGATGATTTTGATATGCAAACAAGATGTTGTGGAAGAGTTGGTGAAGAATATGGAGGATGTGTTTGTGCTACAAGATGAAGGAGATTATTCATGCAATCATAATATGAACCATGCCAAACTTGTAAACAAGATTGGTGGGGGTTATATTGAGATTGACATGGCTGCCCTAACATGAGTATTCCATAATGGATTTTGCAAGTAATAAAATGGAGAGGAATTATTTTGAACCATACATGTAGGCCACAATTTCCGTGGTTTTGACCTTGTTTCATCTTCCCCATCTCTTTGATATGCTACTTCCATCCTAGATAAGGAAGAGTGACTATCTCTGGGATGCTCCTTTTGGCAATGAGGGAAAAACACTTCTTCAATTTCTTGATTTTTCTGAACCTGCAAAACATCTAATTATGAATTTAGAGAGCTAATAAAATCAATTTTAAAATGTTCAAATTAATCATTGATTTCAACTCCTATATCTCCTGTTCTTGTAGTATATTTAGAAAAGGAGGAAGAAACTTCTCTAGAATTCTTACCAGCCTTAAAGATTCCTCTTGAATACCTTATGAATAATTCACAAACATCATCATATGATAACTAAAAAACATCACCTTTTCCCATTAGATTTAAGAGTTCTAAAAATTCATCTTGATTCCTTTAAGAATGAGTGTTTTTAAGATCTCTTTTTTCAAATGCTTCTGCTTTGATTTTTGAAGGTTGTAATGAAATCGATCTACATAGTCCTCCAAGATTTCATATTCCCCATGTATCATATTGAAAATATCTTCATCGGCCTTGCCAAGGATAATTTTAGGGGCGAATGTTCGCCCTTTGGCGAAATTAAGGGGTTTTAAATTTTTAGTGGGCGAATATTTTGTATCATAGTACATTTTTACAAATCACCTCAAATAGCCCACCTTATTTTAAGGGAGAGGGTAAAAAAGGTAAATTTAGCCCTTGAAATTAGGAGCTACAACCTTCCATTCGCCCATTTTCAAGAATAGGTTTTATTTAAGTGAATCCATTCGCCCATTTTCAAGAATAGGTTTTATTTAAGTGAATCCTATGGGCCAAATACCATATCTATAAAAGAGGTATGGTAAATTAATAAAAATATAAATAAATGAGAGGTACGGTAAATAAATAAAACATTTTTTATATTTACTCCATAAGTCATCTGGTGTAAGCAAATAAAAATATAAGTAAAGTGGAGGTATGGTAAATAAATAAAACATATTTTTATACTTACTCAAAAGGTATGGTAAATAAATAAAAATATAAAGAAACTAGACGTATGGTAAATAAATAAAACATCTTTTTATATTTAGTCCATAACCCTCATTCTATTTATGAAGGCTCAAGAAAGAGGTTTTATTTAAGTGAATCCTATGGGCCAAATACCATATTTGTAATAGAGGTATGGTAAATTAATAAAAATATAAATAAACGAGAGGTATGGTAAACAAATAAAACATTTTTTTATATTTACTCCATAAGTCACCTTATATTTACGAACACTCAAAAAATGGGTTATATTTAGGTGAAACCTATGGGAAAAATACTATGGGACAAATACCATGGACTAGATTGTTATTAATACCATGCAAAAAACCATTATTAACCCTAATATTAGAATTAATAAAAATAAAAATGGCACATGGTATTGACCCATGGTATTCACCAAAATGGCACATGGTATTGACCCATGGTATTCACCAAAATGGCACATGGTATTGACCCATGGTATTCACCTGGAATGTAGCCTATTTAAATGGGGGAATTAAACCAGCATAGATCCATCTTTACTCTGGATCTACTAACCCCCGAGAGGTATCAAATATCATGATATGCAAACTAGCATAGAGTGAAAAAATATTTGATTCTCTTGGGGCTTGGTCAAGAGTAAAAATGGATGTTGTAATTTAATGTAGGTTAAACATTTTAGCTTGCTTAAAATAAAAAATAAAATAAAAATCAACTATTAATTTTATTAATTTTTATAAATTACTAATAGTAATTTTTAAGCTCCACGTTTATGATAACCCATGGTATTGACCCATGGTAATAACATGGTATTCATGTGAGCATAGACTATTTAAAGGGGAAATTCTATCGTCTTAGATCCATACAAAGTTTTATTATTTAGTGAAAGACTCGCCAAGATCTTACAAGATTTTATAATTGAGTAAAATATTCGCCATGCCTGGTGAGAGATTCGCCAAAAAATTATATATACATATTATATTATTGATAAAATCGCCTTCCATTTTTCCTATATACCATGGAGATTCGCCCATTTATTATATTTATAGATTTAGGGGGGGTTCTTAAAATTTTCCCTAGGCCTTGCAATATTTTTAGTACTTCTTCAAGAATACATTCTTCATTTCCTCTCATGTTGGGATGTAGTTCCCACCAAGGCTCATGAACCATCGGTGAGCTACTCCTTTTAGAGTAAGAGGAAACACTTTCAACCTTTGATCATTAGTACAATAATCATATCCTCTACAAAGTACCTCAAACTAACATAAAAATGTATCTGGGTCTTCATTTTCCAAACCATGAAAATTTGGTAGATAAGATGGGGGAATTATGTGCATTTTTGTCACTCCTCCTAGATCTTTGATAGGGAATTTAAAAGTAGAAACGTGAGCCATTTCTTACCATAATAGAGGATGTTATTCATGTGTTTATTTGAGGCTCCTCCTTCAAATGTTCTTGTCAATTGGTTAGTGAAATGAGTGGTGCTTAAATCACCACTTGAGTGGAGTTATGAGATCTTTTCAAAATTCTACCTCTAAAATTCCTACTTCTATCAGTGCATGCTATATGACCTAAGATTGACTAAAGAGGGTAGACCCATCGCTCATTGCCTAGGATGCACACGTAGGTTCTTACCTTCCGTCTTCAATATCTAGCTCTCACGAAGTTAGGTATACATCTACAACCACATATTAGTGTGGTAGTGAAATTTGACTCTCCCAAACAATGACGCCAAAATGTAGGGTAAAATTGATTGTTTAATAAATAAATAAAAAAACTAAGCACCTAGACATTAATTATCAATTGGAGGAGTGTTTTTTTATTTCAAGGCAGTCAGAAAAATTTATGCATAACAATACCAACAAATAACATTGGTTCTATATGATTGTGCTCTCTACTATCAAGCTCATTTACAAGGAAATAAAATGTAGGACTTGAATAATAAATCTAAAATTAAAAAGAAGAAAATAAATGACAAGAAAAATAATTATGCTAATCACACAACTAGAATCATTGCTAAATTAAATCACACATTTCTGAATTGGAAATTTAATCTATTGCACTCAACAGAACTCAAATGCTAATCTAGAGCAACAAATCAAATGAAATCTCGTAATTGAATGAAATAACAAATCTGGAAAATGAAGCAAACAAAAAATTACTTGATTAAAATGGAAATTTACTTTACAAAGCAATGATTGAAATTGAAAGAAACAAGCACACAACTAAACTACTTAGATGTTCAAGGCAACACCTCGTCCAAGGTAGTGGGCCCAGCTTCCCAAGACTCAATTCCACCTTAAGAAGTAACTTGGACCAGATTACAAATAATGGATGTATAACTCAATGGATAACTTCCTTCATTAAAACATATGAGAGAAATAATTACAGCATAATGAAGCTCTTAGCTTTGCCTCAAATTCATCAATTTTTCATACTCTCATCTCTCATCTCTTATCTCTTCTCCTACATCCTATCTAACAATTTTCCACCTCATATCTCCTAATTATCTTTCCATTATCCCCTCAATTATCCTATAATTCTCCTCCTATTCTCATCATCCTTCCTCCTCCCTTTGAACTCTATTTTCATTTAGATACACAAAGAGCAAAGGGAAGTTACAAAAAAGTCGATTAAAAAATTATTTCCATTACAAATTTGGATCACACCAAACAAATTGTTCAACAAGATCATATTTGAAAGATATTTCTATCATCATTCAGCAGAAACAAGTCAAATTTTGTATTGCAACTGGAAGAATTTGGAAAATGGTCGCAACAACAAATCTTACAAAATTGGCTTTGAAGAACCTTCCATTTCTCTTAATACAGATCGAATTTTAGAAAACTAAATATAAGAAAACTAACTTGGTCCGTTCTGGACAAAACCCATGTTTCGGATTTTCTAGATTCTCCTTCATTTGTCCGAAACATCCAATGCAAAACTGTTGCTTTTTATTCCAACGAATTTCTGAGTTGGAATATTTAATTATGTACTAGAGATCAAATTTGCAATCTGGAAAAGGACTTGGAGGCTAAAATCGTGAGTGATGTTACAACAAATACATTAATAAATGATCACTGATAAAATCATGCATAATAATCATCAATTTATTAAATATAAAGGAGAAAAATAGTATTTATCCATAAGAGCATAAATAATTATAAAATGGAATTATATGATAAATTATTATAAATAATAGTAGAAATGGATGAAATAGACATTAAAAAGTGATATTAATAATGAAAAATTACTGGCCCAACACTAAAGTCATGTTGACTGCTTCTATCTTCCCATCTATTTATGGATGGAATGTTATAGATATTTTCAACTTTGTGTGCATCTTATCCCAGAATGTAGTAACAAATGCAGTGAGAAATCTTGTGTCCATGTATGAAATGATGCTCTTTGGTATCCTAAGGTGCAACCAAACCCATCGAAATAACAAGTTTGTTGCTTCTTTCCCACTGATAGTTTTCTTACAGGGCATCAGAACACACATCTTGTTGAACCTGTCAACGACCATGAACAAGTAGTCATGTCCCTTCCTATTTGTCGGTAGACATCCCAAAAACTCCATGGAAATGATTCCTAGGTATGAGTGTGTATAGTTAAGTGATGATATAGACCTTGTTTCCTATTACTAGGCTTACTGGTACAACAGAGCATGCATCCTCTTATCAACCTAGCTACCCATTCCTGCATATTGGTCCAATACACAAACCACAATAATTTGGCCACAATATTCCCTACACTAAAGTGCCCTGCAACCTTGGAGGTGTGAGCTTCTCTAATCAACTATAATTGCACACCTTTAGGAACACATAAGTTATCCAAAAAATAGAGCAACCCTTCCTATATATGGTAGTCACTTGTGTTTTCACCATCATGCACATGACTCTAACTCTACAACTATTGAAAAACCTCCTTAAATTCTTGATCCTATGAATATGCCTCTCTATATGCATTACGGGTGAATGGATCCATGTGCATAAGAGTCCCCAAAGCTATGATATTTGACATTAGTGGCCTTGAGAGCATGTTGGCCAACTTCTTTATCTTTCCCTTCGTGTACTTGATCAACTTGTTTTGAAAAATACTAAGAGGGGGTGAATTAGTATTTTAAAAACTCACAATAGTAATTTTCTTTTTTGAAATGTATAAGCGAATTTATTGAACCCAACAAACGTATATACGTGACTGTTGTAAAATAAACTAGCATATGATTAGTAAACTTGTAAAACAACTAATTATTATCTCTTAAGTGATCCAAGTGGATATTGGTGGCCACCCACCTATTCCACTTGGACACCCACCATTGTTTCTTTCAATTTTCAGTTTCCTTATTTGTAGCACAATTTACTAATTTTGGCAGTTTTTCGGGTCCTAAACTTCCAGAGTTGTTTCGAGGAACTAAATGATGTTTTCTGGTAAAAATTAGATCAATATATATCATGGGCCAATCTTCATCATTCAAAAGTTGTATTCCTTGGATATATGTTTCTAACCAGGTATTGTGTGCATCAAACGAAGATCGTATGCCAATGTTACGACCCCGGGAAATTGACGTACCAATTTATCCAAACGGGGCTCATAGTTTTGCGCTTGATCTCCTAGGGTTATGTTTTTGGATTTTTAAGGTTTTCCATTGTTTCTCAATAATAAATACGCCTTTGAGCCTGATTTTAACATAGTTCAGAGGCATGTAGCTGCCACATCTCTTCTCAGAGATAAGCTACCATCACCCGAGCTAGTCTTATTTGCATTCTGTTTGTAATCATATTTTAGTATTTGAGATTAACAAAATGAAGTGTTATTTCTACTGCATATTTGTATTTATGGTTATATCTACAATTTGTTGCATTCATGTTTAAATCTGGATCAGTGGTATTAGAGCGGTTTTCCCTTTCTCTGTTTTTCTTTGCATGTCCCAAACGAGGTTGGGATGTAAGGAGTTAGGGCTCGATATGGTTGAACCTTTGCAAGATCAACCTCGCAAACCTTGACGGATGCCCATGGGGGGAGAAAATAAAGAGAAGGGGGTAGGAGACCCTATCAAAATATTGCTCGAGGAGGCCCTCGAGAAACAAAGGAATGCAATGATGGATAACTTTGCCCAGATCCTTCAACGATTGACCACCGATGGTGCATTCACATCCAGTAGCCACTTTGGAGGCTCCAGTCCTTTTAAGGTACAAGTAAACTTTGACATTCCCATATTTGAGGGCCAAATAGATGCAGACACCATAGATAAATGGTTAAATATGTTAGAAGGATATTTTTCTCTTCATGATTTTTCCAGCGGACAAAAGATTACTTTTTCCCTTCTTAAAGCTGCCCCCCCATCAAGGACTTGTGGGAAACCTACTATGGGGTAGAAGGATGAAAGTATGACCTCACGTTTTTCAGTCGCACCCACTTTTAATTCATTCCAAGATGCCATCAGGGAGCAATACTACCCCGTTGGGAGATATGAGGATAAATACATAAAGTGGAAAATGCTGCGGTAGGGAAGGGAACAAGATGTGTTGGAGTTTACCAATGTTTTTCATACCCTTCACACGAAGTTGGGTATCAAGGACTCTAAGAAAAAATTGTTACTCAAGCACTGCAGTTGCCTAGATAGGTACATCCAGGACAAGATGGAGTTCCTGGACATCTCCTTGCTCGGTAAGGCATACCGATAAGTCGTCAAGATCGAGTTGAATTTTAAACTTAAGAAGAGAGACTTTGGATCTGCGAATCCAAAGCAAGGGAAATGTGCCCCCAAACCGCATAAAAAAGGAGAAAGCAAAGGCGGGGTAGCCCAGGACAACCCTATAAATCCGAAAGCAAAGAACAACACTGCGAAGCCAAAGAAGGACATGGGAAAGTGGTGTGAGTTCCATAAGAGCTTCACTCACAACACAAGTGATTGTTGGGCCAAGCAGGGACTGGTGGCCAAGCTAAAGGCTTCAGAATCTGATGCATGTTCAACCTCTGAGTCAGAATTAGATAAGGAGAATGAAAAAGGGAAGAATATTGTCGATGCAGAGCCCAACGCCACTGTTTCCACCATGAAGATTCAAAAGGAGGAACCCCGAAGATCCAGGGGAGGAGAAAAGAATCTTCCACTCCCATATGTGGGTAAAGGGTTCCCTACTATAGTTTATTATTGATAGCAGGAGCCAAAAGAATCTCATTTCGGTAGAGGTCATGAAGCGACTAGGCTTAACAACCAAATCATACCCACAACTGTACACCATTAGGTGGCTTCACCAAGGATGGGATCTTCGTGTGAGCTAGCCGTGTCACCTTCCATACAGTGTCATGCCCTTCACAGATGAGGTATTATGTGACGTTGCTCCCCTTGATGTTTGTGATGTATTATTAGGCTAGCCATACTTGTGGAAGTGACATAATGTGTATGAGTCAAGGCCTCGTGCTGTTATTGTTACTTTGGGAAATAAGTTGTATAGGCTACTAGAGTTAGCACTACCTACCACCATCTCTTTGGTTACTGCAAAACAATGCAATAAGATCATTTCCAAAATTGGGAAATTTGTTTTCCTGATGATATACCCTCGGGGAAAGAAGAAGGTAGTGGCCATGACCTCTAGAGAGGGCCCCTCTACATGAAAACAACAGATGAACAAGTTTGTGGAGGAGTACAAGGACATATTCACGTTCCCCTGTTATAGACATTTTTGGGCACTGTAACCCCAAGCATAAAATTTTGATAAACCAAGGTCTCCTAAGTCCTAAAAGTGTTGTTCTAACCCCTAAAGGAACAAGGTCAACTGATTACAGCTTCTCCCAGAAGTTCTCCATGAAAAACCACTCAGAACTGGTCAAAACAGGATCATTTCACCTACTCCATAGGCAAAGTGCGTTGCATCTCACCTAAGTACACTATGTGGGTGCGTTGCATTTCAAAAAGCCCTTCTATGGGGTGCGATGAGCGAGAAGTGACAAATGGCAGTGTCAATCCGTGAGGTGGAGAGGCATGGAATCTTCCAGAAACTTCTCCTGTGACACTTGCCTCTTTGAATTTGACCAAGGATGAGTAAGAGATCATCAATCTCAAAGTGGAAGCAAGAACTATCAGAGGGAAGACACTAATCAAATCACAAGTTGACTCATCTCCCTTACAAACATCTATATATGGATCCCTCATCCCAGAGATCCAGGGGCTGGAATTTTGCATCTTGTAAGGAATTGTTGTTGGTTTCTTGAGGCAACATCCTAGTGTTGGGTGATCTAAGCTTTGCATGAGGTGAAGAAGGGCTTACTTGCTGAGAGGATGATGCTGGGTCAGAACAATTGGTTGTAACTCTCTTGGCTCTTTCCTGATTATCAATAAAGCTATTCAAGTTTTCCTCCATACTCTTGTGTCATTTATGTTCCATGCATTTGTATGGTCAATTTACATCTGATCCTAGATTGTTTATGATTATAGATCCATGTTCTTGTATAGTGCTATGCTACTCTGATTTTACAGGTACTCTGTGAAGCTGGGCGTACAAGGAAGCAAGTAGCAAAGGACTATCAGAAGAAAGAGGAATCGAACTAGGAGCCAAGCGCAAGACAGAGGTTGGTCTCCACTATTCTTCTCTCATCTACCTTTCATAAAGGAAAAACGGAAGTAGCTTTACTTTGTTTGTTTCTAAGGTAGCTACCACACCTTAGTGGGATAAGCAGTTCTGTATAGATACTTTTCCCTATAACAAAATGGCGACTCCACTGGGGAGCGACTAGGTTGTTTGTTTATCTACCTTGTTGTTTACTTTATAAACTTACAGACGGAGCCTGAAGTTGAGCCAGGTAGCTTTCGAACTGCATTTGGTATGAAAATGCAAAGTAGATAAATGTCGCTTCAGTCAATCTCTGGGTTTTGTTTATGAATTAAACAACTGATTTACAAACTCTCTAATTTCCCTTGTGGTGGCTCTAGTAACCTCCTTAGATCTACCCTTGTTGTTGATTTACTGATTACCACTTGCTCGGCCAAAATCCCTGAACTAAACTACAAACTGTGACCCGGAACCCAAAAAAAGTCTTGTCCCTGGCCCAGCGCAGTCTCTGTTCTGTGAATCTGAACTTCAATGCACTTCCCGAGTGTAGTAGGTGCGCTACATTTCAAATTCACTGTGTTACAGGTGCGCTGATTAGACTAGACATTGTTCCTGAATGTTGGTTTATTTTCATTCTTTTCAGTTTTATTCATGAGTTTTGCTGCCTGTAGTCAGTATACCTCTGTTTGAAACACATTTTCCTCGCTGATATTCCGCCTCCATTGTGCAAAGAACTATAAATGTTTTTGTGTATTTGTTGAGTCATTTTCAGTTCTCCTTTGCAAAAAGTAACGTAATTGTACTGTCGTTTCTTGATTTGAAAGTGTTGCAAGTGTCATTTTCAGTCATAGGAGAGAGTCTGATTGCTCTTGATAGTCGATTACCCTATTATTGTTGTATTTGATCTGGATTTGTAGTTTTTCTAGTGTCAAAAACAAGTATTCATTTCCGAATCGCAAAGTGTTGACATTATCTTCATTTTTGATTTTGAAAAGAAACTTGTTAGTAATTGTCACTTGAAAAGTAATTCAGTTTTGCGCATTAGCTTTCTTTTTATCATTCACATATTAAGAAAGCCGAAAACAAATACATGCATGTGCATTTGCATTTAGACTGTTTGATTGGTTTGATTTAGGACAGTGCATATAGCGTGTGCTCTTTGCTCTTTGTGAAAGAATATTGTCTCTCTTTCCTTAGTAGCTAGGATTTTCATTGCACAAAGAAGATAAAAGACTGTTTATCATCTTAGATTGCATTTTAGGAATTGTACATATACATCACGCGGTGAACCTGAAAGACAAATTTCTTAAGCAAGATCAAATATAAAATAAATTTAATGAATCTAACAATGCTTTGGAACCTAATGCACAACATCTAGAAGTCTAGGCTAGAGACGTATTCCAGCGTCGTAAAGCCTGGTAACTGTTGTTCTCACTGTTGGTTGGGTGATTCCTCCACTTCGAGATGATAAGTGCCAGTACGGACTTGTGCTCCCACGTACCGTCGAGTATATTTTGGGAGACCACAATAGGCTTAATCCTTTATCCATAGGAAGCCGTGTCTGCCACCCTATCGATCAAAATGCATTGAACACAGCATTCGGGAAGATTGACTGCCGTACCGTAAAAAGTATTCTGCAGTTTTGCGATTGGTTTGGTAATCCCTCTACCTAGATTTCCATAGCAGTCCCTTTCGTTCCTTTTCAGACTCCTTCACAGAAAAGGTCCATCTGAGCACTTGTCACTTCGGCTCATTAAAAATCGAAGGCGACTAGAGTCATCTTTTGTTTTTTCTCAACTCTTAAAAATTGAAAAAACAAGTTGTGTCAAAGCGTCTAAAATATATTTTAAACGGAATAATCATCACCCTTTCCTACGTTGATCTTAGGTTGAGAAAATGGAATCCACCAACAAACGAATTCCCTTTGGAGGAAATCCTAGTCCCTTCTCCTCTTGGGGAGATGTTGGTGCACCCCATATGGCCACATTTTTGCTTCCAGGATTGACAATCGGCTTGCCCGTATGGCTCTTCTCAACCTTTGTCATTCAGAACACCGCAATTCCTGAGCAATCGAATCAACAACTAGACGATCCCAGAGTTACCCACCAACCTTCTACTTCCTGCAATTCCTCCTCTCCTCCTTCCTCTTCGCTTGATGGGGCTGGTAAAGCCAAAAATCAAGTACCTGAGAAGAAGAAAGAAAAGAAGAAGAAAGAGAAGAAGAAGAAGGAGCCAAAAGCGAAAGGGGGCAACCAAACTTCGTCTAACGAAAATCCACACACTGCACCGACCAGGCCTAAATCACCATGTGTCATTTGCAAAGGAGACCACTATCATCGAGATTGTCCTTGCATCCCTCGGATCTTAAGGGACTGGTCTCCTCGTTTGCACAACCCGGTGTCATCAACCTCTGATGATCATGTTGAAAGCACACCGTCGACTAGTGAAAGTGAAGCCCCAGGACAAAAAGGAAAATATAGATTTCCTTGTAAACTGTGCAAAGGCAACCATGCCGTCCACCATTGTCCCTTCTTAGATGAGGCTAAAAGAGTTTTGGACGATCGTCCGGTTTCACCGTTACGACTTCCTCTTGGATATAAAAAAATCTTGCTTAGTTCGTCACTAGTTGAAAATCCGGCTGACTCGCCCAGGTGGTCAGCCGAAGCATCTATCATTGAAGACAAACCATCTGAACCCATACTAGACGAAAGTCAAAAGGTCGAGGCAGCAGTTGACCCGGTCTTGCCTTCAGAGGTTCCATCTTCAGATGATACAGTCACAAAAGAGAATAAGGATGACACCGTTCAAATTATTTTCGTAAACACAGACTCTGATGAACATGGGGGCAATTTACCCATTCCTTTACCGCAGGAAGGATGTTCATCAGAGTCATACCCGGTCGTCTATTCGGTCCCACCTCCAAGCAACCTAGTTGTTTCCTTCGACTGGAATCAACTAGGCAGACCCCGCTTACTGGCTAGTGTACCATTCTGAATCATTTCTCAAATATATAAAATGGTTATGGTCGGTACCATCATAGATGAAGGGGCTTCTGTGAGTATCCTTTCCTCGACTTCTTGGAAAGCGCTTGGTTTTCCATCGCTTTTGCCTAAGATGAGAAATCTAACAGGTTTTGACAAAGGAACCAGTCGACCGTTAGGGATCCTTCCCAATGTGCCCATAACATTGAGAGGGAAAACCGTTCATATGAACGTAATGGTAGTCCAAGGACCCCTGGATTATAATCTACTCCTTGGACGAGACTATATTTATTGCATGGGAGCCATTGTCTCATCACTCTTTAGAGTAATGTGTTTTCCGCACGAAGGAAGAGTGGTCAAGCTCGTAGACTAGCTTTCATTTCCCGGATCACACATAACAAATAGTCATATACCATCCCTGAATGGTCTCTTCGCACAAGGAATGTCTCATCAATCTCCAGTCTGTCCACCTGATGAGCGTGAGTGATTCGGGGAACATGACTGAAACCCAGGGGGCATGCACCCTGGTTTGCTTCAGCAGGAAAACTTCGGGTATAGGGTAGGTTTCCACGAGAGATATATGACTAGTCTGTACTCCCGTCCGTGATTGGAAGAGGGGGTTAGACTAGAACAAGATTCCCTCGTCAAAGTTATGTGAGTGGATTGTCTCCCCCTTTTCTATTTCGGTAGACATCGCCGAAGAAGTGTTTTGTTTGCGGTGTGAATAGAACAATCTTTGGTAACCTGAAAGAGGTAGACCTTTCCTGATAAAACAAATGTTTTTTGGGAGATTTGAAAGGTGACCTTGAAACTCTGTTTTATACCTGGGGGCATGCAAACCTTTTGGCGTGCAAGCGAAGAGCGATCATTTATCTGCTTTTTGGATTGGTCGTTTCCTAACTTGCATAAAGAAAGGATGTGGGGCAAAGATTTGAAAAATTACCATTTTCATATATGAGACATTCTTATTATACGACTGGATTAATCGAGAAGTTTTAGCACATAGTTCAAGCTCGTTAAAAAATAAACATAAGTCATGAGCAAATGTTTCTCCCCGCATTTAAGCTCATTAAAAAATGAACTATTTCCCAGTAAATAACCATCGTGAATGTAGTACTTCAGCCTTTAAAGCCTTGGTCGTGTTCCCATCATCACCTCCACTATGTATTGGATGATCATTCACCTCCATTTGATTGTTTACCCCTTTTGAGGAACAGCTGCGAAGAGTGATCCTGCTAACCATCCTTGTAACACTGCCGTGATTGGAAAATTCCAAACCTTACCTGGAATCAACTGCTACCCAATTTTATCACTTGTTCCTCAAAAGACAAGTCTCCTTTAAGCTCTTTTCAACTGACTCATAAAATACGAAAAGATTGTCGAGCTATTGGCCTCTCCAGCTTGTTAAAGGGACCAAAAGTGCTATCCCTCCTTTAGATTTTAATCTTTTTGGACCTGAGGGATTATTACACAAAAAGATCGAGCGTTTTTTTTGTTCGGCTCGTTAAAAGTATCGAAAATTCATCCCTTCTGTATTGTTTTATACTTTTTTAGACTTAAGGGATTAGATGACGAAAAAGGAATTTTGGAGTTTCCTTTACGTCCCTTTTCAGACTCTCTAAAAATGAAAAGGACTGAGTTATCTTTGTCGTTAAACTTGTTAAAATCTAATAGCGACAAGCTTGTCCATAGCAGACAAGAATGAGTTTCACTATCGCTAGGCTCATTAAAACATAGTGATCGGTTTGCCCAAAGGGAAAATTATAGAACAAGCATATGTTATCCTCCTCAAGCTTGACAAAAATAAAGAGGTACTGGTCAGCAATGACTAGGGAAAAATTGGGAAGAAAACTTGAAGAAACTTTGTTGGTAGCAAGTCGCTCTTGAACATGACACTTTCACTTCACATCCAAGTCGGGTTGGGTTGTTTCATTCACCGGTCACATCACCATGGTCCCATCACACCATCCACATTTGGGGTTAATGCTACCAATCCATCACGTCAGTGTCGCCGATATGTTCAAGAGAAGTCATTCAGAGAATTCACCTGTGTCTCACCCGCTGCAATACATTTACGCTCCATTCTTTCATAACCGCCACCCTGAACCTTATATCACAAGATATTTTCACCTCCATTAAAATCATTTGCTCCATTCCGTGTCATTGATGTGGGATCCATTAAGGCCCTCCTATGACGGATCGCTCCTTGTCGACATCGGCTCATTATCCAAGAAGTTGATCTAGGAACACCCCTTTCAATACTTTGAAGCTTGCATGCCTCAATGGCAAGTTTCTCACTTCCGGTAACAGGTTTACATCAATGGCCTTCGACCGAAAGATTTTGCGTGGTGTTCGACACCAAGTCATTTATTCACACCACGTGAATTGTACTGCAGTACCTTGAGGGTCATTATCATTATCGGTGATTCCTCTTGCGCCTGTTAACAGCTTACATCATTGGCTGGTAATCAGGTGATGTCTTTCCATGTTCGACTCCAGAACATCTCTCACATGGATTGACTTGTACTTCGAGTGAAGATCGAACAAGATTGAAGATACCGGATCTAGTTTCATCCATCCGGGCTGTGATATATATTCACGGAAATAAAGACATCAAATGTACATCATTGTTGCACAGATAATCATCCAATCAAAGGGATGATGGCTCTACCAAAATCATCGGTCTACACTCAGACGATTGTTTGTCCTATGTACATGAAAATGAATTTATAAAGCTGAGCATGGGAATGCCCGCCTCAGCTAGATCATGAAAATATTATGAAGATAATGTATTGTATTGTATCTTATTACACATCTCCTCCCAGCTTGAAAGAACTTCGGATCCTCATGATAAAGCATTTCACCCGACATCAGAAAAGATTAACGACCTCATGCTTTAGGGGGCAACTGTTATAGACATTTTTGGGCACTGTAACCCCAAGCATAAAATGTCCATAAACCAAGGGCTCCTATGTCCCTAAAAGTGTTGTTCTAACCCCAAAAGGAACAAGGTCAACTGATTACAGCTTCTCCCAGAAGTTCTCCATGAAAAACCACTCAGAACTGGTCAAAACAGGATCATTTCACCTGCTCCATAGGCAAAGTGCGTTGCATCTCACCTAAGTACACTCTGTGGGTGCGTTGCATTTCAAAAATCCCTTCTATGGGGTGCGATGGGCGAGAAGTGACAAATGACGGTGTCAATCCGCAAGGTGGAGAGGCATTGAATCTTCCAGAAACTTCTCTTGTGACACTTGCCTCTCTGAATTCTGGAGAATTGATGAAATCAAGTGGCAGATTCAGGAGCTCTTTCCGAAAGGTCACATCCTGCCGAGTTCATCACCCTGTGGGAGCCCAATTGTGTTGGTATAGAAGAAGGATGGGACTTGGAGACTCTATATTGAATATCGGGTGCTGAACGCAATCACTATCTAGAATAGGTACCTGATCCCATGGATTGATGACCTTTTGGACCAACTCAAGGAGGGAAAATATTTCAACAAGATATACTTGAAGCCCGGATATCACCAGGTAGCAATTGAACCCTCCGATGTGTGGAAGACTACGTTCAAAGCCAAGGAGGGCCTTTTTGAATGGTTGGTTACACCTTTCGGGTTGACAAATGCTCCTGGAACCTTCACGAGGCTAATGGATGACATCTTGTCACCATTTACAAACTCATTCATAGTGGTATACTTAGATAACATCCTAATCTTTAGCCAGAGTTGGGAAGAGCACCTCCACCACATCCGGCATGTTCTCCAAACACTTCAACAACACAAGTTGTCCGCCAATTTGGAGAAATGCACTTTTAGCATGACCCAGGTTCAGTATTTGGGATACATTATTGATGAATGGGGGTTTCTTGTTGATCCAGCCAAGATCCAAGTCATTTGGGATTGGACAACCCCACCACTCTAACAAAGATCCACAACTTTTTAGGTCTTGCCAATTTCTATCGTAGGTTCGTGTTGGGATTCTCTCATATCACTTGGCCCTTGAGTCAAGTCACCAAGGGAGGAGCAAAAGCAAAATTATTTTGGTCTGAATCTCAATAGAAGGCATTCACAGAGTTGAAACATCACCTCTGCTCTACACCAGTGCTCACTTTACCAGACTTGCAACAACCATTTGAGATCGAGACAAATTCCTTTGACTATGCTATTGGGGCAGTCCTTACTCAATAGGGGAATCCAGTGGCATATCATAGTGAGACACTTTTAGACATAGTCTAGAATTATACCACTTATGAAAAATAGATGTATTCCATTATGCAGGCCTACCAACAATGGAAGAATTACATTTTGGGGAAGGAAACGGTCATCCACTAAGACCACCAACCCGTGAACTTCATACAGATGCAAGGGAAGTTTCATAATGATTGCCATTAGAAGTGATCCACATACCTGCAACAGTTCCATTTGAATATCAATTATAAGAATGGGAGACCAATAATGTTGCAGATTGTGTCAGCTGACCACTGGTCATGGTGCTAACAACTATGCTCAACTCTTGTGGGCATGAGACTTCTTATTAGCCAATTCCTTACAAAATTGACCCATAATTCAGCCACACATACCAGATCCTCTTGGAGGGTCAACAAGTTCCAGACTTTCACCTCTAGGATGCCTTGCTATACCACCTGGGACACCTTTGTGTTCCTTCAAGTGAGTGTGCCAAGATGATTTGGGAAGCACACTATAGCCGGTCCGCTGGGCATTTCAAGGTCGACAAAATGGTGGTAGTACTGCAGAAGTATTTCTATTGGTTGAATCTTCGGCAGGATATCGGGAAGTACATCAGGTCCTACACTGCTTGCACCATTTTCAAACTTACCATAAAGAAGAAAGGCCTCTATAGTCCACTTCCTACCCCTAGTGAATCTTGGGAATCCATATCCATGGATTACATGTTGGGCCTTCCTTCTACTAAGCATGGAAACGACTGTGTTTTCATGGTCATCGATAGATTCTTGAACATGGCCATTATGGTGGCCTACAAGAAGAATATCACAACAGAAGTTGTTAGTTCCAGTCTTCGCAGCCTGTCACCAGGGATCAACATGAGCTCTTACTATGTCTGGTTTTGTTATATGTTTTGCAGAAGATGTTCAGCGCAAAACATGTCACAAGTGTTTCTACCATAAGGATCTCGAAAAAATCTTTCCAACGGCATATCACACTGCCGTAACCGGTTCCTGGATTAGAAGAAATGAATGAGTGATTCTTGGTTATGCATGTTTTGAGGTCAATTGCTGCACACAATGACAAGTTTAGTTCAAAATCAGTTTCTAAACGAATGGTAAGGAATTTTTTAAAAGTGAGAGAATTTTTTGTTCATAACATACCAAATAAAAAATACCTCCTTCAGTTTATGAACAGGTGCTACTATGTGGGAGATATACAGTGATATTTGGAGTTTATATTAAAACAAAGCAAATTTTTCATATTCTTTTACTGTTTTAGTCATTTTAGTGTGGGACCATTTTACAACAGATGGGAAGTTATTTTGCAAAACCCAAGGAGGTTTTTGTTAAGAACGAGTAATATAACAAAAACCTCTTTCAGTTTATTCACAGGTGTCATGGATTGGGATGTGTGACTAGATCTTTACAGCTCATTTTCACATAATTAAATTTTTAATGATTTTCTGTTTTAGAGATGATTTTGTGGAACAGATTACGAGCTAATGCAAATGAATTTCCCAAATTTGAGAGAGGTTTTTTTCCAGCACTACCTTATATACAAAAAATCTTTCAGTTTTTCAACAAGTGTTATGGTTTAGGAGATACGAGTTCATCTTCAGCACCTATTTTCAAAAATTCGGCCCAAGTTTAGTGTAACTAATTCTATTTTGAAGAAAATGGTTGAGCTCAATCCCTTAGTACAAGGATGAGAAAATGTATATATTCTATGAATTTCATAGTGTAGGGGTTGGATTTTAGTAGAGGGTTGGACTCTTGGGAATATTTTGGCACATTATTGTACATATTTTTCATATTTTGGCTAAGGAAAGATCAAAGGTTTTGCAGCACCTGTTGGGATTCTTGTGGCTTTCAGTTCTTGATGGTGTTATCTCTCAGTTATTGTAAGTTTATTCATGTTTAAATGTATGCCATTCGCTTCTTATGCTTCTGAAACTAAATGAATGAGTAAATGAGGCTGAAATCATTGTTCACGGTGCTCTTCCTTTAAATTTGTTTAGTTTTACATGTTTTCGCCAGTTTGGAGAGGATCCACGTTCTCCTTTGCCCTCTTCAAATCCTTGTCATTCTGATCCATCCATACACCTAATCAAAGACATCAAGGCTATTTCCTACCTCGCCCCAACTCGAAATCTTCAAAGATCTGACCTCAATCCCCGGACCCAAAATTGGTTTTCCTGTTTCTCCAACAAAACACTCAAAAATATAAATCAAACTTTCCTATCTCTTTACTAGCCTAAAATCAGTATAAATTTTGAGTCATCTCAGCCCCTTTGAAGACCTTCTTGCCAAGATTGACTGGAGAGAACCCTCTCCTATCCTCATAGGGCTAGCTACGAGGCTGAGCTTGGTTTCATGTTGCCTCGAATTTTGCCTTCTTCAGCCTGAGGCAGATTTGAGCGCTAACATAGTGGCGACCATACTGGGGAAGAAAATAGTTTGTTTGTTAATGTCATTTGTTTTATAAGCTACAGATGAAGCTTGAAGATTATCCAGGTAGCCTTCAAAACGATTTTTCCTTGCATTAGCAGAAGTAGATAAACGCTCAGTCAATCTCCGGTCTAGCTTGTAATCGTGACATCTAACTTTTAATTGCCCTAGTACATGTATCAAGTTCAGATATGATTGTTAATGGTGGACAATGGTCAAACACATATGAAGGCTGAGACATTCACCTGGCGACTCCAGCTCGATCCAGAGATTCCAGTGCTCACTGATCCATTCATGCAAGGGTAGGGTATGTGGCAAACCCTGCACTTTGTGAAGTTGTAAAAGAAATTAGAGATCAGTTAGCATATTTTGAACTTGATGAAAGATTTTTCAGTGTCGTGCTTCAATGTTTAAAATGTCTGAAGTTTCCTCTTGAAGCTAAAATGGGTGTCTGTGAGTTAATTGTTGAAAGAATTGAGAAGGAGATTCAGTGTCTAAATGATCAGATCCAATCATATGATTTCTGAGATCCCAGAGAGTTCTTGGAAACTCTTCCTCCTTCAAAACAAGAAACAATAGAGCCGCCCGTAGATGTTTGCATTGGCAGTTTGGAGTTGGAGGTCTATGTTGAGGAATTAGGGCAGCAAACAGAGTCTGGTTTCTTTGATCCTATTGCAACATACATGGAATTTTTTTTCATTTTGAATGATAGATCAAATTGTCTTTTACACAACCAGACTCGTTATGTGCATGTAGGGCTGCAAGCAATTGCATTTGTGATCTGGTTGAAGCACTCTCAAGCAGCATTCTTCTCAGATTTACTTGATTGGTTGATATGGCATTACAACATTACTTGATCTATCAATTTTGCAGTAAAGTAGGTTAGATTTGTACAAAAATAAGCTGCCCGAGGCAGCACTTCAGTTTGCGGTATTTGTTTATGTACATGTTGCAGCATGTATATGTTTTTGGATTGGTATGAGTTGTTTTGGGTTTGCAGTTGTTTGACCATCCATGCCCAATGAAAGAGGCACTGTCTACTTTCTAGAGATCTGTAGTTCTTGGCACCTCCAAGGAGCTACCATCCCCATTGGAGCTGATGTTAGTTCCAGTCTTCGCAGCGTGTCACCAGGGATCAACATGAGCTCTTACTATGTCTGGTTTTGTTATATGTTTTGCACAAGATGTTCAGCACAAAACATGTCACAAATGTTTCTATCAGAAGGATCTCAGAAAAATATTTCCAACGGCATATCACACTCCCGTAACCGGTTCCTGGATTAGAAGAAATGAATGAGTGATTCTTGGTTATGCATGTTTTGAGGTCAATTGCTGCACACAATGACAAGTTTAGTTCAAAATCAGTTTCTAAAAGAATGGTAAGGAATTTTTTAAACGTGAGAGAATTTTTTTTTCATCATATACCAGATAAAAAAAACCTCCTTCAGTTTATGCACAGGTGCTACTATGTGGGAGATATACAGTGATATTTGGAGCTTATATTAAAACAAAGCAAATTTTTCATATTTTTTTACTGTTTTACTAATTTTAGTGCGGGACCATTTTACAGCAGATGGGAAGTAATTTTGCAAAACCCAAGGAGGTTTTTGTTAAGAATGAGCCATGTAACGAAAACCTCTTTCAATTTATTCATAGGTGTCATGGATTGGGATGTGTGACTAGATATTTACAGTTCATTTTCACAGAATTAAATTTTTAATGATTTTCTGTTTTAGAGATGATTTTGTGGAACAGATTACGAGCTAATGGAAACGAATTTCCCAAATTTGAGAGAGGCTTTTCTCCAGCACTACGTTATCCACAAAAACCTCTTTCCGTTTTGCAACAGGTGTTATGGTGTAGGAGATACGAGTTCATCTTCAACACCTATTTTCAGAAATTCGGCCCAAGTTTAATGTAACTAATTCTATTTTGAAGAAAATGGTTGAGCTCAATCCCTTAGTACAAGGATGAGAAAATGGATATATTCTATGAATTTCATAGCGTAGGGGTTGGAATTTGGTAGAGGGTGGACTCTTGGGAAGATTTTGGCACACTATTGTACATATTTTTCATATTTTGGCTAAGGAAAGATCAGAGGTTTTGCAGCACCTGTTGGGATTCTTGTGGCTTTCAGTTCTTGATGGTGTTATCTCTCAGTTATTGTAAGTTTATTCATGTTTAAATGTATTCCATTCCCTTCTTATGCTTCTGAAACTAAATGAATGAGTAAATGAGGCTGAATTCATTGTTCACAGTGCTCTTCCTTTAAATTTGTTTAGTTTTACATGTTTTCACCAGTTTGGAGAGGATCCACGTTCTCCTTTGCCCTCTTCAGCTCCTTGTCATTCTGATCCATCCATACACCTGATCAAAGACATAAATACTATTGCCTACCTCACCCCAACTCGAAATCTGCAAAGATTTGACCTCAATCCCCGGACCCAAAATTGGCTTTCCTGTTTCTCCAACAAAAAACTCAAAAATCTAAATCAAACTTTCCTATCTCTTTACTAGCCTAAAATCAGTATAAATTTTGAGTCATCTAAGCCCCTTTGAAGACCTTCTTGCCGAGATTGACTGGAGAGAGCCCTCTCCTGTCCTCGTAGGGCTAGCTACGAGGCTGAGCTTGGTTTGATGTTGCCTCGAATTTTTCCTTCTTCAGCCTGAGGCAAATTTGAGCGCTAACAGAAGCCACTGCTAAAATCATATTTGAACGAGTGTGGGTACACTTTGGTATCCCATAGTATATCATCTCCCTTAGTACATTTTGGTCTAGTCTCTGGTCGATGCTGGACATCAAGCTAACTATGTCCGCATCTTTCCATCCCCAAACTGATGGCCAAATAGAGGTCGTCAATAGGATGATTATACACATTTTATGCATGTACAACTCAAGGAATCCACACACATAGGATGAGAGCCTCCCCTATGTCCAACATAGTTATAACTGGGCTCTCCATAGCTCGACTGGCCACAACCATTTTTAGATGGGCTTGGGATTCCAGCCACTATGTCCGATTGATGTGGCCATACCATTTGTAGCTACTCAGTTAGATTCGTCTCATGTCCAATTAGAAGCCGATAAGGCAAACAACTTCATTAAGCACATCCAACATATCTTCCAGAAGGTCCATGACATTCTGGAGAAATCAAATTCCAAGTACAAGTAGCGACATGATCAACATTGGGTGCCACACAAGTTTCAGGTGGTTGACAAAGGCTTTGCATTTGCAGAAGGAACACTTTACCGGAGCCTATCAGAAACTTAGACCACTCCAAAATGGTCCTTTCACCATTATCAAGGATGTGGGAGACAATGCATTTGATCTCAACATTCCCCAATTCCTTGGTCTACACCTAGTGTTCAATGTGGACCACCTTCGACCATACTTCCCACCATTGATGGATACATCAGACATTACAGAATAGCTCACACCTATAGAGCTAAATCCAGATTGCATGGAACAAGCCACAACTGATCAGATCATGGACACGTAGATCAAGAACACCCGATAGAAAAGGATCCAACTATATTGAGTTGTCAAAGAAGGCCAACTCCTTCACCAGGGTAAGTGGTTCACCAGGGACCAAGTTCATCATAAGTCTCCTCATCTCATGGAGGAACTGAATGCAGTGGGGACCATTGCTTCCTATGGGGGGAGGAATGATTCAGGTGGATATTGGTGGCCACCCACCTATTCCACTTGGACCCCCACCATTGTTTCTTTCATTTTTTCAGTTTCCTTATTTGTAGCACAATTTACTATTTTTGGTAGTTTTTCGAGTCCTGAACTTCCAGAGTCGTTTTGAGGCCTTAAACGATATTTTTTGGGAAAAATAAGGCCAACATGGGTCATTGGTTGATGTTGGACATTCAAAATTTGTATTCCTTAGATATATCTTTCTAACAAGGTATTGTGCACGTCAAACAAGGATCGTATGCCAAAGTTACGGCCCCGAGAAGTTGATGTGCCAGTTTACCCAAAAAGGGCCCATAGTTTGGCGCCTCATCTCCTAGGTTTAGGCTTTTGTATTTTTAGAGTTTTGCATTATTTATAAATAATAAACAGGCCTTTGAGCCTCATTTTAGCATAGTTCAGAGGCATGTGGCTGCCACATCTCTTCCAAGAGATAAACTGCCATTGACTGAGCTAGTTTTATTTCCATTATGTTTATAAGAATATTTTGGTATTTGAGATTAATGAAATGAAGTGTTATTTCTAGTGCATATTTTTGTTTATGGTTATATCTGTAATTTGTTGTCTTCCTATTTTAATCTGGATCATTAAGTTTGAACCAAAATGTAAGATATTTATGAGGCATTTGGTAAGTAGTAAATAGGTATAGTAAGAACAGAATAAAGTATCACACATAAGAAATACACATGAACACTAGGATTTAAGGTGGAAACCCAATGTGGGAGAGAACCATCGTTGTTGTCATCTCAGTCTTCAAAACTTATTAATATCGAAAACTTCTTACGTTCTTGTATTGGTGCAGACTCATACTAGTACGAAGGCACCCACCTCATGAAGGCTACAACTTTCACTCATTCTCCAGATCCTCTAGAAGGGAGCTCCAACCCCCTGATTTGATTACTAGCTACTACTCCACAGGAAGGTTTGACTTACTCACTGAAGGATCCAACCCTCAGTAACATCTGTGCACCACATTTCATAATTTTTCACACTTAAGATCAACAATCAAACTCTGAGTCAACACTATAATACAATCATAAATATCTTGAATCAACCAATCACTAAAACCCAATTAACTGACACTTAATAAAAAATCAACCAATCAACTCGAAAAATTAGATCACTGTAACTAGTACACAGAACTGAACTAATAATATTTCGTTAACACACAGAATCAACTACAACTATGATCATTCAAATTCCAAAATGTATACACTACTTCACTTAAGGAAACCTACGTGTATATACATTTTTTGTAGAGAAGCTAGCATCCAAATATTAATATACCAAAAACTGAAAACTTGTAATTCTGAAGCAGACATAGAGTTGACTAGAGATATTTCGAAATATTCTGTTAGCTTATAGAACCCTCATACAGTCAGCAACATTAATAATCTTTTCAACATGTAAACAAATTCAACTTCATCATCCAATCAGTTCTAATTCAGACATTATCGCTCAACCCATATCAATATGAGGACATCATTGATAGACAACAAATAAACAACAACACTGATAAGGTTGATCAATCATTTATGAACAAAAACCCTTAGTTTATATACATGACTTTGAAGAAGCGAACCCATGTGGATACGTGATTTTCCAGACACCAACCAACATATAGATCTACAAATTCTGACCTAAAACTGTGCAGGTCTTCATAAATTAAGAAATACATGGATCATATCAGAGATTAAAACATGCATAAGTACTTAGATCTAGTCAATCCATGAGCATATCACATAATGAAAATTCATTTCAGGTCTCATGATCCTCATCCATCATTGTATTCATCGGTGCATAATTATTTTAGATATATGTGACAATTATGACCCTTACAATGCAAATATACTTCAGATTGAAGTATTCATAAAAAATCCTTTCAGTTGCATGCTTGGAACTTTGATCTTCACCTCTTTATATAGTTTATCCCTTATCCAATACCACGGGTCAAAACTACACTAGTTCCTATGGTAATATTTGATGTGATCAATATCTGTTGTCGTGCTCATTACTATGGGCCAATACCATGGTAAAGACCCATGTTATTTATAATACCATGTTGCAAAAACCATATGCTACTTTTCTTCATCAAACTCGAGTGTATACGCGACTTGGCCTTGACGAACCAACCTATATATATATTCAAATATTCAGTTGTATCAAACTTCTGATTCTGATCTATAAACCTTTGACCCATCATTCTGGTAGTTCCATCATTTTGTCACCTCTAAAATAACATGATTTGAGATCAAGGACAAAACATGCATCATAATGCCAACAAATAACCATTATTCAAACACCAAGATATTCTCCTGCTTTGAGATCAAGTGCAAAGGGAGGATCAAAACTCCCCTTGTGGATTTGATTTACACTATCTTATCCATGCTCCCCCTGAGCACATGCTGAATCTTTAGAGAGATTTTCAAATGAAGAACATTACTCTATAACTCAACTGAGTATGACCTTTCTATACCAAGGACTCACACTTACATCAATCATCCAACCAAGCGGGGATAAATATTTGACTGAACCACCCAACCAAGTGGGATTACATATTTGACATGACCTCAAAAGTCCATACATGATTGAATATGACAATTATTACATCATAGTCTCCACATTACCTTTACCTCAAATGTCAGATATGATATTAATACTTGAAACCCAAAAATCTTAATAGTACCATAATTTAACAACCAGAATGCCAACAATGCATTATATTCTGCAAGGCTAATTCCCCCCCTGAACCTGTACTACCTATTCATTTTCAAAAACACATTCATCAAAACATCTTTATCAATCATATAAATATCAATGAGAAAAATATAACTGAATATGATATCAACAGACTGTACCCATCAACACCAAACGAAGAAAAATCAAATCATACCTGTCAAAAGCATGTGAGAGGCTAAACTTGACTTTGTCCCATTGTTTTTTCTTTCAAAGAAAAACATACGCAATTGTCTGCAAATAAACTCCTGTATATAGGTGACTATACTTCATGAAACCTGCGTATAGCCAGCAACCTTCTGAATTTTCACCTATAGTCTGAGTAGATTGGATTAACAACAAAATGAGGCAAAGACAACTCCTAATTTCTGTTTGAGATACTCAAATGCTTCTCTTGGAAGGGGTTTAGTAAATATATCAGAAACTTGTTCTTTGGAGGGAACATACTCCATTTTAACCTTTTGTTGAAGGACTTGTTATTGTAGAAAGTGATACTTAATGGGAATATGCTTGGTCTTGCAGTGCATAACACGATTTTTTGAAATACTAATAACACTTGTAGTATCACATAGGATGGAGATGGGTGGAGAACATTTGATTTTTATATCTTGTAATGTTTGCATCATCGAGAGAAGTTGTGTGCAAAAATATGCAACAACCACATATTCTCCTTCTAATGTAGATAAGGCAATGAAAAAAAAATTCTTGATGAACCAAGATACTAGTCAGGGACCCATGTAAAATGCACCTCGACTAGTGCTTTTTTGGTCATCAAAATTTCCAGCCCAATCTGCATCTATGTATGCAAGAAGGGTAAGATCTACATATTTAAGATACCATAGACCAATGTCTTGGGTTCCTTGGAGATATTTGAATATTCTCTTTACTGCTAGAGATGTGATTCCTGTGTATTGGCTTGGAAACGTCCAACAATCGCAACTGCATGCATGATATCTAGTCTGGTACCTTTTAGATAAAAAAGACTTCCAATCATATACCTATAATTTGGTTGGTTTACTATAGGATAATGATCATTAGAATTGAGGCTACATCATGTCATCATGCGTGTACATACAAGTTTTCAATCTTCCATCCCATACTTCTCCAATATTTTCTTGAGATATTTTGTTTATGAGAGAAAGATGCCATCTTTTTTTTATTGCACTTGTAGAACAAGAAAATAGGTTAGTTCCCCAAGTAAAGACATTTCAACTTCTTGCTGCATAACAAAAGTAAAGCTTTGAATCATAGATTCTTCATTACTGCCAAAGATGATATCATCAACACAGATAACAATAATTAGTAGTTTATCACCCTCAACTTTTATGTACAATTTGTTGTCTATAGATCCTTTTGTGAAACCTTGTTGTTGAATATATTTGTCAAGATGATAATACCATGCCCGTGGAGCTTGTTTTACACCACATAAATCCTTTTTGACTTTGCATACAATGTTTTCATCATTCCCCAAAATGAATCCTTCTGGTTGTTCAATATATACTTCTTCTTCTAGACATCCATTAAGGAAAGTAGATTTTACATCCATTTGATAAACTTTGAAATTTAGAAAACCTAAAAATGCAAGAAGCATTCTTATTGCTTCAAGTATGGCTACTGGTGAAAATGTTTCTTCAAATTCGATACCTTCTTGTTGAGAATAACCTTTACAAACAAGTCTAGATTTTTTCCTAATGACCTCTCCATTTTCATTCAACTTATTTTTGAACATCCATTTTGTCCCACTAGTACTTTTATCATGAGGTTGTGGAACCAATTCCCAACTATCATTCTTTTCAATTTGATCAAGTTCTTCATTCATGACCTTAAACCAACATTCATCTTTTCTAGCTTGATTTACATTTTCTGGTTCAATGATGGATACTAAAGCTATATAACAGAAGATCCTACAAGAGTTCTTCTTGTTTTTACCCCATATTCCTTTTCTCCTAGAATTTTAGTTTCTGGACTATTATTTTGAACATACCTAGATGGATCCTTTTCTTTGTATGATGTTTCTTCTAGTGCTACTTCATTAGTTTCTTCTTCTATATCATTGTGATTTGATGTGGGAAAGTATTCATCATCATCATCCTCTTTTGCTGATGTTACCTTTTTGGGACCTGTGCATGCTTCATCAATCACAACATCAATGCATTCAACAATTTTCCAAAGTCTCTTATTGTAACATTTGCACCCTTTTATTCTAGATGAGCAACTAAGAAGTATTCCTTCATCTTCTCTAGCTTCAAAATTACCAAGCTTTTCATTATTATTTTTGAGAAACATTTGCTCCAAAAAACTCTAAAATTATTTACAGTGGGAGGCTTACCATACCAAAGTTCATATGTAGGTTTATCACTATTCACATGAACATGAGCCTTGTTGAGACTATTTACTACAATATGTGCAGCTTCACCCCAGAAGGTGTCAGGAGTTCTAAACTTGTCAAGCATAACATGATCCATTTGTTGAATAGTTTTATTCATTCTTTCTGCCACACCATTTTGTTGAGGAGTTTTAGCTACAACAAATTGTCTTTTTATACCATGTTGTTCATCGAAATCAAAGAACTCATCTGATATGTATTCTCCTGCTCGGTCAGATCTGATACGTTTGATTTTTAGATCTAATTCATTTTCAACTAATGCTTTGAAGACTTTAAATTTATCAAATGATTCATCTTTTTTTTTCAATAAACCAATCCATCACATTCTAGAAAGGTCATCAATGAATAAGAGATAGTATTGTTCTCCACGAGGTGACTTTTTCTTTACTATTCCACATAAATCAGTATGTATAAGTTCAAGAGGCTTACTTTCTGATCCTTCTTTGGAATTGAATTGAAGTTTGGTTTTCTTACCGAATTGACATGACTTACAGATGATACTTTCTGGTACGGTAATGTTGGATAGATCACGAACAACTTTGAGCCTGCTTGATTTTCTTATGTGAGAGAATCTTAGATGTCCCAACCTTCTGTGCCATAAACATTTTTCCTCTGCCTTTCCTAGGTAACATTGTTCTTGGACACCTTTCAATATATACATATTTCTCGGGGTTCTTGTTCCTTTTATTACGGTCTTTCTTGTGTCAAGTTCATGAACAACACATTCTTTTGATCAGAATACCACCTCACTTCCTTGCTCGCACATTTGGCTAACACTAAACAAGTTATTATTTAATCCATCAACATACATAAAATTACCAGCTTTAACCTTTTCTTTTAGAAAAACATAACCTTTACCTTTAATGACAATAGGTGAGTCATTTCCAAAAGTGATATTCTTTTCTTTCTCTAAAGCATTCTGTGAAATACTATGAAATAAGTTTATCTTTATCACTTTTCATGTGTTTTGAGCATCTGCTATCAACGTACCATTGACTTTCTTGTCCTTCTATGAAAAATGCTATTGCATAGCTTTCATATTGTAACTCCTTCCTTTTCCATACATTAGAAGTTGTTGATATTTTCTCCTTTTGAGATGTTGGCCACACTTTTCTCTTGAATTCAGATTCTTGATGTCAAAAGTTATTGAAAAATGAGCATTCAATTTCATCTATAAGTGGTGATAAGTTATTATAAGTGTTCTTCTTGACTCCTGTCTTGTTCCTTTGTTTTCTAGCTTCTCTAGTCATGATAGTTTTGTATGCACACATTAAGCAACATTATGACCAAAATTATGACCAAAATTATGACATGAGAAGCATTGTCAATTAAAGAAGAAATTTATGTGATCATAGAATTTGATGGTGTTTTTTACCTTTTATCTGGTGCTTTTACTGTTGTTCATCCTTGGATTGGAGTGAACACGATTTACCTGTGGAATTCCTTTATTCTTTTGCAAAGGATTGAAGCTTCACTGACTGGTTTTTGCTACATTACTGAAGCTTTGCTGACTGATTTTTTCTACATTTAGATAGCTTCCAGTGGCAGCTGAAGACTTTTCTGTGTGCGATGTTTCTCCAATGTATGCAAGACCCGTCTTCATAAGAGGAGAGCATTGTACCTTGATAATTTCATCTAAGGTTTTAGATCCTTTAGAAAATCTAAGATTCAACGATTTTATTTTCTCAAGTTCCTTTCTTAGACTTACTATTTCACATTCTAACTTCTCATTATGTTTTTCATTTTCTATGAGTTGATGCTTCAAAGTGTCTATGGCTACTTTATTTTCTTCCAAGAGAATTTTGAGTTGAGTAATTTCTTCAAAGAAATCATTTTCCTCTAAAGCATCCACAAATTTATCATTAGACTCATTAGTATTTTTCTCAAAATCCATGAGTAATTTAAGATCTTGATCAGATTCTCCTTATTCACTATTTGACAAGCCATCACTATATTCATGAGTACAATAACTTCTTCTATTGTGAAATTGTCTCCTAATACCTTTAATAATATCCTTCCCTTTTTCATTGTTGTCCTTATGAGGAAACTTGGCACCATCATGACCAACTCTACCACAAGAAAAACATTTGAAGGGAAGCTTATCTCTGAACCTTCCAGTGCCCAGTTGAAGTTTCTTTACAAAGTTCACCTCATCTCCTTCTGATATATATCCCAATTCCTTGTGTTCTTCCTTCTATTTTCCTTTTGCAGATGATTTAAATGCAGCTTCTTTGAATTCTAAGGGACCTCCTTTCCTCATTTCAAAAGTAGTCAGGATCCCATGAAGTTGAATAGTAGTAAAAGTCTACAGATCCTACTTCTATTCAATGGAAGACACTTTTGACTCGAATTGAAGAGTTAGAGATCTTAATATTTTCTCCACTAAAGTAATGTCCTTTATTTCTTCACCCATATTTTCATGTGATTTACAATCTCATCTATACATAGAAAGAAACTAGCAACACTTTCATCATTATGCATTTTGAGAGTTTCATATTGAATTCTGAGAGTTTGGATTTTAACACTTTTTACCTTAGTAATGTCTTCATGGCTTTGAATGATTCTGTCCCATATTTTTTTTGTTGCATTTAGCTACATAACTTTGACAAATTCTGATTCTGTCAGACTTCCCAATAATGTATTGACAACTTTGGCATTGGTTTCATACATCTTCTTTTTTGTTGCATCTGTGGGAGTTGCAGCGGGATATTGGTAACCTCCTTCCAAAATTGCCCAAACATCTTCTCCAAGGGACTGAAGATAGGATCTGGTTCTTGTCTTCCAATATATAAAATTGTATCCGTTGAAGAGTGGTGGCCTGATAGATTTCATTTTGTCTTGATTGCTCATCTTGGGATATCTTCCTTCAAGAAATCGAGATTCTTTTGAAGGACCTACTCTGATACCAATTGTTAGGAAAAATACTTAGAGGGGGGGCGGGTGAATCAATATTTTAAAAACTTATAATATAATTTTCATTTCGGAAATGTACGCACAACTTTACTGAACCCAACAAGTGTATATATGCGACTGCGTAAAATAAACTAGAGTATCCATAGTAAACTTGTAAAACAACTAATTCTTTATTTGTTAAGCCTAAACTAGAATGTAAGATATTTATTAGACATTTGATAAGTAGTAAACAGGTACAGTAAAAATAAAGTATCACACACAAGAAAGACACATGAACACTAGGATTTAAGGTGGAAACCTAATGTGGGAGAGAACCACCACTGCCATGATCTCAGACTTTAAAACTTATTAATACCAAAAACTTATTACATTCTTGTACTAGTACAAACTCATACTAGTACACAGGAACCCACCTGCTAAAGGCTACAACCTTTACTCATTCTCCAGCTCTTACTGGAAGGGATCTCCAACCCCATGATTTGATTACCAGCTACTACCCACAGGAAGCTTCGACCTCCTCATTGAAGGCTTCAACCCTTAGCAACATCCATGGACCACATTCATAAATTTTCACACTAGATCCAATATGAATACTTAAGCTCAACAATCAAACTGTAACTCAACACTGTAATAAAATCATCAATCTCTTGAATCAACCAATCACTAAAACCCAACAAACTGACACAATAACAACTCAACCAATCAACTCGAATAGTCAGATCACTATAACCGGTAAAAAAAAATGAACTTAGAAAATTGCATCAACACACAGAATCAAATGAAACTCTGATAATTCAAATGCCAAAATGTATAGACTACACTTAAGGCAACTTGCATGTATGCGCACTTTTCTGTAGAGAAACCTTCCTATACACCTTAATATACTGAAAACTAAAAAATATGAAATTTTGAATCAGATACAGAGTTGACCAGGGATATTATAAAGTATTCAGTTAGCTTATAGAACCCTCATACAATCAACAACATCAATAATATTTTCAACATGTAAACCAATTTAACTTCAACATTCAATCAGTTCTACTTTAAACATTATCACTCAACATAGATCAATATGGGTACATCATTGATAGACAATAGGGAAACATCAACACTGATTCGGTTGATCAGTAATTTATGAACAAAAGCCCTTACTTTATATACACGACTTTGAAGAAGCGAACTTGTGTGTATACGCGCTTTTCCTGAGACCAACAAGCGTATAGATCTGCAAATTTTGACCTAAAATTGCACAACTCTTCAGAACTTCATAAAGACCCAGATCATAATATTTAGAGATAAAAACATGTGTCATTACTTTTATCTAGTCAATCCATGGGCAGATCATACAATGAAAATTCTTTTTAGGTCTCATGATCCTCATCCATCGTTGTATTTGTCAGTGCATAATTATTTCATATCTATGTGACAATTATGACCCTTACAATGAAGATATCCTTTAGATTGAAGTATTCATCAAAAAACCTTTTATTTGCACACTTAGCACTTTGTTCTTCACCTCTTTATATATTCTAGCCCTTATCCAATATCATAGGTCAAAACTACACTAGTGCTTGTGGTAATCTTTGACATGATCAATATCTGTTGTCACGCTCATTACTATTGGTCAATACCATGGTAAATACTCCTAGTATTTAGAGTACCTTGTTGCAAAAACCATATGCTACTTTGCTTCATCAAACTCATGTGTATGTGCAGCTTTTCCTTGATGAACTCGGGTATAGATTTTCAAATATTCACTTGTATCAAACTTCTAATTATGATATGTAAACATTTGACCCATCATTCTGGTATTTTGTTCCATCATTCTATCACCTCTGAGGTAACGTGAGTTGCCATCAAGGACAACACATCCATCATAATGGCAACACAGCAAATGAAATTTTTCATAGAAACCCCATCCACTTGTAATGCTTGGTCTACTGCAGCTTACTCTAGGCTTGGAGGTACTATAGTGGTTGGTGATTTGTGTGGCTTATTGTCTCCTTTCCCATCAAATATTTATTTCACTTCATCATAGCTTTTACTAGGGCATAAATATCATTTTTGTAGGTAGGGTAGTTAAGAAGTACCCCATGAAATACTTTGAAATAGTGGCATATAGGCCTTCCTCCTTGCATTAAGATCAATCCCTTAACATATCCACTCACATATGTCTCCACTTCAAAGGGATGATGCAAGTTTGGTAATGCCAGAACTGGTGTTTAAATGATCTTCCTCTTTAGCTCCTTGAAATCCCTCTGCTAAGCTTTTCCCCATAGGAAAGACTTGTCGCTTGTTGTTATATGGTGTGGAGTAGTGCTACTACTGCTAAAAATCAGGCTATGAATTTCCTTAGGTAATGTGCTGCCCCAATAAAAATCTCAAACTTAGAAAATTTAATAAGAAATGACCATTCATGATGGCCTCCATTTTGGCAAGATCTATCTTCAACTCTCTTCCACCTATCACATACCACAAATACAAGAAAGAATGTTGTGAAAACTCACACTTCTTGAGATTTACAAGCATTTGGTGCTTCTTAATGTCTCTAACACCCACATCAAATGTCACATGTGATCCTCTTATCTAGGTGGATATTGGTGTCCAACCACCTATCCCACCTAGACCTCTAATCAGTTTCATTTGTTTCCATTTTGATTTCAACATTTACTATTTTTAGTAGTTTTTCAGGTCTTGGACTTCTAGAGTAGTTTTGACCCCCTAAACATTGTTTTTTTGAGGTCCGCTCCAAGCTTGTAGCCAAAGACATGGGTCTGTGACAAATATTGTAGTATTCAGAGAGACATTTCCAACAAGGTATCGTATGTGCCAAACATAGATAATATGACCATGTTATGTCCTTGGAAGTTGGCTGCCAAACTAACACCAATGGGGCCAACAAACTCTTGGCGTTACATCTTCTAGGGTTAGGGTTTTGGTTGTTTACTTTTTTCTCATATTTTTGAAAAATGAATAGGCCCTTGTGCATCATTATAACAAATTTCGTAGGCATGTAGTTGCCACATCTCTTCTTAGAGATAAGATACCATTGCCCGAGCTAGTTTTATTTCCATTATGTTTGTAAGAATATTTTACTATTTGATAGTGATGGAATGAAGTGTTATTTTTGCTACATCTCTATATTTATGGTTATATCTGTAATTTTTTGTGTTCATGTTTAAACTCAAATCAGTGGTATCAAAGTGGTCTTCTTTTTCTTTTTTTTTCTTTGCACATCCCCAACGAGGTCAGGATATAAGGAGTTAGGGCTTGAACTAGTCGAACTTTTGCAAGACCAATCTCACAAATCTGAATGGCCTCCCATGTGGGAAGAAAAGAAAGATGAGGGAGAAGGATATCCTTTCAAAATATTGCTCAAAGAAACCCTCGAGCAATATAGGAACATGATGACGGACAACTTCGCCTAAATCCTTTAGCAGATACCCAAGGGCGATGCATCTACTTCCAGCAACTACTCTTGGAGTGCCACACTCTTTAAGGTACAAGTTAATTTTGAGATTCCCATATTTTAGGGTCAGATAGATATGGACACCATAGATAAATTCTTAAATCTGCTAGAAGGATATTTTCCTATTCATGATTTTTCCAGCCAGGAAAATATTACTTTTTCTCTTCTTAAATTCGCCCCCCGCGTCAAGGACTAGTGGGAAACCTATTATGAGTAGAATAATGAAAGGGTACCCTCACTATTTTCAGCTACACCCTCTTGGGATTTGTTCTAGGACCCTATTAAGGAGCAATACTACCCTGTTGGGAGCTATGAGGATAAATACATAAAGTGGACCATACTGCGACAAGGAAGGGACCAAGACGTGTCAGAGTTTAAGAATGTTTTTCATACCCTTTGCACGAAGTTGGCTATCAAGGATTCTTAGAAATATTTGGTGCTAAAGTAATGTGACTACCTACATAGGTACATCTAGGACGAGATATAGTTCTTGAACATCTCCTCGCTCGACATGGAATACTGATACGTTGCCAATATTGAGATGAAGATTAAATAGAAAAAATGAGACTTTGATGCTACAAATCTGAAGCAAGGGAAAGGTGCCGCCCCCAAACCATAGAGAAAAGGGAAAATCCAAGGTGGGATGACCCAGGTTAACTCACTAAAGCTACAAGAAAAGAATAACACCAAAAAAACAAAGAAGGACATGGGAAAGTCATGTGAGTTCCATAAGATATCCACTCACAGCACAAGTGAGTGTCAGGCCAAGAAGTGAGTGGTAGCTGAGTTGAAGGGTTCTGAGTTGGACACATGTAATGACTTTGAGTCATAACTCGACTAGGGGAATGACAATGGGAATCATATCATTAACGCAAAGCCTAGTTCCACTATGGCCACAACTAATATGTAAAAGATTTTTCCTAAATATCCAAAATAGGGTGAGTGCCTATTCCACTTATAGATGTGGATGAAGGGTTCCCCACTATAGTTCATTTTCGACAGTGGGAGCCAAAAGAGTCTTATTTCAGTAGAGGTCATGAAGCAGCTAGGCCTACCGACTACATCACATCCACAGTTGTACACCATTGGGTGGCTTCACCAAGGACGAGATCTTCACGTTAGCCAATAGTCTCATCTTCCCTATAACATCAATCCCTTCACAGATGAGGTATTGTGCGATGTTTCCCCTCTTGGGGTTTGTGATGTATTATTAGGACAACGATACTTATGGAAGTGACATGCTATATGTGTGTATAGACCTCACTCTATTATTATTTCTTCGTGTACTAACTTATGTAGGATACTGGAGGTGGGTCCACCTACTAACATCTCTTTGATCTCTGCTAAGCAATGCAGTAAGGTCATCTCCCACACTAGGAAATTTGTTTTATTTTTTATTCTCTCTCAAAATAAGGGGAAGGTCATAGCCACATCCATGGTCCCCAGAAAGGGTTCCTCCAAGAAGCAAAAGCAGGTGGATACGGTCATGGAAGAATATAAGGAAATATTCTCCTCACCCACAGGAGTACCCTTACATTGTGAGGTCAAGCATTCAATCAATTTGACTCCCGAAGCACATCTACCCAATGTGCCGATATACCATTGCTCCATTCTAGAAAATCAAGAGATCAATTAGAAAATCCAGGGGTTTCTATAAAAAGGGCACATCCTACCGAGTTCCTTGCCTTGTGGGAGCCCCATTGTACTTGTACATAAGAAGGATGGAACCTAGAGGCTCTACATTGATTATCGAGCACTAAACAAAATCACTATTAGGATCAGGTATCCAATCCCACAGATTGACGACCTGCTAGACCAACTCAAGGGGGCCAATTATTTTAATAAGATCGATTTGAAGTCTCATTATGACTAAGTTCCAATAGAGGCCACCAAATATGTGGAAGATTGTCTTTAAATCCAAGGAAGGCTTTTTTGAATGGTTTTTTGTGCCCTTTGGGTTGAAAAATCCCCCTACTAATTTTATGAGGCTAATGGATGGAATCTTGTGGCCCTTCACCAACTCGTTCATGGTGGTTTATCTAGACGACATCCTCATCTTCAGCAAGAGTTGGGAAGAACACTTGCAACACATTTAGTAGGTCCTTCAAACCCTTCAGCAACACAAACTATGTGCCAACTTGGAGAAATGCACCTTTGGCATGAGCCAGGTCCAATACTTGGTTTGTATCCTAGATGAATGAGGTGTGCATGTGGAGCTGACCAAGATACAATTCATTCGTGATTGGCCAACCTTGAACACTCTAATGGAACTTCACAGCTTTTTGGTCCTTGAAAATTTCTATCAGAGGTTTGTCTTAGGATTATCCCATATCACTTGGTGTTTGAGTTAGATTAATAAGGGTGGGGTGAAAGCAAATTTTTCCTAGTCTGCATCCCAATAGAAGGTGTTCATTGAGTTGAAGCACTGCCTCTTCTCTGCACCTATAGTCACACTCCCAGACCTACAATAACCATTTGAAATCGAGATAGACACCTCATACTATGGTATTGGTGCAGTCCTCACCCAACATGGGCATCCAATGGCCTATCATAGTGAGAAACATTCTGATACAATTCAGAAGTACCTAAGCTATGATAAAGAGATGTATTCCATCGTGTAGGATTTCCGACAATGGAATCATTAAATTATGGTGAAGGAGATGGTCATCCACACCAATCCCTGACCTCTTCAGTTTATACACACACAAGGAAAGCTACAAAATGATCACCATCAGAAGTGGTCGACATATCTACAACAATTCCACTTGAACATTGAAACAAAAATGGCAGCACCAATCATGTTGCAAACTTCATGAGCCAACCCCAAGTTGCAACACTAACTACTATTCTTAACTCTTGTGTACATAAGACCTCTAG
The DNA here is from genome assembly GCA_031772625.1 of Pinus tabuliformis. Taxonomy (NCBI): domain Eukaryota; kingdom Viridiplantae; phylum Streptophyta; class Pinopsida; order Pinales; family Pinaceae; genus Pinus; species Pinus tabuliformis. The sequence continues at coordinate 380,090,446 of CM062819.1, forward strand.
ATGGCTACAAATATACAAAAATGATCCAAATTTCACCTTGACATACAAACTGCTAGTAGCTGGGAATAAATTTCTTGATTTCCACCTCCATGACACATTATTATGCTATCTGGGGCACCTTTGTCTTGCTTCAAGCGAGTGTGCCAAGCTGATTTGGGAGGCACACTACAATCAATTCGCATGACACTTTGGTGTGGAGAAAACTGTGGTTGTACTACAAAATTACTTTTATTTGCCCAAACTCTGACTGGATGTTGGGAAATATATTAGATCCTACACTGTTTATGTCATCACCAATCCAACCATCAAGAAGATAGGAATGTACACTCCTCTACCTACTACCATCCAGCTATGGCAATCCATCTCCATGGACTATATATCTAGCATCCCTTCTACCAAGCATGGTAATGAGTATGTATTTGTGGTCGTGGACAAATTTTCTAAGATGGCTATATTGGCAACCTGTAAGAAAAGTATCATAGCAAAGGACACTGCCAAACTCTTCTTTGAACAATTATGGGTACATTTTGGAATCCCACAGACCATTATATCATATCAGGATAACAGGTTCCTAGGCACATTCTAGTCAATCCTCTAGACACTATTGGACACCAAGCTCACCAAATTGACTTCCATCCATCCCCAGATTGATGTCTAGAAAAAGGTCATCAATAGAATGATAGTGCACATACTTCAAATGCACAACTCCAATAATCCTCAAACCTAGGATGATAGTCCTCCATATGTGAAACATAGTTATAATAGAGCTCTCCATAGCTAGACTGGTCGTAGTCCCGTTCAAGTGGGTCTAGGATTTCAACCATTATGTTTGATTGATGTTGCCATGCCTCATGCGACTACGTAGACAAATCCACACATGTACTATCTGAGGCTGATAAAGTGACCAAATTTATTGAATGCATCCAAGACATCTTCTAGTAGTTCATGACATCCTGGATAATTCAAATTCCAAGTACAAGCACTGACATGATCAACATCGGGTGCCACACAGGGTTTAGTTGGGTGACAAAGTCTGGTTGTATTTGTAGAAATAATGCCTTACTAGGGCCCATAAAAATCTTAGACCACTCCAATATGGTCCTTACACCATTACTAAGCTCATGGGAGACAATTCCTTTAAGCTCAACATTTCCCCATTCCTTTTTATGTACCTAGTGTTCAATGTGGACTGCCTTTGACCATACTTCCTACCATTGCTGGACACATTAGACATTGTAGAACAACTCACACCAATAGAGTTAAACCAAGACTGCATGGAACCAGACACAACTGATCGGATTATGGACACACGTTAATAATACTCACCAACAAAATATCCAACTATATCAGGTTGTCAAAGATGGCCAACTCCTGCACCAAGGCAAGTGGCTCATAGGGGACTAGGTTCAATAGAAGTTTCCTCACCTCATGGAGGCTCTGCATGCAATGGGGACCATTGATTCCTAAGGGGGGAGGAATGATCTAGGTAGATATTGGTGGACACCCACCTATCCTACCTATACCTCTAGTTAATTTCATTTATTTCCTTCTTTATTTTAGCATTTAATATGTTTAATAGTTTTTTGGGCCCTAAACTTCCAGAGCAATTTTGACCTCCCAAAATGAAACTTTCTTAGGACTGTTGCAAGCCTATAGCCAAAGACAGGAGCATGTAGAAAATATTTTAGTACTCGAAGAGACCTTTGTAACAAGGTATTGTACGTGCCAAAGAAAGATAATAGTACCATGTTATGACCACTAGAAGTTTGCTGCCCAACTAACCCGAACGAGGCCCATAAATAATTGGCGTTACATCTCCAGGGGTTAGGGTTTTCGTTGTTTAGTGTTTTATCATGTTTTTCAATAATAAATAGGCCCTTGAGACTCATTGTAATGTAGTTCAGAGGCATGCCGCCACATCTCTTCTCAGATTTAATCTACCAACACCGAGCTACCCTTATTTCCATTTTGTTTGTAAGCATATTTCAGTATTTGATATTAATGAAATGAAGTGTTATTTTTACTGCACCTTTGTATTAATGGTTATATTTGTAATTTTTTGTATTCCTGTTTAAATTTGGATCGTCCTCCTAGGTAGCACTATAGTCCAATATATCATCCAAATGGACAATAACAAATGAATCTATAAAATGGTGCAATAAATAGTTCATTAATATAATAAGTGTAGCCAGTGCATTACATAGGCCAAATGGCGTGACTAATGACTCATATAATCCTTGCTATTTTTTGAATGTGGTATTCCATGTATCTTCCTATTTGACTCAAATCTGGTGATATCCAGCTTTAAGTCCAACTTGGTGAATTATTTTTCTTGCTACAACTATAACATCTATCCTAGGCAAGGGGTATATGTTCTTGAGTGTGATTTTGTTGAATGCCTTGTAATCTATAGACATACTCCATGCCACTTCTTTCTTTAGCACAATTATGATGGGTGGCCCACATGGTTATGTACTTAGTTGGATGACACCGTATTCTAGTAGTTGCTGCAACTTTTTATTCACCTCACTTTATTCTATAAAAAAATGTATGTACAACTAAATGTTTGGTAATGGGGAGTCTAAAAATAGTTGGATTTCATTCTTCACTTCTCTGTTAGGTGGAAACCATTTAGGATCTTAAAACACATTCTTGTATGCCTATAACAACTCTTCCAATTATTTTTTTTTGTTTCTTAGTACACCCATATAAGGATTCCTTACCTCTTACTGACTCTTCCATAGAATGGTTTTCTCTTAAAAACAATAAAATATACTTTTTGCTAGAACTAATCAATTTCAAGGCTTGGTTGGCACGCACCTATAAAATTTCTAACTTTCCTTTATGCACATTAATGGTGAATGCTTTTCCATCCTTGAAGAGCCAATACTGGTTGGCTTTCCAAGCGAATATTTCATTTCACATTTAAATGGTCAAATTTCGAAACTCAAATCCACATACTTCAAGGGGAATGACATCTAGTTCTACTTCTTCAATAAAATCAACATTGATGGAAAATCTAATTTTGCATTGTTTTGCTACTGTTAGCTCTACATCCTTATCTATCCATCCTATTGGATATGGGTTTCAATGATCACGAACTTCCAATCCCAATTCCTTGACCAGCTCTGCTGGAATGATATTCTCCTTTGATCATGAGTTAAACAAAACATCAATCTTGGTGTCGTTGACCCGTATATTTATATGGAAGAGTTTCGTCATTTCTTTCTCTTTCTATTGCTAAAGGATACTCATATTCACCTCCTTCTGTGCTGATTTAGAGATGATATTTTGATCCACATTTGAGGTTATTTCAACTTGGTTGCATGAATCAATGGCCATGAGATTCTTCTTCTTATTGTCTTTCTTTTTGTTTTTTCAGGTTAATCTCTAGATGTAAATTCCAACACTTCACCTCTATATGGACATCAATGTTGCAATGCTTGCAACGATTGCTTAGATCTTTGCACTGGCATGTTGAATCTATTGTATTTTTATATTTTCCTCCCTTTTTGTTCCTCTTACACTACTTATAAGCGGTCCTATTTCTTCTTCTGCTTCAATCCACTTGATTGTGCTTTCTTCATGCCTATGTTATCTAGGTATTGTACCTATACACAAGCCTTGTCCAATTATTTGGGCTTGGAAAACATCAACCTATCCTATAGATGTTAGTGTAGACCCCTCAAATACTTAAGGAGTACATCTGGGTTCTTTGGGGTAATACCCAATATTATGGCCATCTTTCTTAAATTTGTGGTATACTATGCATGCTTTACCCTAGATTTTTCCCAAAGTAGTGCCATCAGATCCATTATTCTTCTACATACCCAATACAGTAAAAATATGAATTTATGAAGGTTTTTAAGTCCTCCCACTTAGTCACTGGAGATTATCCCTCGAACCTTAAGGTTTTCATGTGGCTTTCCTACCAAGTCAAGACATGGCTGATGGGCCTCTAAATTATACATAAATTAAGGGCCATGCCTCTAAATTAAACATAAATTAAGGCATATGACCATCCTTCAGAACATTAAAACTCTCTTTTTGCATTAGATAATGTATTTTTAACTTTAATATATTCATTAGGAAGGTTTATGGATAATTACATATTTGTGCCTAATATTATTTATTTTTGTGGAATATTATGAGAATATTGGGCAGTGTATGAAGATTGGGAGGAGGAGATAATTTAGGGACTTGCTCTCTACTACAGGAGGATCAATATTAAATAATAAATAAATAAGATATTATAGAATTATGGCATAGATTGTGGAACTCCAATGATTGAAAAAATCTAGGAATGTGTTCCTTGCCATTTAATGCAAATTCCTAGTATTGGGAACCAGATCCACTAATCAAGGGATTTGGTGGGTAAATATTCATTTTTTCATGGGGAATGATTCCTAATCATTTTTTATAAGTACCAAGTCTAATTTGCCTCTAGGAGGAGATTTTCATTAGTGTTCTTGTGGAGAGAACTCGTATTTATGCAACTGCATTGTATTTTCTGGCAGGGATGTAATTGTATTGATGGAAATAATGAAGATTGGTGTCATGTTTAGCTTCTAAATTTGGTTCTCCTCCATAGGTCTCTAATTTTCATTGGGTTTGGCTATCCCAAGAGCCTCATAGATCTTTTGTATCATTTTATTTCTTTCTTTTCACTTCTTATTCACATGCATCACTTGTTTTTATTTGTTTCCAGTTCTGCATTTACTATTAATGATTTCTTGTTGTAGGATTGGGTTAAATGGTTGATGTAAGTTCTTTTTCAGGATAACAAGCATCATTTCATCCTTGGAAAAGATTTGGAAGGTCATAATAATCATTTAGCTACTTGGATTAGTTTTCTTATTCCCAAATCTAGATTTTTGGGACTCTTTTGTGGCAAACAATAAATTTCTGCTATTTTTTAGAGCATGCTAACGAGATTCAATCGAGTTGGTTCCAATTGAATTAGATCACAAAACCATTCTAGTTCATAAAAAGAATTATCCCATTCCATTTGCACTTGATTAGATTAGGAATTTTATAGATTAACTAGCTCACTAGTTCTCGAATTTCTAGATTTTCGACTAGTAATTTTCTGTTATTTTTTAGCATGGGTTAACAGAGGTCTTTTTGAGTGATTCCACTTGGAATGGGGATTTAAAACATCCTCGTCAATAAAACAAATTGTCCCATACAATTTGGATTTGATTTTCTTAGCCATGTGATGAATTATAATTACATATAGTAAATCTATAGCATCCTGTAGTAAAAGAAGGGATCCTATAGGAGAACTAGTACATCCTATAGGAAATCCTATAGTGACCTATTTTGAGCCTGAATTGAGAAAAATCATTGAAGTTGGGATTAGGCATCTACTTGACTCCCATGCCATCAAGACCATTTTAAGCCTCTTCCTCCATACCTGTCTCCACTACCAAAGAACAAGTGAGGATTATCATTTGCATTTATAAAACGAAAAGATTAAAAGAATGAGTTATTTTATATTTACACATGCACACAATAGTTAGTAATTTCTAGATAAGATTTCATGCTTATATTATTTAAAACATTACATGTGAGAAATAGCATTAAAATAGGGTTCTTTTGAATGAAAAGTGTGTTAATAAGTAGACAGAGTATTTCATGTTACTTTACAAGCATTTTTAAATTCAATCTTTCATTCCCACAAATAGGCAACATTTTTTTCTCTCATGACAACAAAGGAAGGACACATTGTTTTGTTGCACATATAGTGCCGATAACTATTAAGTTTGTATGAACCATAGGTTGCTAATTAAAGTATGTAGCCTTGGGAGTTGCAACATTCTTGTTGCAATACTGAGGCTCATCAATGTTCCTCCAATTTTAGCTGCACAAATGAAATCTTCTATTCTTCCTCAATTTGATGGACCTGAAAATACACTTCTCATTGGGGAAACTACTGATTTAGCTTAATAGTGTTGATCTTGACGTGGTACATATTTATATCAAACTTTATTTCCATTTTAAATAAGGGTTGTCATTGATTCATGGCACTCAAACTAGGTTGATATTTTTCCGGTTCTTTCTCTTGCTAGTTCCCCATTATTCCTGATCTTTTGAACCCCCTTTTAATTTGTCCTCTACATTTGAAACCCCATATTCTCCAAATATCCCATGCTTATTGCTTAGGGTCACCATGATGAGATTTACACTATGATTTATATTAGCGATTTTTTGTTCCGGCTATGAAAAACTCTCATGGACAAGATTATGAGGTTTCATTCATATATTTGTAGGCCATGAATAGGGTTTTCTGACTTTGGTTCAAGTGATCTAGATCCCATGCAAATATCCACAATACACCCAAAGGAACTTTCTGTGATACCAATATGATCCATAAACTACACTGGATATTCCACTTGAGAGTTCAACACAAAAGATTCGATAAAATTATATTTAAAATATGCAAGTATACACTATTATAGTTTTATATCTCTTAATATTTATGGATTTGTAGAATATTATTAATAATGCATGCATGAAAAGTAAAAGTTACGCAAAAAATTGAGAACAATGAAAGAAAATCTCTCACACACTTTTGACACAAGAATGATGTGGGAAACACTTTAATGAGAAAATCCCAACTAGAAGGTGAGGTTTCTTTGCTTTCTTTATTTGAACAAGGCTGCATAGCTAGTGTTCCCTACTGCTTCGTTCAATTATTGAACTTTGAAAGTATGAACGAACTATGGTATTTGAACAAGGGCTAAGTTGTAGATATTCTTGCTTTATTTTGCTTAGTTTAAGTATGGTTAAATTAGAATAAAAAGAAATAAAAATATACATGAATGAACAAACAAAGTTTTTTTAGTAGCCATAAAGTACTCTGAATGACCTTGGACTTATAGCATCTGAACTTTGGAACCAAAATTCTAGAACCATACTTCCAAACCAAAAAATGTTTCTACCAAAAATAGTAAAAAAATTATTGTTATCTTGCATTGGAAATGTGCTAACTAAAACTGCAAGCAAATATATATATATATATATATATATATATATATATATATATATATATATATATATATATATAACCTCTCATCAAATTCTATTTTTATACAAAATTACATTTGTACCAATACATATGAATATGTTGAAGATAAACATCAAAAATATATATGAACATGAACAAAAAGTATAAGTTCTACACAAGTGAAATGAACACTCAAGTAGAGATTTTTATCAAACACAATAAAATAAACGAACTAATAAATTAAGAAAATGTTGACATTGTTATGTTTTATCTAACAAATACACAATTACATTTTTATATTTAGGTGATATAATTTTTAACAAAATTATGATATATATTTTTTTAATAATGTATTTTTGAATGCATAATAATTTAAATATATTTCAATTAATTTTTATTTGATTTTAGGTAAAATTGACTAGTGGCAATTTGACTATGATTTACATAACTAGATTCCAATGTATTGTCAAAAATATATTTAAAAAAATAACATTTTCATTGATTACCTTATGACTTTTGAAATGGATAAAATATTTGGAAAAAATAGTATTAAAAATGTCATTTAAACAATATATAATTATAATTTAACTAATCATCATATCAAAGATTTTCGGAAAAAATATGTTAAAATCTTTGAAAATGAAAAAAGTGTATTTCAAAAACCAATAAATTAAAAATTATGTAACGTAAGTATTGTAGAATAATAATTTATTTAATTATTACATTTTTTAATCATTTTTATATTTCTCAAAATAAAATGTATCATTTGATAAGACAAGTTAGTGAAATTGTTTAAAATATAATTTAAATAATACCTCTGTATTTTAAATTTAATCAATGATTTACCCTCCTTTTAACAATCCAATTGCAGAATAGAGCATTTTTAATTAGAATGTACGTGGGTGTCATTCAAATGAGAAATCACTGTGGGAATTTGACATAAATAGGTGTGGGAAAATACTTACAAAGATAGCCCATTAAAATTATTTAAGAGTGGTGGAAAGTAATGAATGTTTGATTTGGACATTGATTTATGTTCTCTTTAATTTTAAATAATACAGGGAGCAAATGTTATAACACACGGTAATCTTTCATTACCTTTTCTACACCTGGAGGCGACGTCCAATAGGAGGAAAGCTGAGAGATAGTGCGTGTGGTGGGCACGAGGTGCGTTCCCCACAATGTATAAATTTCAATTTAAAAGACGACATCGGCACACGCACCAAAATAATGATTATAAGAAAAAAGAAAAAGCAGCGGGCATGCGGAGTTCTCGTGTCAACCTCGTGTCTCATCGGGATAATGGTACCGCCACTTGCAATTAAAAAAAAACGTTGGTCACAATTTGATGGGTTGTTAATTAGTAAATTTGAGAAGCTTATATCATCTCGAAGATCCCAGCTTCCACTCCGGGAAATCACGACAATTATTTTATGTCAAACATTAGCATTTTTTATTTGAGAATGACAAATCCTGCAGAATGTTGGTACAAATGTTCAGGTGTGTTAGTCTAATCCTAATCGGCTCTGTTGTTATAATTACATAATAAGACCCCGAGAAAATTAACCAAAATTAACCAATGAGAAGTTTGAAAGAAAAAAAATTAAAATAATAAAAAATATTTTATTTTCTTTTATAATGTTAATATTATAACATATATATTTAATTTTAGAACATATATATTTAATTTTTAGTCAACTTTGAATTTATTTAATTCTCAATGCAAGGGGAATACGGGAATAATAAGAAATGTTTGTTAGTACAAATAAATATGACATATGGCCTGTGGGATAATACAATGTATAAATACTCTGTGTGTATTTTATCTCTTATTTTTTTCGGCTATTTTTCTTATCTATGGAACAAATGCACTTAAAAGAATGGAACTTTTTTTTCTCCAAGTGGCCCAATTATAGCACAACACGATAGCTTATTAGTGGTTAGGTTTGACTAACTCAACTCTTAACTAGAGTTGCAATATAGACTCTTATAGAGTCTACATCACAATCATGTGGCTAGCACCTTTTTCGAGAATAATTTGGGATGACATGGCATCACGTCCAATTATGATGGTGAAAACAGGAAGGTCAACTTCCGAGTCACATAATTTTCACATACAAACTCTGATTGATGTGATTCTTGCATTGTTGGAAAGGTATATATGTGTAGAATAATAAAAAATGGCAAGGCACTAAAACGGAAAACTAAAGTTTCCTCCCCCACAAAAAAAAAATCATTCGATGCCTCAAAATCAACTCAATTTTCCAAACTAAGTCCCACCGGTAAAACTAGTCTTGAGTGTCGATTCCTCCACTTTTTCCACTCTAGAAGTATCAATAGGGATGAAAAAAATATAATTATCGAATATGGATCAACATAAGTTTCTTCATGTATTGAACTCATTTTTATAATTAAAAATACAATTGAAATAATAAAACATTACAATATGTCCAAATTTGGTCAAGGTTCACTATAACACCAATAGTGTAATGAATGGACTATAAGATAAATAACTTAGCAAGAGTAACATGTCGGTTAGAATTAAACCCTAATGAATGAGAGAACAAACCATTCTCCTAACCAATATAATTTCTAGAATAATTTCAAAACTTTCGCATATGAAATGTGAAAATTGTAAACAATGCTTTACTTCATTGAAAACTAGAAACTTTGAAATGTATATTGAGAGTGTAATATTAACCTAAAATGTAAATAATAGTAGAGACCTATCCCGAGGGAAACTAAGATGAGTATAGTTTAGCATTGATCAAACATAACATAGGTAGATCTTTAAAGGTAGTCATACCAAAATAATAACTAGAACCTTCATATACTTCTAAAACTATGAAAAAATTTTGTACCCCAATATAGTTCCAAAGTTTCGAAGAATTTCATGTTGTGGTGTGAGTGGAACTCAAATTGGAAATGAAATCATTTGTCTCATCTCTCATGTCCTATAGTTGGAGTAGATCTCTATATTCTTGGGTATCTACTTCCAATAACTTTATTTTCTTGTGATAAGCTAGAGAAACCTCTATTTCAAAAGAACTAGTAGCATCTAAGGTTTCATTTTTGGCATGGGTGTGAAGTAGTGGCCACCTCCATCTACTAGTTTAGTGCGGAGCCATTAAACTAGAGAAGCGCCTATAAAAAAAATTAATTAGAGGTGACAAAAAAGGGGATAAGACAACAAAGGGAAACACAAGAGGAGTGAAAGAGTGACTAGGAATTCAACCGAGAGATCTACTTTCTTGGGAGAGAAGCAAGTACACCATAATGTAAATGCTTCTATGATGATTGTTACCAGTTCTAAACAAGACCACTACTATGAGAGACATTATAGAGGACAAAGCATCATTGACCTAAGCATGAGCTCATTTTATTTTTATAAATAACTTTTTTATTACATTTTTTTTTATACTATTTAATATTTGTATTATATTAATATTAATTTAATTACAATACTTTGATTTTAAATATTAATTATAAATGAATTCGTGTGGTTTTACTATATTAATTAATAGTAAAATTATTATTTAAAATTAATTAAAATTGAACTCAAAATTAATAGTTCCATTCCTGTGGTTTACTATTAATTCCTGTGGTTTTTGAGTTCAATAGTAAACAACAGGAATTAATGGTTTATAAATGAATTCCTGTGGTTTACTAGTAAATAGTAAACCAATTTTGAGTTCAATAGTAAATTAATATTAAAATTTTGATTAATTTACTATAGAAATATTTTATTAATTTTTAAATTTAAAAAGAAAAACTTTTACAAACATAAATTTCATAATATAAATGTTTAAATGTAAAATATATTTAAAAGAAAAAAATGCTATTAGAGATGGAAATAAAATGGATAAACTTGGTGGAAATTTTGTTGAAAGTTATATTCCATTTTATTAATAGGGACAAAATTTCATAAAAATGGAAAAATCAAGGAAATTGTTTTCTTGGTTAAGAAAAAACATAATGGAAAGGCTATGTTTGTCCACCTACTAATTCACACCATATTCTAAGGTATCATGTGCATTGTGGTCATTTTATTTTGCATCATTCTAGTAGGAAACAATTTCCTTAATTGAAAAGAAAAAACAAAAAGAAAAATAAAAAAAACAAACAAATAATCTCTATTGGTTGAAGAAAGAAATCATGTTCCTCAATTTATTATGGTATAGTACAAAATAGTAAGTTCTTAGGGTACAACGCAAAGCTAACTAGACTTACAAAAAGTATCGACACAAACTACGCATATATGAGTACAAAAATGAGAGTTCATGTCTAGTATACATATCACTTAAGCTCTCCTTTTAAAAATAATCATCAATTATGCCCTTCTTTTCTTTTGTCTTCATTACTTCTCATTGCCCCACCAAGGTAGAGTCCACAATAACAAACTATAGCTTTGAAGGTGCTATAGTAGGATTCGTAGATGAAATTGATTCTTTACCTTAATCGTATGGATTTGTTTCATGAATACTCTTTGTTCCACGTAAAGACCTTTTAGGAACAACTTTGAGGAGAAACTTTTAGTATCCATGTATTCTACATTAACCCATAAAGGAGTGATCCGGTTAGGATGACTTTATAATTTTTCATCAATCCAAAAGTTTCCAAGGTGAAAACACTAAAGGGATCAACTTACAAGAGTAGTTCTAGCAATGGGGCCTTTTTTGAGGAATCTGGGTATGGAAATTTCCAGGGCCAACTTGAGGACTTAAATTACATTATTTCAGGGTAGAATTTTTCTTCTTAATGTCCACACCTCATGATTCGATTCTACACATAACGGTGTAAGAAACATGTGAACCAAAGTTCAGGTTCAAAAGATATCCCTCCTAGAAGTTGACTTATGTGTTTGACCACCAAATTCAAGAGGATTCCATGTCAGCCTTTGTTACTCATGGAAAAAGGGTTAGACATGTGGAGGCTATTAAGAAGAATCAAGAAGGGTCAAAGTGGTAACTGTAGTTCAGGGTTGAGGGAATTAAAATTAACAATGTTTGCTATGGGGTTGCATTATACACATGCAACTAGGAGGAAAAGAGGATCTATTCTATTCAAGTTCATTTTGCTCCATGATAGAACAAAGTAGTTACATGTGTGTGTGTGTAGGTAATTCCATATAGAGTGCTTTATACTTTATATTTGCATCATTTACATTCTAGAAAAAAGAAAGTGTAACAACCACACTTTCCATTTGGGTTTTCTCCTAAAAAGGTTTCCCATAGCACATCTTTCTGTTCATTTTGATTGTAGTGTGTTTTCATTTCATTATTCTCTATTTTCCATGTTTGAGATATTATATACATAAATAAAAAAATTAATAATGACAAATATGAAATATAAATGAATTAACCATTCATAGTATAAATGCCAAATTATTTTAATATATCTATTGTAATGAATAGACTATTTGAATATCCACACCAATTTACAGATCGAGGATGAATGAGTTTTCCTCTAAACTCTTGAAATTATTCATCATTATTTTCTAGAAAAGTTCTATTTTAGTTTACTTTGCATTTTTCCAATTGTAGGCTAGGAGGATGAGTATAAGATGATGAAAAGAGGCTTGCAGATGTGTTGGTAGGTGACATATATAGTAATGAAATGGTATGTTCTCATAGTTTACAATCCAACTATGTTGAAATTCATTCCATTTGAGAATCACTTTATTTGGAAGACCCTTTTTTTTTTTTAAGTGTGGTTCACGGGCACCGGAGTGGCCGCTACGTCCACATAGAGAAGCGGGGCAGCTCCACCCGAAGGGATTTGCCGGTCGGCCATATCAGGCCTAACCCCGAGGGCATCGAGGAGATTTGACCCCGTGACCTCCCCAACCGGGAGAGTACTTAACAACGGGAACTTGACCATTTGAGCTATCCCTCGGGGCTCTTATTTGGAAGACCCTTGCTAAAGCTTTTCAACATAAATGTGACTAGATGTACATAACATCATCAAATATTTATCAAGATTTGATGTGTTGTAAGAAACCAAAGAGTTCCCAATATCCTAAAAACTAGTAAACTCTACAAATGTAATGGAGAAATAGAAATATGAATGCAAAATAGAATTCTATTAATTGAAAAAGAGTTAGGATCAATATATGGGAACCAAGGAGTTATAAAAGACACCATGTTTTTGAAAAGAAATTTATCCTCCTAAACATCTTTCTAATAATCAACATGATCCAAGAAATAAATAATAATATAGCCTTTGCAACAAAAACAATTCTCATATTTCTTTGTCCATAACAAATGAGCTCATTGTTACAAAGATAACATGTGGCATATGAATGCATCATTTTCATATAATTAATGAAGATAATTCACCTTTTTTGTATAGCTTTCACCACCAATATCTCCTTATGATGATCCATGACATAGGAACTAGAAATGGGTGAAGACTTCAAAGTGTTATGAGTGATAGAATTGTTTTTAATTACATAACTAAAAGAAATCCTAGATTCCACCACTTGTCCATGTAAGCACATTTCAAGGAAACAATTTTAATCTATACAAATATGATAATAAAAATTTGAACTATATCCTCTTCGCATTTACACTCATAAAGAAGGCATTTTGTACAAGAATCCTTAGGTTTTGCTTCAATATTCTCTTTAAATCCAACACATAGATGTGAGAATTTAGATATAGACATAAGATTTTCCTAGAAAATTTCTTAAGAGTAATATAAAATTTTATCTATTTCTCAAGATTTATATGAATTTCATCAATTACTTGACAATCAACCTTGGAACTATCATAAAAATCTCAACAATGAAGTGTTTTTGTAGAACTTTCTTGAACACTTTACCAATCGAAATTTTATTAGAAACATTTCTTACAAACATGAAAAATTATTTAGGAAGAAGTTGTTGGAAATTTTTTTGTCATTGAGGGCAAAGGTAGTGTGATTCTATAGATTTCTAAGATAGAGATTGTAAGATGAAGGTTGTTGGAAATATTGTTTGGATACTTAGTGTCTTTTATGACTAGTTTGGATACCCTATCTTTGAAGGAATTTTAACACTAAATATATAGATTTTTTATGTGAGCATAGGATATATGGTTGAAAATATTATTTCAAGACCTTTCGAACAAGATATGCTACTCCCTCTAAATCCAGAGGAATGAGGAGATACAAAAATTCTATCAAGTCAACCCAACTAGAAAGTACAAGTCAACTCAACCAATTTTACAAGTTAGCCCCATAAGTGGATGAAAAAAACACTATAAATAAAGGATAGATGATTTAATTTGAGGATAATACAAGAAAGAATAGATATGAGGTGTGAAAGAGAAGTTGGGTAATACTATTTGAGATTTCAAGGTGGAGAAGGAATGTGATTTGTGCATTTAATGAATCATCTTGTCATTTTAATGATAAAATTTCTTTTGGGATGATTTGGAACGTAAACGTGTGAGGAGAATGAGGTGATATATTTTTGTAGAAGTGGTAAAAAATTTATGCATCAATTCAATATAATTTCTTATATATTCTTTGAAAAAATAGGGTTCTTGAATGCTCCTAAAAATTGCTTCAAATAGGCTAATTTGACATTTTCATTATCACTTTTGTTTGTGATGTTTTAGATTCTTAAATCTTGAGAAGATAGAGGCAAGAAATATAGATATCTATGGTAAAAAATTTAGACTTTATTCCATATAATTTTGGAGATATGACTTGAGGAAGATTTTTTTCTGAATGGTGTTGAAATAATCTTAAAATAGGCCAAATTTGAATTTTTTCTATTACCTACTTTCTATGAAGTCACAAATTATGAAAATTTTAGATATCTATGGAGACATATAGAATTACCTCAAATAAAAACTTTACACTTTGGTTTGATAAATTTTGAGGACATTCCTTATGGAAGTTAGGGTTCCTTAATGATATAACCCTATTGGCCACTCTATCATAGTGAGAGAGACCCAAGTTCAAATTACCTCAGTTGCCGGATAGAATGCATCCCCTTTCACCTTTTTTTTTTACTTATGTTAGATTTATCCTAAGATAAAAGGGGGGAATTACATGATTTATTTATTTATCCTAATTACTTTTCCAAAATATTATAAATATGAGATAAAAATTAGTTCACAATTGAAATAATTGAGAAAAAACTCATAATTGTGAAAATGGTTTCTAGAGATTGTCATTCCCAAGGAGATAAAGATGAACCACTTGTGTATGATTTTGCTAGGCATCCATTATTGTTGAAGTTTCCTAACTTATCAATCCCATAAGTGTCTAGATAAATTCTCCTAAAGGATATAATGAACCTATATAATCTCACAAAGAGGAAAAGGGGTTAGACCTAGTATCTAAACTATAGCGGGTAAGCTCTGCTGTATTTGGAGAAGGAGACCATATTATAATCTTCAGGAGAGGATCTCATTTGTTGAATATATAATTGTACCATTTTTTATTATTGATATAATTACATTTTCCTTTTAGAATAAATCTATGATTATGGTTAATCATACATGTTAATGTTTATTTTAGCTAATGATATTCTATAAAAGACTATGGTCTTTGTTTGGTGATGCATGTGTGAAAGTAGTAGATCTATTATAGGAGGCAATATCTCTTGGTTGGAGTGTATATTTTCAACATCGAGCCCAACACCCTTCACCAATTTGCGAGGGTTGCAGGTGTGACCTCAAACCATTAGTGTAGGGTTTACTTGCATGATTGACTACTTGAGCATATAGATTAGGATTCCTTTCTATGATTGAATTGATCATAGATTTTGTTGTTTGGTAACCTTTCTATGGCCAGAAGGTTGCAGAGCAATAGTTCCTTTTGTGTGAAATATTCTACAACATTGAATGATATTGAAATCACTTTCAAAGAAGTGATATCTTTGTTGCAACTTATTTTCTAGGTGTTGCAAACCTTTGAGCACTATTGATATGGAGGGGGGTGAATCAGTAGTGTGACTTATTAATAATTTTTACCAATTTAAAATTTAACTGAATCAAACACACTAATTAGAAACAACTCATTAAACATTTGTAGCTCTATGAATAAATCATAAGAAACAAGTAAACCATATGAGGAGCATAACCATGAACATAAACACAAGGAAGTATCAACACCTAAGACACAAGTATTTCTGGTTGAAAACCCTTCCCGAGGAAAAAAACCACCCTTGTTGTGGCACTTCTCTAAATATTCTATTAAGAAAATAATGTTTTTTTCATATATGACTAACTCCCATCAATCACAAAACTAGACCTCATATAATATTAGCTAACACCCATCAGCTTGGAGACTTGATTCTACTGATGATCTCAGAAGGATATGTCCTCACATCAGTCTACAAACTACCGTCTGCTAAAATCCAGCGTGATCAATGATCCTTTCCCAACTATGATTGGACTATTCAACTCCAATTGGATGGATAAATTGTTCCTTTCGCTGAAACTTCACAATCACAGATCCACACCCATGAAGTCACTGTTTCTCTACTATATGTGGACGTAATTTCATTTATTTTGCTACTAGATCCAAGACTTCTCTTCTCAACTTGATTTAGCTCTATAATATTCTCTCCAATAACAACAAAGTATCAATAAATAATAATAAAAACACCACAAAAAATCTCTTTACACTAGTAAAATATTGGCCATATTCCATCTAATAAAAACTAAACAATATAATCACCAACAAGCAAACATTCTAAGCCATCGACATTGTTATCCATGCAATCTATACTCCAACAACTATAAATCTGATCTATTCTACATCATGCTTCAAATATGCTCACTACACAACCATTTTCACTCATACAATGAAGTTTATATGCTCTCAATTGATTTTGAAGCATTCATTCTCTATGTAGCCTTCGCTCACTCACACTAACACAAAACCAGTAATCACTCAACTCTAAAGTGAATAATATAAAACAATTTGGGTGAAATTCAGCTTTGGCATGGGATCAACAGTGCACAAATTTGATGAAATCAATCCTCAATAAGCACTTCTTGTGGACTAAATTCATTCACACCCATTGAAATATTTTCCAAAGAAATTTTGACCGTTTTCAATTAATATAGAAGCCTTCCGATATTTCCAAATCGAGATAATCCAAATGTGTACTAGGAATGTGGAGAAATTATATCTAAGGTCACAATTGCATGCACAAAACTAGATGATATGGGTTGCAACCACATGCACAGGCTTGTCTCCATGCGTTTGGAGCCTTTCAACCATATGCATAGGCTTGCATGGGTGTGGTTGGGGCAGATGAGGGTTAGAACCCAAAAAATCTAGCTCATTACTTCCTCCAACTTATTTATTACCTTCATCACCTCCTCTACATACCTCCAAACCTATGTCAAGTCCTTTGACACCTCTATAAATAACCTAAGCATGTATCTCGAGTGCCACTACGAAGTTGACCTAGAAACCAACAAACAAGGGTTGGCATGAGTTTCAAAAAGTCTTCTACTCTTCAGAAGCACCTGCAAAAGCTACAACACATCTGTACATACCCTCTAACACCTATGCAATATCATCACCAAAGTAACATATTGTTGCAACAAGTCATCTCCAGGAGCATAGATGAAGACCTAGTATGTCAACTCAACTAGTGTGTCATCTCGACAACATGAATGACACTCAAGACATCATCAACATGATATGTATATCTACATCATCCACATGTAGAAACATCAACAAAGCATCATAACATATCCTAAACCATGTATACTAAACCTCCAATTCCTACACTATGTTAATATTGCACTAGGTCATAACATAAACATAAACACCACTAGTACATGAACAATCGTGCCATCATCTGACCATCAAGAGTGTGACATCTTACAATTGAAATCAATGCCAACTCAACTAGCTACAACCATGCTACAAGGAAGGAACCCAAACATCATTTAGACTACACAGGGTTGCCATCAATGCCAACATGAGCTAGCTTCCATCACAAAGCAATGCCAACACCAGCTAGTTGGAACAATGCACACAAAAATTCCAATAATCACGCCCTTTGGAATTGATGGCAAACACGCACAACGTCAACACTATTTTATTTTATCACTCGAACAATGCACACAAAAATTCCAATAATCACGCCCTTTGGAATTGATGGCAAACACGCACAATGTCAACAATATTTTCTTTTATCACTCCTCCTTTGACATCAATGGGAAAGGGTCAACTCCATCTGATAAGGAAGCACGAGTAAAGGTAGAGAAGTGTTGGAGAAATGGATCAACACATGATACTAAAGAAATCAACATACAGAGCAACATATCCAACCAATAACCTCTAGCAACATGCAACAATTTGCACAATTGTAACCAACATTAATGAACAACATCATAATAGTAAACCATGGGAAACATCAAGTATATGTAACAATACTTCACATGAAAAATGACCCATCACTCACCATAGCAACAACAACCACATAGAAATAGGCATCAACCAATGGCTAAACACATCCTCTCTACTCATAACTTGAGGCCAAAACCAAAAAATCGTGATCATAGCATGAGGCATGCCATGAAAACATCCAAGTGGACCATAAGTTCAACAATGAATGGTTGAAGAAACAAGAGCAAATAGATGCTCCCCGTAAACACATGCCATCTCCAAAATTAACTCCAACCTACAATACACTGCTTCCACTACAAATATTGCATTCTTGCCACAAAGAGAAACTCCATATGGATCTAGACTCCACATGACCTTGACTATATGACATATACACTAACAAATACATGGTTTTAGTAGCGACACAAGACCTCTTACACGACCAATATATGACCATAAGATGATCTCCTGACTCATTACTAAATGACCCAAAGATACATACAATACAATATATCGCTTCATGAGCATTTTACATGAATATATCAATAAATACATGGATACTATAATCACCTCCTATGGACCAATGACTAAATGGAATATCATGATTGTTACATCAACATTAGCCAATACATATGGCTGCCAAAAGAGTCCATAAACTTGTCTATCACTAGGACAACTCAAACCACTAGTGACTAGACCCTCTACCAACATAAGGTGATGAATCAATAATAAGCATATGGTTGTGACAAGCCACATATAAAATCCTACGCATGGTTGGTACAAGACTCAAATCACCTATGTAAATGGTTGTAACAAGGATTCCAATCTATGCATGGATGCACAACTTTTCAACCAACTGTTAGTAGAGACCATAAACATATAAATGGCTGAAAATACACTACTTTCACTCAGAAAACATATGTAAGGAAGCTAAAAATAATTGAGTGAAAACAATGAAGAATATGCCAAATATTCTACGAAAATATCAAACCATACATAGATCCCCCTGAGCTCAATATACCTCCAATAGATAGGTTCATCCCATGGACCTGAATGTGCATAGGACCAAATGATCTCATCATATGTTGTTGTAATAACTTGTACTCATTAAACTATCACATTGCTACCATACACACCCCCGATGTTATGCACCTCTCATGAACTCTACAGTCCTCTTATAAATATGTAGGAAATACTCATGGACTATAGGAGGGGCTACTCTTCACTACTTGAAGAGTTGTTTCTCCTTCTTTCTCCACATGGTATTTGAATGCTTCTTCTCTTCCTTCACTGGTTTTTTGCAAGGTTATTTTTGTTTTTGCTACTTTTTTTATTTCGCCTTGAATAATGGGGCATCAAACAATCAATCTCCATATGGAAAAATTTATGACATGTATAGCACTCCACGTGGCCAAGATATCAAGCAAGATAATAAAAAATCCTATTACTCATGTCAGATCTATTCCTTGTATGAAATGTGCTTCTCCTCCATTGGGTAGATTTGTAATAAGATGCCTTATGGCTAAACACATTACATGAGTAAGGAAAACCATGAAAAGCACAATTATACCTAATGGCCAACCTCCATGGTCGTTGATACTGCTGTAACATTTGTCAATTGAATCAATTCATTCTTCTCTTACAGTTAGCTGCAACATGTCCATACTTGTAGCAATGTACCTCATGCATTAAAGGAACAAAAGGACTTTGATTTCTTTGGAACTTTATAGGTCTACCATGATCCTCTCTAAGAGAAAAATATTTTTTGAAGGTAGGAGCTCCTTGAGGTTTTCTTCTTTGCTATTGTTGGTTTTTTTCTTGATTTACTACTATTTTTGCTTCTTTTTTCCTTGGTTCCCACTCTTACTACTGGTAGTGTTCACTAAAATCTTCTTGCGTTCTTCTTTATTGTTTTTGTTTACATGTGAAATAGACTCACCCTTTTGAATTCCAAGACCAGATCTATTAAATTGTGACCTATATATCTCAAGCAAATTATCCAAGGATACAATTCTCTTCTTCATGTTCTGCTACTTTCTCAAGGACACAAAATCAACTTATAATCTCTCACCTTCATTTTTTTTCTTAGTACTGCTTCCTCATACCTTTCTCAACATTTTCTGATTTTGCCAATTTAATCTTTAATATAACAACCTCTTCCCTAAGCTTGGCCTCCTTTTCTAATATTGTTTCCTTTTTTTCATGGTCATTATCCGACTATCTACTCTCGAGTGATCAAGCTACAATAAATATCCCCACTTTGATACCACTTGTTGGAAAACATTGAGCACTACTTTGGGGGGGGGGGGGGAATCAGTAGTGTGAATTCTTAAGAAGTTTTACTAATTTAAAATTTAACTGAATCACACACAGTAATAAGTAGCAACTCACTAAACATTTGTAGATCTATGCATAAATCATAAGCATTAAGTAAACCATATGAGAAACATAACCATGAACAAAAACACAAGAAAGTATGAAAACATGAGACACAAGTATTTTTTATGGAAAGCCCTTCACCAGGAAAAAAAACACCCTTGTTGTTGTTGCGCTAATCTCAATCTTCTATTAAGAATCTAGTTTCTTTTATGTAGATGATTGACTCCCATCAGTCAGGAGACTTAACCTCATATACCATTGGGAAACACCCATCAACTTGGAGACTCGACACTATTGATCAGATCAGAAGACTAAGTTCTCACATAGATCTACAGACTACCATCTACTAAAATCCACCACAATCAATGATCCTCACCAAACTCTGATTGGACTATCCAACTCCTATTGGATGGAAAAAATGTTCCTTTAGTTAAAACTTCAAAATCAGTGCTCCTCACCCATGAATTCACTACTACTTTACTCTATGTGGATCTTGTTTCATCTATTTTCATACTAGATCTAATACTTTTCTGCTCAACTTAATTCAACTCTGGAATATGATCTCCAATAGTAATAAAGCATCAATAAATCAAAAGAAAACACCAAAAACATGCTCTCTACTCCAGAAAAATAGTGGCCACCATTCATCCAATGAAAACTAAACAATATAATCACCAACAACAAGAACTCCCATCAAACATGGCAGGGAGGGGGGGGGGGGTGAATCAGTAGTGTGAATTCTAAAGAATTTTTACTAATTTAAAATTTAACTGAATCAAACACACTAATTAGTAGAAACTCACTAAACATTTGCAGATCTATGCATAAATCATAAACATTAAGTAAACGATATGAGCAACATAACCATGAACAAAAACAAAACAAAGTATCAACACATGAGACACAAGTATTTCTAATGGAAAACCGTTCACCAAGAAAAAAAACACCCTTTTTTTTCTTATGCTACTCTCAATCTTCTATTAAGCAAATAATTTATTTTACGTAGATGATTTACTCCCACCAGTCAGGAGATTTGACCTCATATTCTATTAGGCAGCACCCATTAGCTTGGAGACTTGATACTATTGATCAACTCAGAAGACTAAGCTCTCACATAGATCTACAGACTACCATCTATTGAAATCCACCTTAATCAATGATCGCCACCAAATTCCGATTAGATTATCCAACTACTATTGGATGGAAAAAATGTTCCTTTAGCTGAAACTTTGCAAGAAATTCTCCTTACCCATGAAGTCACTGCTATTGTACTCTATGTGGATTTCGTTTCATCTATTTTCATACTAGATCTAAGACTTATCTGCTCAACTTAATTCAACTCTGGAATATGATCTCCAGTAGAAAGAAAACATGAATTAATCAAAAGAAAAACTCCAAAACATGCTCTCTACACTAGAAAATAGTGGCCACCATCCATTCAATGAAAACTAAATAATATAATCACCAACAACAAAAAATCTCAGCGACCAACAATTCTATCAACACAATATCTACTGTAGTAACTACAAATATGATCTATTCTACAACATACTTTAGATTTTCTCACTATCCAGGCATTTATAGTCATACACTAAATTTTCTATGCTCTCACTGATTTTGAAGAATTCATTCTACATGTAGCCTTCTCTCACTCACTTTGATATGGAACCAACCATCACTCAATTCCAAAGTGAATAATATAAAACATGCTACCTAAAATTTACCTTTGGCTTGGTATCAAGAGCACACACATTTGACGAAATCAATCCTCAACAATCACTACCTATGGGCTAAATGCGTTCAGACCCATTATAATAATTTTAAAACCAATTTTGACCTCTTTCAATTAATATAAAACCCTCCTGATATTTCGAAGTTGAAATAATCTGATTGTGTGTGAGGAATGCAGAAAACTTCTAGCTAAAGGCACAACAACATGTAGAAAACTAGCTAATTTGGTTTGCAACCTCATGCACAGACTTGTCTTGATGTGGTTGTAGCCTTTCAACCACATGAAAAATCCTACATGGGTGCAGTTGGTGCAAAGGATGATCAGAACCCAAAAACTCTAGCTTAGAATTACCTCCAACTTCTTATGTACCTTCATCACCTCTTATACACACCTCCAAACGTTTTTCAAGTCCTTTGACACCTCTTAAAATATTGTAATCATGTATCCCAAGTTTCACTACTAAGTTAACCTATAAACCAACAAAAAAGGGTTGGGAGGAGTGACTACAATTCCTCTACTCTCCACAAACACTTGCATAAGCTACAAGATATTCGTATAGATCCTCTAGCACCTCAGTAACATTATCATGAGACCAACATATTGTTGGAACAAGTAATCTCCATGACCATAGATGAATACCTAGTATGCTAACTCAACTAGTGTGCCATCTCAAGAACATGAATGACACTCAATCCATCATCTTGATCATATGTAGATCTGCATCATCCACTAGTACCATCATAAACAAACCATCCTAACACATACTCAACCATGTCTACTAAACCTCCAATTCCTACACTAGGTCAATATTTCACTATGTCATAACATCAACATAAACACCACTAGTAGATGAAAAACCATGCCATCATATTCCCATAACGAGTGTGACATCAATACCAACTCAACTAGCTACAACCATGCTACAGGGAAGGCATCCAAACATCAGTTAGACTACATAGTATCGGCATCAATGTCAGCATGAGTTAGCTACCATCATGAACCAATGGTAACTCCATCTAGCTGGAATGATGAAAAAAAATGCCAATAATCTCCCCCTTTAGCATTGATGGAAAGAACACACAAACTCTAGACCAATCTCTTCTATCACTCCCCCTTTAACATCAATGGAAAAGGGCCAATTTTGTGTGATAAGAAAAAAATAATGCATGTAGTGAAGTGCTAGAGAATCATATCTCTACATGGATGAAAAATAATACATATCAACCAATAACCATACTCTCCACATTAGCAAAAAGAAGAATACTAAACCAATCAAGATACATAGCAATATGTCCAACCAACAACCTCTAGCAACATGCAACAATATTCGCAACTATAAGCAACATAAACAAAAAACCTCATAATAGTAACCATGAGCAACATTAAGTATATGTAACAATATTCATATGAGAATCAACCCATTCCTGTCTATATAAACAACAAAACACATAGAAATATCCACTAACCAATGACTAAACATAACCTCTGTACTCATAACATGAGCGCAAAACCCAACAATCATGATCATAGCATGAGGCATGCCATGAACACCTCCAAGCAGACCATAATGCCAACAATGGATGGCGAAAGTGACAAGAGAAAATATATGCTCCCCTTGAACACATGCCATATCGAAAATTAACTCCATCCTTGCAATGAACTGCTTCCAATGCAAATAATGCTTCCTTGCCACAAAGAGAAACACCATATGGATCTGGACTCCACATGACCATGACTATATGACATTTACACTGATAAATACATGGTTGTAGTAGCAACATAAGACCTCATACATGACCAATATATGATGATAACATGACCTCATGAATAAATTACCCTAAGATACATATAATACAAGTAGATGGCTTCATGAAAATTTCACATGAATATATCAATAAATACATGGTTGTTATTACCATCTCCTAGGGACCAATGACTTAATGACATATCATGATTGTTACATTAATATTAGCCCATACATATGGGTACCAAAAGACTCGGTAAACTACCACTAATACAACTCAAACCACTAATGCTTGGACCCTATACCAATATGAGGTGATGAATGAATAATAAGAATATGGATGTAACAAGATGCATATAATAGCCTACAAATGGATGGTCCAAGTATCAAATCACATCTGTACATGGTTGTAATAAAGATTCCAATCTATGCATGGATGTACAAATCTTTAGGCAATTGTCAGTAGAGACCAAAAACATACATATGCCTAAAAAATGTACTAATTTCACTTAGAAAAAATATGTAAGGAAACTACAAATAATTGAGTCAAAACAATGAAGAATATTCCAAATCGTCTAGGAAAATCTCATACCATACTTAGATCCCCCTAGGCTAAATATACCTCAAATAGACAAGGCAATCCTATGGACCTCAATGTGCATGAGGCTCAAATGAAGTCATCATATACTATTGCAAAAATTTGTACTCATCAAGCTATCACACTGCTACCATATGCTCCCCCTTAGGTTATGGATGTTCACTTAGGGGGTCTTGGCCTAGGTTTAGAGTTAGCTACACCAACCAACAAAACTCTACACTACTGGCCCTTTCAGAAACAACTTGTGTAGTGCAGGCTACAGTCTCGCTCGAAGCAGTATGGGGGGATGCAAGAACGAAGTTTCTCTAGCTATAAACTAATGTGATGTCTTCTGGTGCCTCAGATCTGCCTTTGTGCATATCGATAAAATCTCGGGGCACGTTGCTACAACTCTATTAAAAAAGTCTTCAAACCTTTATGAAGGTCTACGATCAGTCCTTGTGGACCTCTAATAGTCAACTTGCCTACTTACACGGATCAGAGAGTAGTTCTAAGTTAGTGTTCTCGCAGATTTACTTAAGTCAATAATAAACATAAGAGAAAATCACCAGAGTCTTCACAAAAGCATTTAAACATGAATTGTGTACATAATTAAGACTTATTTAAGAGAATTGCGTAACATTCAATCAATATTTCATAAACAGATCATTTATCAACAATATATAACATTAATAGAGATAAATAGAATACTCAGGAATTCTTCAGAAAAAATGTCTTTATTGATCTTCAATTCAAGGTTGCAGACTCAAACTGCCCTCTGCACACAGCTGTAGGGGTCCTTGCACTCAGATGCAGACTCTACCTAGGCCTTCACGCACTCAGCCATAGAGCCTTTCTTTCCCTATCTAAGTGCAGGAAGTAGAGCCTTCCTACTCTAGTTACTATCCTAGACCCAAATCTCTATCTTTTCTGTCTTTTTCTTCTCTTCTTAGTCTCTATCTTATTTCTCCTTCACTATGAATCACTATTTATAGACTTTTCATACAATTCCATGGTCCGTGGACCATGGTTGAAGCTCAAAACTGACTCAAAACTTTACATAAAACAAGGGGCTAAGCCCCTTTGACTCCTATTCATCTACATGCTCCGCATCCACAAATCACAGAGACTTTACATTATTTACAAAAATGTACCAAAACTTGGGTTATCTTAACCCCAAACTGACCCAGGGGACCCTATCCCAACATGCCCCCAACACAAAGATCATGACTTGCCCCCGCATTACCCTACTGGCACTATGATCTTACTGCGAAGACCACCCAGCTCCACCCAGATTATTGAAACTTCAACAACACTATATGACGTTGCCTGTTTAACTTCCTCAATCAATTTCTTAGTGGCTGGTCCTTCTACTGCCAGCCTCATTATTTGTTGCGCTTGCTACAATCCTATAAGCTTATCCTGAATGGTAGTTGTGACATGATAAGCCTCCTCCAACCAAGGCTGCAACCTGGCCTTTAGTAAGGCCTCATTCTTCTGAGTGTCCTCTACTTGTGCCAGTAGCAGTGTTCCTTCCTGTAACTTGGCAAGGTGCTATGTTGGTGCTAAGGAGAATGAATTCACCCTGACCTCATCATATTGGCACTGCAGCTCCCTTACCTTTGTTTTCAACGTCTGCAAGTTTGGATCCTCCTACATATTGGTCACTAGCTCCATAGCCTGCTCGAACAGTGCCGCCCAGTCAGTGACTATGGAATCCCAGGTAGCGATGCCTTCCTTTATTGGAACTCCGCACTACTCTCAGACCTCAGGCGAATTTGTGGGCTGCAACTTTAGCTATAGCTCTGCAATCTTCATGTTGTACTCAAAAGTGACTCATCCAACTTCTTCTTTAGCCTCACACACACCAGCGGCTAGTTTTCTGATTTTGGCTTCTGGCTGTGCATCCTCTGGGATGTGAAGCTCAGGAACTGTTTTGCATGCCTCCACAACTTCTAACTCTAGACGTGAACTCTGCACCTGAAGTGCCTCCTTCTCCTTTAGATCCCATGTCTTTTCAATGAACAGTTGTTGATTGATGACTTTAAACTCACTGATAGCAGTGAGTACTCCTTGTTCTCTGATCCTGAGTTCTTCCATGACTTCTTGAAGTAATCCATGTAAAGATTCATGTGACAACACGATAAGGTTCAGTCCCATGTTTGTGAATTTGTGAAGAAGTGTGCACTATTCATCTATGTCAGCACAAACTGAACCTTCAAGCAAGGGGAATACTCTCACATCCTGCAGCCAGGCCATCTCTGCAACTGTAATTTTCCCTCGTGCCAAATTGCCTTGTGCACCTGATCCAGGTGGATATTGGTGGCCACCTACCAAGTCCACTTGGACACCTAGCATTTTTTCTTTCAGCTTTTCAGTTTCCTTAATTGTAGCATAGTTTACTATTTTTAGCAGTTTTTTGTGTCCAGAACTTTCGGAGCCGTTTGAGGCCCTAAACGACTTTTTTTGGGAAAACTAGGAGAAAAATGGGTCCATGGACGAATTTTACTCTTCCCAAAGTTGTAGTTCTCAGATAGATCTTTCCAATGAGATACTATGCATGTCAAACGAAGATCGTATGCCAAATTTACAACCCCGGGAAGTTGATGTACCAATTTACCCAAACGGGGCCCACAGTTTGGTGTTTCATCTTCTAGGGTTAGGTTTTTGGATGTTTGGGATTTTCCATTGTTTCTCAACAATAAATGGGCCTCCAAGCCTCATTTTAACATAGTTCAAAGGCATGTAGCTGCCACATCTCTTCTTAGAGATAAGCTACCATCGCCCTAACTAGTTTATTTTTGTTTATGATTGTAAGCATATTTAAGTATTTTACATTAATGAAATGAAGTATTATTTCTATTGAATATTTGTGTATGTGGTTATTTCTGTATTTTTTTGTGTTCCTATTTAAATCTATATCAGTGGTATCAAAGCAGTCTATTTTTTTCTCTGTTTTTCTTTGCATGTCCCCAACAAGGTCGGGATATAAGGAGTTAGGGCTTGAACTGGTCGAACCTTTGCAAGACTAGCCTCGTAAATCCCGACGGTCTCCCATGGCAGATGAAAAGAAAGATGAGGGGGCTGGAGATCCTATCAAAATATTTCTCAAAGAAGCCTTCGAGTGACAAAGGAACACGATGATGGACAAATTTGCCCAGGTCCTTCAAGGGCTACACAGGGGTGATGCATCGGCTTCCAACAGCCACTCTAGAAACATCACACCATTTAAGGCACAATTTAATTTTGAAATCCCCATTTTCAAGGGCCAGATAGACGCAAATGCCATCGATAAATGGTTAAATTTGCTAGAGAGTTATTTTTCTGTTCATGATTTTTCGAGCCGGGAAAAGATTATTTTCGCTCTTCTCAAAGCAGCCCCCCACATCAAGGACCGATGGGAAACCTACTCTGAGCATAAGGATGAAATTACAGGCTCACTATTTTCAGCTGCACCGACTTGGAATTCATTCTGAGATGCCATGGAGTAGTACTACCTTGTGGGAAGCTATCAGGATCAATACATAAAGTGGACCACACTGCGGTAGGGAAGGGACCAAGACGTGCTGGAGTTCACCAATATTTTCCATACCCTTTGCACCGAGTTGGGTATCAAGGATTCAGAGCAGCATTTGGTACTCAAATACCACGGCTGCATACACAAGTACATCCAAGAAGAAATAGAATTCCTGAACATCTCCTTGCTCGGCACTGCATACCAATATGCCGTCAGAGTTGAGAAAAAGTTTAAACAAAAGAAGCGAGAATTTGGATCTACGAATCTGAAGCAAGGGAAAGGTGCCCCCAAACCGTAGAACAAAGGACAAAGCCAAGGTGGGGCGGCCCAAGACAACCTGCTAAAGTTTCAAGTAAAGAACAATGCCGTGAAGCTGAAAAAGGACACAGGAAAGTGGTGTGAGTTCCATAAGAGAACCATTTAGAACACAAGTGAGTGTTGGGCCAAGCAATCACTAGTGACTGAGCTAAAGGTTTCAGAATCAGATGTAGGTTCTGAATCTGAGTCAGAACCTGACAAGGGGAATGACAAAGGGAACCAGATTATCGATGTGGAGCCCAACGCCACCGTTGCCACCACGAAGTGTAAAAATTCCCACCTATAGATCACCTGATAATGCAATAGACTAAAGGAAAATACTTGATCTACTTCTACAACCAATTTAGCGGAAGCTTAATCGAACATGAGAAAAATCAATCAGAACACATATAACTGATATGGAGAAATAAATCACACATAACACCTAAAATATAACCCAGGCAAAGCCTCAGCCTAAAACCCCAACTCTGTATTATCATACACGTGGAAATACAGCCAGTATTACAAAAAGAAGAAGCTCAAAAGCTATCCTACTCTCTCTGCAATACCTCTGATACTCATAGATAGTCAAAGGCCTCTAACTAACCTTCTCATATGCCCTTCAAGCCTCCTATTTCTTTGCACAATTCTGATTGGGGTCCAGTGCAGCCACTTGTGTGAATTAGCCTCTTCACACACTCACTAACCTCTGATCCAACTACGTAGTCCTAAAGGAGCTAAATCCTTCTACATGGATGAGCTTCTTTTATAGGAAAAAATTCATCTAACTGATGGTACATTGTCCCTTCTTTGATCTCAACTGGGTCTCTGTTTGAACTGACATGCATGAGTTATTCATGAGAGAATCTTTAGTTATCTAAAGTGCAGCAGTTATATGCAAGCATGCGTTAACTAACTGAACTTACATTAATTTAAACAAACTGTTTAAATCAATCTAACTGGACTTGACTCAGTTAACTGAGCCAACTAATTACAACTCAAATTAGAACTCATCCTTATCTCTTTAACTGATGGATAAATACCTCAATTAATGGAGAAATTGTTGCATGTCCTCACATAGACTTCATGTTTGATTTTTCACAACTAATTAACTCATGGTGAATTAATTAATTTATTTTCAAACAAATGTTAAGTCGAAATTCAAATTTTACTTTCTATTTTACTCCAGGGACTGACTAAAATTGGAATCCATCCCAAACTACTAAAAATAGCAAAGATATTTTTAGCACTTCCATTTTTCATTCCCTGTTGCTCAATCCAGCACTGGTACCCAAACTGCTATTTATAATAGTGATATTTTTAGCACTTCTAATTTTAGAATTTCTTGTTTCCATTTTCAACACTCCCTCTTAACAAGGAAGACATTCAACTCAAGCTCGATCTTATACCTTTGGAATGTTCTGCATGCAACACTTCTACCAAGTCTGGTTGCTCTAGCAACTCTAGAAACAAAAAAAACTCCCAACCGACCTCTTTGTTGGGCTAGAGACATAATCTGATGCTGAAGCTCTACCTACTGCTGACAAGTGCTCCCTCTCTAACCTCTGAGCTGCTGCAACACTCCATGCATCTTGCACCGTTGCACACCTCTCTGTGCCATCCTGCACTCGTGCAACACTCCTATGCCTCTCGCATTGTTGCAACCTGCTAGATCTACAATGTCTTGGGACTCCTACACTATAGCTGTCTTTCTCACTCCATCTGCATCTATCTCTACCCAATCTGTCAGTCCTGCTACTCCTCATCGGGGCTCTTGTAGCAAAGTTGAATCAAAGAGGTTGGGTACCTCAAGGATCCTCGCCCTCCTCCTTAGGACGATCACTCCACATTGCCCCACCTCCTACCCGGATAGCTGCATGTGATCCTTCTGCCCACCTGGCCTGAAGTTTCCCCCTACTAGAGGTCTCTACATGAGTAGATGTCTCTACTCGATCTCCTCTCAGTCTCTCTAGTTGTAGCTACTCCACAACCTCCTGAAGCTGCTTCACCAATCGTGGCTCCTCCACAATCAACTGAGACTTCTTCTAGCACTTCATGTTGAGAGGTAATGTACTCTCACTCTCAACCACCAAGTCTCCATCATTTTCCTTACTCCTCAAGGCTTTGCATGCATCTTGAACCTCAAGAGCATACAGGTTCTTGACCCATGAACCAATCTTCTTCACCTTTCTAGTCATGATGTGTCTAAGGAAAACCTTTCCCTCACTGAGGACTCCATCATAGCCTCTGTCTTCCAGCATCGTGATCGACACCAAATTTCTCTTCAGTCCTGGCACATACTTGACATCGGTCAAGGTAATGCGAGCTCCATGCTCCCTTTGAAAAACAACTGTGCCTACACTTGAGACACTATACTTTTGATCATTACCCATTGCTATGAGTATCTATAGATATTTCTCCTCCAAAGTACTAAACAAACTCTTGTCACCAGTCATGTGGAAAGAAGCTCCACTATCAAGAAACCAACCACTTCCCACCATGGATGAAACCATGCATGCCAACAATGTGAAATCCAAATCGAACTGTGAGGCCAGTGCCTCACCTTCTGATCCTTCCATGGATCACTTCTTGGATTTCCTCAGTGGACAATTTGTAGCAAAATGGACCACCTCATGACAACGAAAGCATCACACTTTCGATTTGTCAAACTTCTTCCCACCATGGGAAGAACTGGATTTGGAATGAAAAACCTTCTCCTTCCCCTTCATCACCTTACTCACTAAGGCACACTTTTCTTCATCCTCCATGGATGAAGAACCATCTTTGGTGCTTCTTATTATCTCCTCTTGCATCAAATCTAACCAAAGTCATTCCCAATCTGGCAGTTTCTCTCTTCCATTAACCAAGTCCTAGTAGCTATGCTAGCTCTTAGGAAGACCGAGGAGTGCAAGACTCACCATGTCATCATCAGATGTCATGATCCGTACACTTCCAAGATCATTCCTGCATGTGGTGAGCTTGTTCAGATACGTAGAGATCATGTCGCCCTTTTCACGTTTGATCTTCTGAAGCTCGTCTTTCAGTGCCAACTTCCTCTGATCACTATTATTCTGATATAGATCTTTCAATTCTTTCCACATTGAAACCAATGTCTCCTTCTCATGGAGACTCGAGACTATGTGATCTTGAACTCCCTCCAGAAGGATTCTCCTTACTCTAGCCACACATTTCTTCCATTCAGCCAATTCAACAGCACGAGTTGGCTTGGGGACTTCTTGATCGATGAAGTCCTTCAGACCGTTATCCTCTAGTACTACTTCCATGCGATCCTTCCAGGCTATATAATTAGAACTTCCATCAAGGGCACATTCAAGTCTCAAACCATTGAACGCCATAGGTGAAATAGAGATGTGATAAGAACTCGATTTCTATATTTAAGAATGACAAATTCCAACTTCTCCCATCTTGTATATTGTTCTTCCTTGATCACCTTTGAACTTATACCATGTAGAATTTTCTACAAATCAGCTAGCTCCGATACCATGTAGAAATTCCCACTTGTTGATCACCTGATAATGCAATAGAATAAAGCAAAATAATTGATCTACTTCTACAACCAATTTAGCGGAAGCTTAACCGAACATGAGCAACATAAATAAGAACACATATAACTGATATGGAGAAATCAGTCACACATAACACATAAGATATAACCCGGGGAAAGCCTCAGCCTAAACCCCAACTCTGTATTATCATACAAGTGGAAACATAGCAAGTATTACAAAAGGAATCAGCTCCAAAGCTATCCTGCTCTCTCTGCAATACCTTTGCTTCTCATAGACAGTCAAAGGCCTCTATCTAACCTTCTCCTCTACCCTCCAAGCCTCCTATTTCTTTGCGCAATTCTGATTGGGGTCCAGTGGAGCCACTTGTGTGAATTAGCCTCTTGGCACACTCACTAACGTCTGATCCAACTACACAGTCCTGAAGGAGATAAATCCTTCTCCATGGCTGAGCTTCTTTAATAGGAAAAAAATTCATCCAACTGATAGTAAATTGTGCCTTCTTTGATCTCAACTGGGTCTCTGTCTGAACTGACATGCATGAGTTCTTCATGAGAGAATGTTTAGTTATCTAAAGTGCAATAGTTATATGCAACCATGCATTAACTAACTAAACTCACATTAATTTAAACAAACTTTTTAAATCAATCTACCTAGACTTGACTCAGTTAATTGAGCCAACTAATTACAACTCAAAATGGAACTCATCCTTATCTCTTTAACTGATGGATAAATTCCTCAAATAATGGAGAAATTGTTGCATGTCCTCACATAGACTTCATGTTTGATTTTTCACAACTAATTAACTCATGGTGAATTAATTAATTTATTTTCAAATAGTTGTTAAGTTCAAATTCGAATTTTACTTCCTATTTTAGTCCAGGGATTGACTAAAATTGGAATCCATCCCGAACTGCTAAAAATAGCAATTATGTTTTTAGCACTTCCATTTTTCATTCCCTGTAGCTCAATCCAGCACTGGTACCCAAACTTCTATTTATAGCAGTGCTATTTTTACCACTTCTATTTTTAGAATTTCTTGTTGCCATTTTCAACATGAAGATCTAGAAGGAGGAACCCAAAGATCCAGAGGAGGAGAGCATCTCTTCCACTCCCAGATGTGGGTAAAGGGCTCCCTAGTACAGTTCATTGTGGACAGCAGGAGCCAAAAGAATCTCATTTCGGTAGAGGTCGTGAAGCAGCTAGGCTTACCAACCACAACACATCCACAACCGTACACCATCGGGTGGCTTCACCAATGACGGGATCTTTGCGTGAGCCAGTAGTGTCGCCTTCCATACAACATCAAGCCCTTTGTGAATGAGGTATTGTGTGACATTGCTCCCCTTGAATTTTGTGATGTATTACTAGGACAACCATACTTGTAGAAGCGACATGTTGTGTATGAGTCAAGGCCCTATGCTGTTATTGTTACTTTGGGAACTAAGTTGTAAAGGATACCAGAGGTAGCACCACCTACCACCATCTCTTTGATTACTGGAAAACAATGCAGTAAGCTCATTTCCAAAACCAGGAAATTTGTTTTCCTAATGAGACACCCTCAAGGAAAGAAGAAGACGGTAGCCATGACCTCGAGATAGGGCCCCCACACATGACAACTACAGATGGAAAAGGTCATGGAGGAGTACGAGGACATATTAACCTCCCCGCAGGAGTTCCTCTGCATTGTCAGGTCAAGCACTCCATCAATCTGACACCAGGTGCGTCGCTACCCAATGGACCAATCTATCGGCATTCCATTTTGAATAATGATGAAATCAAGAGGCAGATTCAGGAGCCACTACAGAAAGGTCACATCTATCCAAGTTCATCACCCTGTGGGAGACCGATCGTGTTGGTACAGAAGAAGGATGGGACTTGGAGACTATGTATTGACTATCAGGTGTTGAATAAGATCACTGTCCATAATAGGTACCTGATCCCATGGATTCACGACCTCTTGGACCAACTGAAGGGGGGAAAATATTTCAACAAGATCAATTTGAAGTCGGGATATCATGAGGTGTTGGGCAGCGGGTCCCCTGCGTAAGGGTTTTTGGGCTTAAAACCCGCAATTTTGTGTAAAAAGTATGGTAAAGGCTCCGCAAAGTGCGTGGAGCATGAATTGTAATGAGTCAAGTCAAAGGGTTGTCCTCCGGAGAAGAATGTAAGATAATAGAAAGTGAGTCAGCCTGCCCATGGTCGGTGGACCATGGGAATGTATAAATAGAGCAAGGCTCTAGGTTTAGAAGGCAATTTTTTGGTAGTTTTGATTAAGATCTGAGGTGTATGGGTTTGTAAAAGAAAAAGTGCTATGAGTTTGTAAGTCCAAGTCGTGGTTGGTCATAGCTAGAGTAGGCTCTGCAGTTGTGTGCATAGAGGTCTAGTAGAGTTTGTAGCTGTGTGCGTGGACCCCTGCAGTTGAGTGCGTAGGGTGGAATTAGATTGTACTGAACAGAAGGTTAATAAAGATAAGTTTTTTTGAATTATTGTGCATTTGATCATAGATCTATATGTTTATGCTTATGTTATGGTTTTATGCATATCTTTAAGATTTATTGTTGCGTGTGGTAGTTTTAATTGTTGAATGATCGATTAAATACCTCAAGAAATAGATCATATCTATAATAATAGCAATAATAATAAGATCATAGGAAACACCCCGTCGTGGATATTTGTGAAGGCTAGATAGCTATGTAGAATAGCACGAGTGCGTGGGTTGGTTCGCGACCCCTCTAGACATCATCAAGATATCCCTAGGGTGCAGAAACCTGGTTCCAACACCCTCCCATACTGCCTCGGGTGAGACTTCAGTCCGTGCTCCATGGGTTATTGTCGAAAGAGCCAGTGGTGCGGGATTTGTTTGGCTAAAACACTTCAAAACCTGGGTCAGGCCCCAATAAGCCAAAAAATGGTTTTGTTTCTGGGACTAGGATTTGCCTAAGGGATATCTGATGTCGGAACGCTGGAACCCTATGAAGAAAGAGATTGAAGATTTATTGGATGAAAAGCTTCACGAGTTCACGGTGCAGGAAAACAAAACCTCACAGATATCTGAGACGAGGTGGCTAGATCACTACATATACACAGAAATCCACGATATCTTCTTCACATCCTTCTCGTTAGAACTGTATGAGTGGATTGTGAGGCTAGCAGATAGCATGGGAAGGTGCAAGTTTGATCAGTCGATAATCGGGACTCCAAAGTTAGTATGCAAGCTATAGGAGTCTAAAGATAAGATCGCGAGGGCCATATATCATTGGTTGGATTGGATAACAAGAGGATTTATCACTAGATTCACGATAGACACAACTGTCAGCTACAGCAAAGTAGAAAGACGTTTTCTCAAGGGATCGCGGGGTAAGTACATCAAATCATTGAATACTTGGATTAAAATGTTCTTATGCGAAAAACGGGTTATGCGAATCCATTGATGTCTAGGGTAATGTGGAGTGGAAGAGGCTACCAAGGGATTGAAGGATTAGAGAACAGTCAACTAATTTCACTTTCGCGAGAAAGCGAGGAGGATCTCACTGGGTTCTCTCCGAGAAGGTCGGTCCGGTTGATAAAGCAACGCATTCCACTATTACCACCTCCATCCACACCATTTCCCTCTTCACCTACCTCCGCCCCGTCTTCACCTACCCAACCTTCACCACCTCCAAGGGTTGGAATCGCGAGTGCGATCAAGCTGCCCATATTTAGAGGTGTGAAAAATGAGGAACTAGACCAGTTCTAGTTTGTGGTAAAGGCCGTATGGGAAGCCCAAGGAGTTACAAATGATAACACTAAAATGGCTAATTTGGTGAGCGTGCTACAGGATCGCGCGTTGACGTGGTATATTAAGAACTCTAGCAATCACCCAAATGCCGGAATAGTGGAGATCCAGGACACATTGAACAAAGAGTTTAGCCAACCAAAATCAGAAACTTAGTCAATCATCGGATTTAAGGAAATTGAAATGCTTCCAGGCGAGACTCCATGGGATTTGGATTAGCGCCTTAAGAGTATGATCTAAGAGGCTAATATGATGCTTTCAGATGCACAACACTACACCTGGTTGGTGGCATCCCTGACACCACACCTAAGGATGATGTTGTCATAGCAGAAGATCCCAACCCAAGTATGAGGATGCATGAAACTCCAACACAAGATCCCTGGTTAGGAGTTCAACAAATCCATGCGCAACTACAAAACCTATGCTTGGAGATGCAAAGCCTAAAGCAAGATAGGGCACCCCGACCAAAGGCGCGTGAAGAAGTGTGGTGTATCAAATGTAAAGGCGCGGGTCATGACAAGGATCACTGCCTTGTATTTGTGAACTATTTGACAGGAGGAGGGCTGATGCCATTGAGGCTAGAGGTACAAGCAGGGTCAAGTGCAGCACCTTCACTTTGGTGTGCGATTTGTCAAGTAGGAGGAAAGCATGTAATGGACAACTGTCACCTGTTGCAAAAGTATACCTAGACTCCACAACAAATCTACTGTAACTTTTGTAGATCAGTGGGTCACAACAAGCGAACGTGATAGAGCTATGAGCTAATGATGGACAGGACCCCAGCCTATCGAGTGAAAACTGAAACGCAAGGGTTTGATCTAGTTGCTGGGGCACGCAGAGGATTCCAAGGACACGACCGAGGGAGAGGAGAAATGGGACCTGTACGAGGGCACGGACAGCTAATCTATTATAATTGCGGAGGGTCAGGGCACTACGCTCGTGATTGTACCAACCCGACGAGAATATCTTGTCCGTACTATGTGTAGTTTGATCATGAAATGGTAGATTGCCCGACGCTAATCGCCCAAATGCACTATAAAGGGGTACTACAGCCTACCCCAACTCAAAATATCCAAATGATGAGGTCTAAACCACGCGAAGAGGACCCCAGCGTAAACATGGTACTTAGGAGCGATGCAACTACGGGGGAAGATAAGAGGAAACTGCCCGAAATAGATTTGAAGGTTCGTGAGGCTCCTACAAGGGAACTTGAGTCTGAGATGGAACACATGAAGGAAACATCCAAGGAAGCTGAGAAGAGCTTCACGGAGGACTCTACTTCTAGTAGTAAGGGTCAAATTGAGCCAGAATGGATCCTTCTATACTTACTACCTTTTTAGAGACATGTATGAAGCTGCTACGTGACAATAAGGTAGTTAAGGGACTAGAAGAACTGATCACTAGGTGCATAGGATCAGGAGGGCCATGCATGGTCTGAAAGCTTGGAAATCATGCTTTGCGTACCGGACAGGAAATACGATTGACAGCGCAAATTGGTGAATATGAGATGGACCAGGTCATCTTAGATTTGGGGTCAGATGTGAATGTATTACCAAAATGGATGTGGGAACGCATGGGTAGGCTCGCACTGTAGTGGTCTCTTATTCAATTACGGATGTCCAACCAACAAAAGATCTTACCAATGGGAAGGCTGCAAGGGGTGACAGTGGACATTAAAGGCATAAGTATGCAGACATACTTCGAGGTAATAGAGATTGTGGCTAATAGTAACCCTTACCCTGCATTACTCGGAATAGACTGGGAAATGGATATGAATGGAGTCATCAACCTAAAAAAGTAGAAAATGATTTTCGAGAAAAATTCCCTACATGTGATAGTTCCGTTGGGTCCCGCCGAAGGAGAGCGCTACACTGAACTTGTGCGTGACAAGGACAGTGACGATGAATTAGACTGCATTTAACAGATAACAGTGCAAGACCAAGATCAGGTGAATCCAATAGTAGACGGGACAATCTCATGGGAATGTGACAGTTCCTGCATGTCGAATTCAGATGAAGAGATAGAGCGATGGCAAAACCGATTGCATGAGGTAACAAAGGTAAATTGTAATATAATGATTCGATCACTGCGACGAGTGAAAACTAAAGTAAGGATGCTACCAGTAGAGCACAATGCAACAAATGGGGAGGAATTCGTAGACCACTGGGGAACTACAATTATGGAACAGAAGTGGCACGATGTACAAGAAGGGGTGCTACGTGTGACACCTACACAACGGTGGAGTACACCTCGAAAGATTAGGTGGAACAGACGCAAACGTAGAAGGAGGCTGCATGTATGGATTAGAGGCCCTCGGCGTTGAATGTGGTCTAGGCAGCCAAGATGAAGCAGGTTGGGTGCCCACCTAGGACAAAGGATGCAACCGTATGCTGTGCAACCATTGTCCCAACTAAATCTATGCATACCAAGTGTTTGATGGGCCTATAGGATCGTAAACAAAATAGGGTGTGCAAAGATGACCCTCTTTGTGGTCAGACACAATGAAACCAGGATGACAGAGAGAATTTCCCCAACCACCATCCCTATAGTTTAGACTAATAGCAAGGACCTGGGCATAGGAATTAGGTAGTTGCAGGAGGCCATTCGGCGAGGGAACTTGAAACTTTGTAAACTTGATGAAGAATGGGCACAGATGAGGAGGAAAAGTGCGATGTTGAATGAAGAAATTAGGAAAATGAAAACTGGAGTCACACAAGCGGGCCGCGCAAATCTAGAATAAGGGGACTAGACCTGGCTGGCCCTACAACGGTACTATAATGAGCTGCGACCACAGCAACGGAGGTGTGTACCATATACAACAGAGTAGGAACATCTATACGATACAAAGGTACTCGAAAGGTGCCCACAGCCTGGGCTATCAGGAAAATTGAAATCTCGCACCAAGGGTGCGACCACCTGACTATCCATATGGGACCTAGTCTCAGTGCTCCATGTAGTTGGAAGAGGGCACGAGACTATAAAGGAGTCTGTAGGGGGTCACGCAGCTCGGGCGTGGCACACAAAATTAGTATGAAGCACAGAACATGTCTGTGTACAAGGGACTACGCTAACTTGTGGGGAGGATGGAAGGTGACCATTATAGATACTATTCATAACAAGGTGTCCCCTTTAAGACACCGAGGAGCGAACAATGGGTAATTAAGACACAAGGTTGAATGGATCTACCGCCAAAATCGCATTAATGATCCATGAAAGGGGGGCACAATCGAAGTGGAATTCAAAAAGTTATATAAAGCACAAGTGGCCTGTCACCAAAAAACCCTTGTCACTTTGCGTATTAAGTCATTCCGTTATCAAGAAGATAGGAGCAAGATGAATGAGGCAGTCATGAGAGCAAGTCCGTGGTTTCAAGAATTGTCGAAGGATATGAAAGAGTCCCTAATTAGATGATATCCATAACTAAGGACATTACGCAAAACCTTACGCCACAGGGAGAGGGCACAACCAAGATCCCTAAATCACCCCAGATGTCGCAGACCAAGAAGGACCCACAGGTAGTAGGACTGGTCTGGATGTCTCCACAAAATCCCGCGATTCAGCAAATTGTCGATGGAATAAAAGGGCAAAATGGTTACTATTGAGAGCGATAATGAGGAAGAGGATCCTCCGATCTTTGTCGAAGAAATGGAACCAGAAGAATAGATGGAAGAAGATATCCAGCCACTACGGGCTCTAGCAAAACGACCTAAGTATGTTCCTCCACAGAAAGGGAGGGTCAAGGTACCTAAAGATTTGGATGCCATTAAAAGCGCCCTTGTAACGTCGTCCCTCCGCAAAGGGGTTCTATTTGAAGGAACGACAACTAGCCATATTCCCACTATAAAACTTGAAGACTGGGACCTTGTAGATATGGAGAAATTTCCCCATTTGG
The DNA here is from genome assembly GCA_031772625.1 of Pinus tabuliformis. Classification (NCBI taxonomy): domain Eukaryota; kingdom Viridiplantae; phylum Streptophyta; class Pinopsida; order Pinales; family Pinaceae; genus Pinus; species Pinus tabuliformis. The sequence continues at coordinate 380,130,241 of CM062819.1, forward strand.
AAACTAGTGAACTAATGGAACAAAGCACAAGGGGGCTGTTACAACACTACAACTACAGAAATGGTTGTAAGGGATGGAGGAGGTCGGGCTACTCCACCTCATGTCAATCCCACATTTTCATCAGGCCCCAATCACGATATTGGTTATTCAGCAACTGCTCTACCTGGTGTATGATGGGTACTTATGGCTAGACCCCATGGAAATAATTGGCACGAGTGACGACTTGACGATTATGGAAGCAATGAAAAAGAAATACAAGTTGGAGAAAAAGCAGAGAGGGTATGTTGTTACTAGTATTTAGGACAAAGGGGTCTACATCGCTACCCAGTTATTGGCAGGAAAGGTGATGAGAAAATGTTGAGGTAGTGAGGTACTAGCAATGGTCATCACATTAGCTAAGCAATGCACAGAAGGGGTTCGGTTCAATAGGGCATAGTTCCTCTGCGACAAATTCCTGATGAAATGCAGGGAGGCCCAGGAGCAGAGTAAGACCTTCCATTATGCATGGTTTCTCTTATCTATCCTATTGGTTACAGGTGAATTGCCTGAAGATAGTCAGTTTCCTCCCCTGGACCAGGATTGGCCAAAGGCAGCCAAATACACATTGCTATGGGCAATGAAGGATGCCACAAGAATCCGAGAAGTGAAGATTTTCTGGATACTGATGGATGTGAACGTACGATAATGGATCAATTCGCAACCTCGCCTATTAGATGAGGTATATGACAGTGTGAAAAATGTTGCCGCCTTTAAGGCAGATATGTACCATGTGTATATCAGGGCGCACAAGGATCTAGAGTAGACATGGACCACGCTTCCCTTCACCGCCATTGATGACGTTGTTTTCACGTGCTTGATACCTGGCCACCAGAGTGGTGCATACTAGATGTGATAGGATGCAATGAGACCATCATCCAAAAATAGAAGGTTGTCACCAAGTTCCTAGCACAGTAGAAGCGGGACGAGCATCTCGCTGAGGAAGTACAAGTTGCCACAGACAAGACGACAGGAGGGGCTACTACAACAGAGGACGAAAGAGGCCCAAACATGACCACAAATATGGAAATGGATAATGTGACGGAAGGTGTGGAGCCAAGCACAAACTATTCACCCTTAAAATGACCGCGCACGCCAGAACGGTCAAGGTCACGAAAGAAGACAAAGGCATCTAAGTTGGATGGAGAGCCTATCACATTGACCGAGGGTGACCTATGTGACATCAGAGATATAGTTCATGAAGCTACCAGGGACGTGCTCGATGAGGCAATGACAGAGCAACAGACTATGTTAGGGGCACTCAGGACGCAACTACACGAACTTCAAGCACGGACCCCATAGACGGGAGTTATAGCTGCCAATGGAGCTACGGGTACATCAGCAACTAAGGAGCTGCTTCGGGCAAAAATGGATAATACTATCACACTTTCGGTTAGAGCATTGACAACAAACAATTTGGAGGACAGAGCCATGGTAGGCTGGCTCATGGGACTTGGATTAAACTTGGTTGCCCTCCCACATGAAGTCTTATACCAGCTACAGGATGGCGCAATGATAGAGCTCCGCGCTAGGGAAGTACATGCAGTACAGATGCTCAGTGAACGAATTAACATCGACCAGTTGAGCCTCCAATGTAATGAAGCAGTAGCATAGAATTGGTAGTTGGAGCAAATTGTGGAGGAAGCGTGTTGTCGTACCCCTGAGCTCGAGATTGCAGCAGATTTACCTATAGGCATACGGATCCACAAGTTGGCCAGTGGGTTCCGCCAAGTGAAGGACGAAGCAACAAAAGTCTATTTGGACCTCAGCTTGTAGATCGTAGAACTAAGACTCAAGGTGCAACCCTCTACACCACCAGAGGTTAGAGAGCAGTGGCAACGCGCTATCCAATCAGGGCAGGAAGCAATAGCACGTGCCATACAGGAGTGCACCGGCTTGTTAGATCAGTCATTTAATATGGTCACTTCACTACAGGAAGACAAAAAAATATAGTGGTTAGAGACTGAAGCACGAGAGTTGTAGCAAGCCTATGATAATGTCCAGGGGACTGCACAGACGGTTTCCCTTACTCAATGATTGGCTAATATGAGGGAGGCCCAGGATCTCAAGGCACAAGTCGACGTGCTCACCAGAAAGAAGTAGTTCTTAAGGAATGCATCCAGGATGAGGCATTCATGGTCATCGCTAACTTCGAGGGAAGGCTAGCCCACATGCAAGGAGTATACGAACTCAAAGGAGCAAGTGAAGCTGATAATGTGACGTATCGAAGGCTCGCGCAAAACGAGTACAACAGATGGTGGAAGAATGTGTTGCGGAGCTAAGCAAAGCACAAAAGTTGCTAAATAACCTCTGCACGAAGATCACCGTACTAGCCGAGTGACTCGGGATGAGTCACAATGATTGTGTTGGGGGCCTGTTAGGCAGTGGGTCCCTCGCGTAACGGTTTTGGGGCTTAAAATCCACAATTTTGGGTAAAAAGTATGGTAAAGGCTCCGCAAAGTGCACGGAGCATGAATTGTAATGAGTCAAGTCAAAGGATTGTCTGCCAAAGAAAAATGTAAGATAATAGAAAGTGAGTCGGCCTGCCCATGGTCGGTGGACCATGGGAATGTATAAATAGAGCAAGGCTCTAGGTTTGGAAGGCAATTTTTTGGTAGTTTTGATTAAGATCTGAGGTGTATGGGTTTGTAAAAGAAAAAGTGCTATGCGTCTATAAGTCCAAGTCATGGTTGGTCCTAGTTATAGTAGGCTCTGCAACTGTGTGCACAGAGGTCTAGTAGAGTCTATAGCTATGTGCGTAGACCCCTACAGCTGAGTGTGTAGGGTGGAATTGGATTGTACTGAATAGAAGGTTAATAAAGATAAGTGTTTCTGAATTATTGTGCATCTGATCACAGATCTATATGTTTATGCTTATGTTATGGTTTTATGCATATCTTTAAGATTTATTGTTGCGCGTGATGGTTTTAACTATTGAATGCTCAATTAAAGACCTCAACGAATATATCAGATCTGTAATAACAACAATAATAATAAGATCCTAGGAAACACCCAATCATGGATCTTCATGAAGTCAAAATAGCTATGCAATGTAGCGCGAGTGCGTGGGTTGGTTCACGACCCCTCTAGACCTCATCAAGACATCCCTAGGGTACGGAAACCTAGTTCCAACACTCTCCCATACTACCTCGGGTGAGACTTTAGTCTGCGCTCCACAGATTGTTGCCGAAAGGGCCGATAGTGCGGGATTTGTTTGGCTAAAACACTTCCGAACCTAGGTCAGGCCTTAATAAGCCAAGACCAGGTACCAATCAAACCATCCGATGTGTGAAAGACTGCCTTCAAAGCCAAGGAGGGCCTGTTCGAATGGTTGGTGATTCCTTTAGGATTGACGAATGCTCCTGCAACATTCATGAGGCTAATGGATGACATATTGTGGCCATTCACTAGCTCATTTGTAGTGGTATACTTGGATGACATCCTGATCTTCAGCCATAGTTGGGAAGAGCACCTCCACCACATCCGACAAGTTCTCCAAACACTGCAGCAACACAAGTTATGTGCCAATTTGGAGAAATGCACTTTTGGCATGACCCAAGTTCAGTATTTGGGATACATTATTGATGAACAAGGGATGCATTTGGATCCATCCAAGATCCAAGTTATTCGAGATTGGCCATCTCCAACCACTCTGATAGAGCTCCGCAGTGTTCTAGGTCTTGCCAACTCCTACTGCAGGTTCGTGTTGGGATTTTATCATATCACTTGGCCCTTGAGTCAGGTCACCAAGGGAGGAGCGAAAGAAAAATTCTTTTGGTCTGAATCTCAATAGAGGGCATTCACAGAGTTGAAATATCGCCTCTACACTAAACCCATGCTCGCATTACCAGACTTGCAACAACCATTTGAGGTCGAGACAGATACCTCTGACTATGCTATTGGTGCAGTCCTTACTCAACACAGGCATCCAGTGGCATATCACAGTGAGACACTTTCAGACACAGTCTGGAAGTATCCCACTTATGACAAAGAGATGTATTCCATTGTACAGGCCTGCCGACAATGGAAGTATTACATTCTGGGGAAGGAAACGGTCATCCACACAGACCACCGATCCCTGCAGTTCATACAGACCCAAGGGAAGTTGTAGAATGATCGCCATCAGAAGTGGACCACATACCTGCAACAGTTCCATTTGAGTAGCAAGTATAAGAAGGGTAGCACCAATAATGTTTCATATTTCCTTAGTCAACCATCGATCATGGCATTAACCACTGTGCTCAACTCTTGTGGGCATGAGACTTCTGATTGGCCATTTCTCTACAAAAGCGACCCAGAATTTGCCCACACATACCAGAAACTCTTGGAGGGTCAGCATGTTCCAGATTTTCACCTCCAGGATGCCCTATTATGCCACCTAGGTCACCTTTTTGTTCCTTCAAGTGAGCATGCCAAGATTATTTAGGAAGCACACTACAGTTGGGTTGTTGGACATTTTGGGGTCGACAAAACAGTGGCAGTACTACAAAATTATTTCTATTGGCCGAATCTTTGACACGATGTCGGGAAGTACATTAGATCATGCACTACCTGTGCCATTTCCAAACCAACCATCAAGAAGCAAGGCCTCTATAGCCCACTGCCTACCCCTAGTCGACCTTGGGAATCCATCTCCACGAATTACATATTAGGTCTTCCTTCCATTAAGCATGGAAACGACTGTGTTTTTGTGGTCATCGACAGGTTCTCAAAGATGGCCATTATGGCCACCTACAAGAAGAATATCACAATAGAAGCCACTGCTAAACTCTTCTTTGAATGAGTGTGGATACACTTTAGGATCCCACAGTCTATAATCTCAGATCGGGATAGCAAGTTCCTCAATACATTTTGGTCTAGTCTCTAGTCGATGCTCGACACCAAACTCACTAAGTCCAGAACCTTCCATCCTCAAACTGATGGCTAGACAGAGGTTGTCAACAGGATGATCATTGTTATGAAAGCAGATCACAAAAAGATAGAAAAGATAGATCAATGCCTTAGAATTCAGCCTCTTCGCAGGGGAAACCTCCTTTACATTACACAAATGAATGATTCTTTGATGATTCAAATGACAAAACCTCCTTTCTATATATAGGAGTCTAAGGAGTCACAATATAACCTAGCTGACCTAACAATAACAATATAAAGGCACAAAAATAACAATAGAAGGATTCTATGGGGCATAATAATAACAATATGGGGACAATAGGGGCACAACAATATTAATAAGGGTTACAACAACAATAGTAATGGGTTAATCACTAGTAATATAGGGACCTAACATGCCCCTCTCCTTCAAAAAAGTGCCATCCTCAATTCTTGAGTAGTTCTAGATGCTTCTGTATAAAATTCTCATCCTCCCATGTGGAATCTTCAGCAGATAAGTTCTTCCACTTGATGAGATACTCTGAAATTGATCGATTTCATAACTGTTGAGTTCCCGTTTCTGTGACTACTTCCGGTTCCAATATAATTTTTCCTTCCTCGTCAAGTTCTGGCAATATTGTTTGAACTGGGAGCTTGTCGCCTATAACCTTCTTTAAACATGAAACATGGAAAACTTGGTGCACTCGAGAAGCTACAGGAAGCTCCAATTTGTATGCCATAGTACCAATCTTTTGCAACAGCTTGTACGGACCATAATACTTTGGTGATAATTTATTATCCTTCTTAGCTTGCTTAAGGGACACTTGTTTGTATGGTTATAGCCGTAGGAATACCTAATCACCTACATCAAAACTTCTTTCCTTGCAATGTTGATCTTCTTGTTGTTTCATTATATTCTGTGCCAACATGAGGCTATCCTTTAACAGTTGGAGGACTTATTGTTGATGCTTGATGTGATGTTCCACTACTTGAACCTTAGAATTTTCTCTTAAATATGATGTGATGGATGGTGGCTGATATCCATAAAGTGCCATAAATGGGGTCATTTTTGTTGTTGTATGGAAGGAAGTGTTATACCACCGTTCAGCTAGAGGCAACCATTTGACCCATTGTGTCTGTTTATCAGATACAAAGCAACAAAGATATCCTTCCAATCATTTGTTTACTATTTCATTTTTCCCATCAGATTGAGGATGATAAGATGAGCTATTAGCTAACTGAGTACTAAGACAAGAAAATAATTATGTCCAAAAATTTCCTGTGAAAATGGGATCTCTGTCACTTACAATAATCTTTGGGTTTCCATGTAGCTTTTGAATTGTTTCCATAAATGTAGTAGAAATTGTACTGGGTTTAAATGGATGCGATAATGCACAAAAGTGTTCATACATGGTAATTCTGTCAACTACCACCATGATGACACTCTTTCCCTCAAACTTGGGTAAACCTATGATAAAATCCATTGAAACCTCCTCCCAACATTGGCTTGGAATGGATAAAGGTTGTAATAGACTCTGGGTCTTAATTGTTTCAACTTTATTTTGTTTGCAAACCAAACATTCTACCACAGAATTTTGAATATCTGATTTAAGGCCATTCCAAAAGAATTCCTTCTTAACCTTGTGGTAAGTTTTTAAAAATCCTGAGTGCCCTCCTAAGGAAGAAGTGTGCAATTCCATAAGAATCTTTTGTTTGAATTGGGAATTCTTACAGAGGTATAAGCGATATTTGTACCATAACGAATCATTTTTCCAGCTAAATGTATCAGATGTACTGGAATCGTGTTGTAACTTTCGAGTAGGTGCCCACACTTCTTCATCATTCTTCAATTCCTCCCTTGCTTCGTTTATCCAATCTGGTTGTATAATACAAATGGTGCACAACAATGCTTCCACATCCTCATCCTTTCTTGAGAGTGCATCTGCCGCCAGATTTTTCTTCCCTTTTTTGTAGATGATTTCAAAGTCATAACCCAACATCTTTGTGCCCCACTTTTGTTGCTCTTTAGAGGATAATATTTGTTCCAAAAAGTATTTAAGGCTATCATGATCCGTTTTTACCTTGAAGTGTCTTCTCATTAGGTAGGGTCGCCATTTCTTAAGTGCATGTAGTATTGCCAACATTTCCTTCTCATAAATAGCTTTGTGTAAAAACTTTCCCTTGATTGGACGAACTTCAAAAGAAATGGGTCTTTCATATTGCATTAAAACAACACCAATTCCATGTTCTTAAGCATCACATTCCATAATAAAGGTTTTTGTGAAGTCCGGTGTAGCTAAGACCGGTGCTTGGCACATTGCCTCTTTAAGATGTTCGAAGGCCTTTGTTGCTTATAGAGTCCATGAAAATACATCTTTCTTCAATAATGTTGTTAGAGGTGCTGCTATTCTCCCATAATTATTAAAAAACTTCCGATAATACCTTGTCAATTTGAGAAATCCTCGCAGATGCTTTATGGATGTGGGGATTTTCCATTCCTTAATGGCTTTAATTTTGCTAGGGTCTACCTTAACTCCTTCATGAGATACAATATGACCCAGATATTCCACCTCTTATACTCCAAAGAAACATTTGGACCTTTTTGCATATAATTGTTTCTCCTCCAATAGTTGTAGCATCCTGTCAACATGTTCAACATGATCCCTCCAAGACTTGCTGTAGATTATTATATCATAAAAAAATACTGACACAAATTTTCTAAGGAAGGGTTTGAAAATGGAATTCATCAAACCTTGAAATGTAGAAGGTGCATTGGTAAGGACAAAAGGCATGACCAAAAATTCATAATGACCCTCATGAGTTCTAAATGTTGTTTTCAAAATGTCTTTAGCCTTCATTCTGATTTGATGATATCCTAAACGAAGATCCAACTTGGTGAAGTAAATTGATCCATGCAATTCATCCAATAATTCATCAATGACAAGAATGGGAAACTTATCTTTAATAGTGAGCTTGTTGAGCTCCCTATAATACAAACACATGTGCCATGATCCATCCTTCTTGTGCACCAATACTATTGGAGCAGAGAAAGAACTTTGACTAGGTTGAATTATCCCAGCCTCTAGCATTTCTGCAACCATGCATTCAATTTCACTCTTTTGGGCATAGAGATATCTGTACAGCCTGATGTTTGGAGGAACACTTCCTGGAATCAGATGAATAGCATGATCATGATCACAAATATGTGGGATACCTTTGGGAGTCTCAAATACCTTGGAATGATTGTCCAAGAATTCTTGGAGATCGGGAGAAATAGGTGATTTCGATGTGGAAACATCTAGCGAACATAATTGTGCAATTACACCTCTTTGTTCCTTTTTTTAGAAGCTTTGTCATACTGTTAGAGCTAATTATCTTTCCTAGTTTCCTTGCAATACCCCTTAATTCAACTTCCTTTCCTTCCGTAGAAAATTTCATAAAAAGTTCTTGAAAATTAAAAGCTATTGTACCCAAGGATTGTAGCCATTGGACTCCTACTACAACATCAGCACCTCCCATTGGAATGGAAAGCATTGGGCTAGTCAATACATATTGTCCCATGGATAGCTTGATATTATGGAATTTTCCATAGTAATTTAACATTCCTCCATTTGCAACCATCACTTGACACTCTGGTGTTGGATATAGGAAGCAATTCAATTCTTTTGCTATCTTACAATGAATAAAACTATGGGTACTTCCTGAATCAATCAACACTATTACCTTTTTCTTCTTGATTTGTCCTTCTATCTTGTTGGTTTGAGGAGTGGTAATTCTAGCCAATGCATTACAAGATATGGTCAGATTCATTTCTTCTTTATCTAGGCTTTGTTCCTAGAGTATACCCTCTTCTTTTGACCTTTCTTGCTCCTTTTCTTGTTCTTCTTCACAATCTATGTAGAATAATTTCTTCTTAGCACACTTATGACCTTTAGTGTGTTTGCTATCACAACTATAACAAATCCATTTTGCTCATTTTTCTTCCAATTGTGGTGGTGTCAACCTTATAGGTTGTGGAAGACTAGGGGCAACAAAACTTCCATCTTTAGAGTTGTGAGTGGTATGCTTCCTAGTTGCCATAATTTTGCTTTCCATTTTTCTTGCTAACCTGAATGCCTTCTCTAATGGATCAGGTTCCCAAAGGTGAATATCATGTTGGATATTATCCTTTAAAGTCCATATGAACACATTAATCCTATACTCTAGAATATTTTTCACCCTTATGTTCAATATTTGGAACTCCTCAATGTGCTCTATTATTGAACCCTTTTGTTTGAGACTTATCAATTGGCTAAAAAAAGTGTTGCTTTTTGTATCGTCATAATGTGCTGTCAATTCTTCCATAAAAATTTCCCAGTTGATAATTTGTTTACGAGAGAAAAGCCATTGATACCATACAAACTGATTTGGTTCCAAATATAAAGTTGCAATACATACCTTTTGTGTGTTTTGCACATTTTTGAGATCGAAAAATTGCTCCATCTGTAGTATCCATGTTGCGGGATCCTTGCCATCAAACTTCCTCATATCGATTTTTGGAATATGGTGGGTCTTCGATCCAATAGTAGAATATATGAAATCATAATTAACATTTCTTTTGTTCGCATCACGAGTTTCCTTTACTACCCTTTCACCATTAGTAAGTATTTCTTGTAGAAAATTTGTCAAATCTGTCTTTAAATCTGCCATGCCCGTCTTCAAATTTGTCTTCAAATATATCTTCAAATTGTCCATCTTAGCTTCCACATCATTCATCTTAGCTTCTACATCTTTCTTTAAACCATCCATATTAGATTCTGTTACTTTTCTTGTGAGTGACATTTGTTCCACTTGGTCTCATAATTTTGATATATCATGTTGCATTTCTTCCTCTTCTTCATAAGTCATGCTAGAGCTTTTAGGTTGCTTACTAGGCGTTTGCATTTTCTTTCCTTGAGGCATAATTTACTGATAATAATTCTCTACTATGCACTTTGAATTCCTTCAAAATAATTTTTCGAACCAAGCTTAAGCAAAACTTAAAAAAAAATCTACACACCTTTTTTCACTTTGTAGGAGCTCGATATTTCCTCTGATGTATCTCTGTAATTTCGGATCACCCAGTTCTGAAATTGTGACCCGTAGTAGCCCTCTATGTCCTCTTTCTAATTCCATCATTCTGATACAAATTGGATTCTCCAAGGAAGAGTTATGCCAAATCTCCCACAGTGACCTGATTATAGACTAGATCAGTAGAGCGAACTTGTACGATGTGCCACGTGTCCCTATTTCAACCTTTGGCTCTGAAAAATATATACAAGAAACTACTGTCCATCCTCTTTCCTTACCTTCTTACTAAATTTCAATCCGATGCTCAGAGATAAAGTTATGACGATTTTCCCCAGGTCACCTGTTTGGAATGTAATTCAGGAGTCTGCAAAAAGACCAACTTCCTTAGATCATATCTCCGCAAATATAGCACAAAAAGCTCTGAAATTTGGACCCGAGGTTCAGTGCGATTTTGTCTCAAATGGGTTTTTTTTTTCTTCTGAAACATCGTAGAAAAAAATTTATAGCGAAAATGCCATGATGACCTATTTGGAGCAGCGAAACCCTAGAATCCAAAGCTCTGATACCAAATGTTATGAAACTAGCTCACAAAAAGATAGAAAAGATAGATCAACGCCTTAGAATTCAACCTCTTCGAGGGAGCAACCTCCTTTACATTACACAAATGAATGATTCTTTGATGATTCAAATGACTAAACCTCCTTTCTATATATAGGAGTCTAAGGAGTCACAATATAACCCAGCCGACCTAACAATAACAATATAAAGGCACAAAAATAATAATAGAGGGATTCTCTGGGGCACAATAATAACAATATGGGGACAACAGGGGCACAACAATATTAATCAGGGATACAACTACAATAGGAATGGGGTAATCACTAGTATTATAGGGACCTAATAATCGTACACATTCTGTGCATGTACAAATCAAAGCATCCACGCACATGCGACAAGAGCCTCCCCTATGTTCAACACTGGTACAACCGGGCTCTCCACAGCTTGACTGGCCAAGCCCTTTTCAGGTGGGCTTGGGATTCTAGCCACTATGTCCCATTGATGTGGTCATTCCAGTTGCAGCTACTCACATAGATTCAGCTCATGTCTAGTCTAAAACAGATAAGGCGAACAACATCATTGAGCACATCCAACATATTCGCCAGTAGGTCCATCACATTCTGGAGAAATCAAATGCTAAGTACAGGTAGTGACATGATCAACATCGGGTTCCACATAAGTTTCAGGTGGGCAACAAAGTTTGGTTGCATTTGCAAAAGGAACGCCTTACCGAAGCCTATCAGAAACTTAGACCACTCCGATATGGTCCTTACACCATTACCGAGGATGTGGGAGACAATGCATTTGAGCTCAACATTCCACCATTCCTTGGCCTACACCCAGTGTTCAATGTGGAGCACCTTTGGCCATACATTCCACCATTACTAGACGCATCCATCATTGCAGAACAACTCACACCCACAGAGTTAAATCTAGATTGCATGGAACAAGATGCAACTGATCAAATCATGGACACATAGATCAAGAAAACTCGCCAGTAGAATATCCAATTGTATCGAGTTGTCAAAGCAGGTCAAATCCTTCACTAGGGCAAGTGGCTCACTAGGGACCAAGTTCAATAGAAGTTTCCTCATCTCATGGAGGAACTCAATGCAATGGGGACCATTGCTTCCTAAGGGGGGAGAAATGTCCCAAGTGGATATTGGTGGGCACCTTCCAAGTCCACTTTGACCCTCACCATTTTTTCTTTCAGATTTTCAGTTTCCTTAATTGTAGCACAATTTACTATTTTTAGCAATTTTTTGGGTCCTGATCTTCCAGAGTCGTTTCGAGGCCCTAAACAACATTTTTTGGGAAAAATGGGAGAAAAATGGGTCCATGGATTGATGATGCTCGTCCCAAAGTTTTAGTTCTTGGATAGATCTTTCTAACGAGATACTATGCACGTCAAACGGAGATCGTATGCCAAAGTTATGACCCCAGGAAGTTGATGTACCAATTTACCCAAACGGGGCCCACAGTTTGGTGTTTCATCTTCCAGGGTTAGGTTTTTGGATGTTTAGGGTTTTCCATTGTTCCTCAACAATAAATAGGCCTTCGAGCCTCATTGTAACATAGTTTAGAGGCATGCAGCTCCCACATCTCTTCTCAAAGATAAGCTACCATTGCCCTAGCTAGTTTATTTCCATTTCTGTTTGTAAGCATATTTCAGTATTTTACATTAATGAAATGAAGTATTATTTCCACTGCATCTTTGTGTATATGGTTATCTCTGTATTTTGCTGCATTCCTGTTTAAATATGGATCACCGCCTCTCTCTTTCCCGACATCTTCATGGATTCTAGTTGCCTGGAGCTGCAATTCATGCAGGTCCTCCTGGATACACCTAAGCGTCTGCATGTATTGCTACTCAAACTACTGCAACACTTCCATGGTGGTTTCTCTATTTTTATCACCAATATCATGGAGATTTCCCTCTTTTAATAGCATGGGATCAACATGTGTTCTATCATATTTCTCCTTCTTACACATTCCTCCTTGCTTCTCTGTGCCACGTCTTTTCAAAATAAACAGGGTGCACTACCCTTCATCACCTCCGCCTCCTTGTCCTGAAATCTCTTCTTCCTCTATCTCCAACAAAGGTGACTTGTCACCTTTCTGGGACTCACACTGTTATTTTTCCTTCTACTATTTATCAATGCATTCCTACTCAATGCAAGCCTTTTCTTCAGCTTCCTTCTTGCACTGTTCTGCGAGGGTATGCACAGTTTTTTTAACTGCCTCCTTTCTTTTCTACGTAGCATAACTTCCCGTGCCCGTGCTTGCTCCAACATATAGCTCTTATGAGGCATGCCACTCTGCAGTCCATGATGCTACAACCTCCTTCACATCCATTTCTGACACCAAATAGGGCAACTGGTGCTATTTCTGCTCTGGATCCTTCTATGCTTGGATAGTGACTCTATGGGAAGTCAGCCTTGAATGCCACATAGGCTGATAGCTGTGTGAATAAGGTTGGGAACAACCTCAGATGCTGGTTGATTTCCATACAGAGATCCATTTCCATAAGAAACCAAAATATATTATTCGTCTCTGCAATCTGCACGACATCTTTTATAGGCCACAAGGAAGCGAATTGTGTTGCCTCCAACAATCCTTCCTCAAGCAGAGGAAATTGGCTATCCTCTGATAATTTCCGTGCAACGAGCACAATTGACAACATCAAGCAATTGTATTGGAATGACTTGGTTTCGTCCCGGGCTTCGCAACAGTTCACTAGGAACTCCTGATAGAGGCATCTTGCCTAATTAACTTGTATGACTTTCACACATTGCATAGCAATGGAAACCACTAGCACTAGATCTTCATCCGCGTGACATTTCCTCATCAGCTTACCTGCTAAAATCTGGGCAGTGAATTGAAATGCCTGGTCTTTTATGGAAATAATGGAATACACTCACGACTTTTTGACGAGGCCGTAATCCCTCTTCATCCTCTCCAGAAGATATTTGTCCCTAGTCTTTCTGCCAAACTCCTTAGCCAGGTTCATGCCTTTGTAAAGAATCTATGTGATTCTGTGAATTAGCATGTCTGTAACGGCGATAGGCCATCCTAGCCATAAACATCCATTGTGCACCAGTGTGAGGAGCTTTCTCAAATATATCATATTAATGTGGGTGCCATGATAATGGGGCATCCACAGTAGATTTAGCATCCCTGATTTCTCAACAATGTAGACCCATTCCCCCGTTTCTAGTGCTGTAACACCTGTTTCTTCATAATAGACACTCTGCATATATTTTTCCATCGCCAAGTGTGGGAACTTAGTGTGGTCTGCCAGGTCCCAATACTCCATTTTTAAGAACGGGATCCTTGCGAGCTGAGGGCCTTCAAAAGGGACCCGCTTAGGTACCAGGGGTGTGGATATTATAAACTTATCAGAATCCAGGTCCTTCGTGACCTTTTATTTTCCCTTCCACTGAGGGATATACTTGGGTAGCCTTGTTATGGGTTCCACCCTGTTAGCATCAATATCTTTTGTTCCCTAGAATTCTTCTGCCTCCAGCTCCACTACTCACTCTGGCTTCTTATGTTTCTTTTTCTTGGTCTGTGTTTCGGTATGCTTCCTTGGGGATGCATGCATCGCCACCAAACTTTTATACTTTTCCTTTACTGCGAGTTGCTTCTCTTTCATTGCAGGTTGTTTGCCTTTTGTCATGGTCTGTTTCAACCTAGGCGACCTCGGCGTTGTGGGCACTACATGTGTAGCCTCTACACTTGACACTTCTAGTCCTGGTGCATTGGACACAGGTACTTTTGAACTCAGGGGTTTGCGGGGTTCGTGGCAGTCATTCTCTCCATAAACAACTCGTGGGCTTCAGGATAAATGTTTTCTCATGACAGGAATTATTCCCAAAATGTTCAGCTCATAGGCGACAAACAACGAAAAGCAGTGACAAATTTGAGAGTTCAAAGTGTTCTCTATTGGATAGGCACGCATAATTTATAGGAATTTTTGAATTCAAATCTAATCGTTCCCCCCAATTTCTGATAATAAATGTTGTTTTGGTGACAAATCTTCAAAGATTTTTACCTTATTTGCTGCCATCGTGCTCCACTTAACTGTCTTTTTGCCGTCAAGTCATGAACATTAACTCCAATGGTCACTTTCCTACTGTGTTGCATGGTACCTTCCCCCATGGCACAACTTCCTTAGAACAACTTCTTGGGTTGCATCTCCATTAGTCTTCATGTAGCCTAATCACTGCGTTGTCCTCTCGAATGGGTAGTGTAGTTTATATTCCTGCACTCCATGTATACAACTTCAACCTGTTCCCATTCACTTTTCTGAGGAAGGGTTCCCCATTTAGCTTCACAAGATGAAATGAGCCTCCATCTGTAATCTGTTTCAAAATATATGGCCCTAACTAATGCATCTAGAATTTACCCAGAAATTTAGTGAATTTACTATCATATAACAGGACAAGATCATTTACCTTGAAAGTGAGAATATTGATGTGGTGATCATGGCAAGCTTTTTCGCATCCCTTCTACAGTTGTTGATGGAATCCTGCCATAAATTGATCATCTTTGAGCTCTATCAGTTGCACGAGCCATTCCTCTAAGGCCTCACGATCCACCATACCCATCAGAGCTGCTATGCGAATACTAGGCACAATGTATTCCATTAGCATTACGCCTTTGACCCCATATACTAATCTGAACGATGTTTTCCTTGTCAGCTTCTTACAGGTAGTCTTGTAATCCCATAGTACTACAGGTACGTGCACATCCTAGTCATTCCATTTCATTTTAAGATCTTTGTTAGCATGTTATCCAAAATCTTGTTAAAAGCTTCAACAATTTTGTTTACCTGTGGGTGGTATGTTGTACTCTTCTAATGGTACACCTGTAACTCTTCAGTCAATGAGCTGATCATTTCGTTCAGAAAGTGCATATCCCTATCACTCATCAACACTTTCAGGCAGGAAAATTTGGTTAGGACGTACTCAAACATGAACTTTTCTACCGTAGCCCCTATACAATCTTTAACTGGTTCTACTTCCGCCCATTTGTTGAGATATTTCTTCACGGTGATAATATAACCTGCACCCATTTTTTTTAGGGGGCTGGATTGGCCCAACAAAATCAATCGTCGATTTCTCAAAGGGCTGCAAATATACTTGAGGATGTAGTGGTAACTCATCTCTTTGCGATGGTCTGCCAGTTCTTTGGCATGCATTGCATGCCTTACTATACGCCTTGGAATCCTTGTGCAATGTAGGCCACCATAGAACTACACATAAAATATTTTGCGCAGTTTCCTTTCCTACATAATCGCCTCCCGCTGCTCCCCCATGAGCTTCAGGGAGAATTCTATCCCTCTCAAATTTCGACACATATCTTCACAATATTTCATTTGCACCCATCTCATAGAAATGTCCTGCAATGACTGAAACATTGGCCGCGCACACTACTAATTCTTCCTTCTATTGGCTTGTATAACCTTCCCGTGCCATCTCCATAGTCAAGAAGTGAATAATGTCTACAAAATGATCATCTGATACATGCACTGCAAAGAGCTACGCATCTGGAAACCCTTCCTCCATATTATTAGGCTCCTCTCTTGTTTCGATCCAAGAAAGATGGTGAGGTCCCACCTTTAACCTTATTGGATTCACAATGACTTCAAAGTCTTACTCCTGAAATAATAGCAACCATCTGCATATCTTCACCCCCAACACAGGGTTTTTGACCAAGTATTTCAAGGTAGAATGATCTACGTATAGCTTGAAATGTCCTCCTAATAAATAATTCCTGAATTTCTGAAGCACATACACCATGGCCAATCCTTTGCTCTCAGTCATTGAATAATTTTTCTCTGCCTTCGATAACTTCCTACTTGCAAAGGCTATAGTATGGTCCATTTCTCCTTCACCGCTTACATTATCACTTCACCCAATGTGATGTAAGAGGCATCCACATGAACATGAAACTCCTTTTTCCAATCAGGGAATATCAAGACTGACATAGTGACCATATTTTCTTTCAACACATCTAAGTTGTGCTAGCATTCTTCATCCCAACAGAATGTTGTGTCCTTCTTTAGTAGTTTATCCATGGATGCAGTAATTCGAGCATAAGCTTTGATAAATTTTCTATAGTATCCAGTATGTCCTAGCATTATGCGCAACTACTTAAAGTTCCTAGGGGCCTCCAAATTCACAATTACCATAATATTTGTAGGGTCCACCATCAATCCTTGCTTGCACACAACATGACCCAACAAGATCCCAAAAGGAACAAAGAATATGCATTTTTTCAAATTCAATGTGATCTCGTATCTGTGACATGTATCCAACATCAGGCACAGATTTTCTACATGGCGCTTTACTAATCCAAACACCATCCAGTCATCAATGTAGACTTCTAGAAAATTATGAATGGACTCTTTGAACGTTGCTATGACTACATAGGAAAATATCGTAGGCACATTCTTGAGTCCAAATATCACAGTGTACTAAAAACAACCCCACTCCATCGTGAAGGTCATTTTGCTCCTATGCTCAGGCGCAATCTGAATCTGATGATACCCATAAAGCCCGTTAGTAAAGGAATAGGCCTCCTGCCCTCCGATATTGTCTAACACTTCATTTGTAAACGACATTGGAAATGGGTCGTGAACATACACATCATTAAGCTTCCACATATCTATGCAAATCCTTATTTCACTCTTTTGTTTCTTCTCCTAAACCACCATTAGGCTCACCCAACCAGATTCTTCAATGGGTTCTATGATGCCTGCCTCGAACATTTTATCCATCTCCTTCCGAACATTTTCCTTGTATTTAGGATTAAGGCGATATGGCTTCTTTTTAATAGGCTTTGTGTCTGGCTTCAGAGTGATCTTCATAACACGAAAATCACCAACTATGCCGTTCAAATTTTAGAACTTCGTGGGGAAGAGATCCTGGTATTTGTGGAGTAACTCAGTGACTTTTTCCACTGTAGCTTCATCCCAATAATCTCCAATTTTCATGAACTTTGGTTTTTTTTTAGTGCCAATGTTTCCTTGCATTTTCTTCAAATGTGTGAAGATGTTTGGGTTTTCTATTTCTTTGCCTTCGACTTCGTGATTCCCTTCTGCTTATGGAATATTAATGTTTCTTGGATCCTCATCTTCCTCTTCAGCAGTTACATTATAGCATTCCAATGCATGGCGCAGCTAGGTGCCACAGTCTTGTTGGATCCATTCCATAGGTTCCTTTCATGTTCTAAAGATAACCACCTTAATCTCTTGCAGTGCTTCATCGATGCCTATGAAGTAGCATTCAAAGCTGAAGGTCAATAGGAACCCTTCCTTCAATACATCCCATTCCGCAGTGCCATGGCAGAGCTTCCTTTCCAGATACCAGTTCATTGGAATTGTATCCAAATTATGGCAAAAAATGTGTACCCATTCTAGTTGTGATTCTATTCCTCGTGCTTTAGTCCATTTCGCTAGGTGATTACACGGATCATTCCTTCTAGTATATCTCTCAGTCATTCTGGTGTTAGCATGCCCAAACCACAACCTCATCATTCTTCAGTAATCCCACCATCCAGCAAAACTATCCTTATGCGTTCCCCACCATCATGCAGGCATAGTATGCAGTGCCAACTCTAATGCTTGGAAGCTATGATCCTTAGGGACATCACGCTCAAATTCATCCAAAAATGTATCTATGTGAGTTAAACCATCATAATAGGGTAATTTCCTTACCTCTGATGAAATGCAGCGCAATGACCTCATCATCATATTGCATCACAGTGTAGATACTTCATGTAAGAGATTTTGCCAATGCTCCAACTCTTCATCTGAGGCAGAGGTACAAGAACTCTCTCGGTCCCATGAAATCCATCGATCTACCATTGGGTTGATCCAGTCCTAATCCCATGCTGTTATCTTGTAAATCTGATCCAATTCCTCATCACTTTTGTCATAATCATGGACTGGTTCAGCATAGCGTGCCCCTTCTGTAGGGTCCAATGGTACTATAGCCCGAGGCGACTTCCTTTCAAATGACATTGTCCTCTTCTTCAAATTTATGACCCCATTCATACCAATAGACCAAGTAGTTCCCAAGTGCACGGGGTGGGGATTACTATAATCGACGATTTCTATAACCTCAAAGTCGGCCATCGCACTCGCACCTTCTATATCAACTGTGACTCCATATAACCTTTCCATAGGGATGATTTTCTGTTGGCTTTCCATCGTAAGTTGAATCAGAGACCACTATAGTGAAAGTCTTCCCATCCTTTCCCATGTTTGTTTCGGTAATACGTTTGCATCGGACCCTAGATCAAAAATGACTTGGTTCATCTCATAATCACCTATCTGGGCAATGAGCTTCATCTCACGCCCTGTTCGTGCCTTATGTTTGCCAATTTTTCTGACCAACCAGTGTCCGTCAGGGACCTTCCCCTTACTGGTGGATTTATTGATTAATTCCTGTAGGCCTTCCACAGCTTTGCTATCGCACAACAACTTTACGCAAGTCTCCAAAAACATAGTGAGTAAACAGGGACCAACCTCTACAAGCACACTGATATCTCGCATCTTGTATTGGCTTCCTAAGGTGGAGGCCTCAATGAAGCTCTTCTTGGCTTCCATAAACGTTTCCTTAGTGCGATCCAAATCAAGGCCGACTTCTTTCTCTAGTTCTTTGCAGACCCATTCTTCTTCTTCAGGCTGTTTACCCTTATCAACTCCAGTCATCATTCCACTTCTTTGCACAATGATAATGCTTTGATATTCTTTGCGGGGCTCAACCCTCATCATCTGTAGATTCTGCATAGGCTAATGAGGTTTTGTTTTCTTCTCTTGAGTTTTAGCTATCAGTACTATGAATTCTTCTATAGTATGGTCAAATTGTCTATAGTATTAACATGAGGGATGTGTAGGATTCTGGCACTCCCATGCATAGTGCCCTCGCTACCAGAAGTTGTAGTAGATAATTTGACCACGGCCTCTACTAGTTCTTCCTCCTCCTCGGCCCCATCCTTGACCCTGATATCCTCAGTGTGCTCCTCTGGTGCCCTACTCTGGAGGTTGAGTTTCTTATTTCATCTATTACATAGGTGTCCTTTCCATCATCAGCTCATAGCTTTAATAGTGGTGCTCATCGTGGCTCATAGATTTGCAAAAGTTACAGAACAACTGCTGGGGTGTCTGGATGAACTTTTGAAGTAAATGGAAATTATCCGTCGCATGTTGTCCAACAACTTGAAAAATAGTGCACCATAGCGCAACCCCCACATGTGGCCCTATTGGGGCTTCTGTATTCAGGTGAATCGGCCCCCCTCCTATAATATAATTCGCATACACTAGACAATGGTCTTTATCGTGCCCATGGCTCTCGAACTTCAAACACCAGAATTCCATGCACATTTTTGGTTTAGACTCCTTGCCTTTCTTCAAACTTTGTAATTCTAGGTGTAAGCTAGCTAATTGTGAGTGAATCTATTGTACTCCCAGGTTCATATCCTGAATAGGTGATGCACATAGCCTCATCACAATTTCCAAGGCTTCTGCCTATATTTCTATCTTCTATTGTTAGAGAAAAATTCTCAAGTGGGGCAAGAGTGATGTTATAAACCATTTGCAGTGCTGGCTATCCATGATCTACATGTTAGCTTCTCTGATCTGACACTTCAACCTTCGATCA
Organism: Pinus tabuliformis; assembly: GCA_031772625.1. NCBI lineage: Eukaryota > Viridiplantae > Streptophyta > Pinopsida > Pinales > Pinaceae > Pinus > Pinus tabuliformis. The sequence goes on from CM062819.1 coordinate 380,150,424, forward strand.
AATTCACAGGGCATCTTATCAACCGTCATCACAATTTATTTAAATCCAATTACTGACTGTGAGTTAGATTTAGGCTTACTAAACTCTTTGTTTAAAGTTTCCTTAGTCTCTGCTAGCATTGGGATTATTAGAACAATACTTAATGTAGTAGGTTAGCACGCGATCCTGCAAAGCGATAACCAACTGTGCCTTCTTTATATTGTCATTAGTAATCTATTGCGTTGTCCATAAAACATTCACAACAAACCAGAACTGCTCTGCATCTTCACTTTTGTTGTAGTAGCTACAACCACCCTCCAAAATTTTTCCTTAGCCTGTTTTGGAGCCTCCCTACCAACGTTCACAGCATCTTGCCTCGCTTCGTTAAGTCCTCAAGCTTCACTATCTTTATTGCTCAAAGAAAGCTTATCGATCATAGTTTGATCTCTTCCCTTCATAGGCTGCTCACCCAGACTTGGTCCAGTTGCAAGCTAAGAAGCTTCCCCTTGAAAATTGTACATTTCTGGAGGGAAACCAGCCTTCCGTCCAGAAATTGCGCAAGCTGCTCTAACATCCTACTAGGATGGCAGGATTGCACAATCCTACCAGTCAACCCTCCCAATAGGATTTGCACAAATTTTCCCAACAGCAGGCTGTTTAACCCAGGGTTTCCACAAATCTAGGCACCAGTCAGCTTCTCAGCCTAGAAATTGCGTAAATCTCCTAGACAGCCAGCCTAGCTCCCAGCCAGAAATGCACACTTTTCTCCAGCAGTCAAGCAGTCTCTTGCATGTGCAGCTGAGTTGACCAATTCCCTCCAGGATTGAGAAAAATAGACTTGCATGCATGGGCTATTTCTCCAAAGGCAGCATGCAAAGGCATCCATTGTTTCAAGGGTCTATGTTTAGTAGTTGGAGGTTACATGCAAGGAAAAATTCAAAAACCTCCCTCCAAGTGTCGCTTCCCCTAGATTTGTGGCGTGCACGTCACAACCTTGATGTTATCAAAACTCATCAACCGGACACTACAGAGCTCATTCCTCACATCAACCTTGTAGCTCTGAAATCCTACATCACCTAGGAGGATTCGACACATTCAACTAAACTATTTTAGGGTAAGCTCGCTTCCCATGCCTTGTGCTACATTTCTGTCGCTTTTTGTGTATTCACTTATGTGAGTGATGTTTTCTTCATTTCTTTGACTGCCTGCTGTCATTGACATGTATTCTAGCTTGTCCTAGCTTTCTTTCAATTTTCGTTGCTATCTCACTACTGTCACATGCATGGAACTGTTTTGTACGGACGTTCACCCAATTGACGAATGGCCCCACCCACATGCATGTTGATATGTTTGTTGAATATTTCATTCATGTTTTTCATGCATTGTTCATCACTTTTGCTATCACTTAGTGTTGCCATGCATTTCATCGACTTACCTGCTTTTAGTTTCCCATCGGCGAGTTAGGCCAACCTTAGCCCGATCTATGCCTTCAGCAAGGTTTCATTGCATAATTTAGAGAATGAAAGCTCACCTTCCTCTCTAGATTTGTGCATTATGGCTTAGCATTGGCCTCCTAGATTGAATTGCACATTTTTGGAGACCAGTGGCTACCTGGCCCAAAAATTTGCGCAAAACTGTCCCCGGGCCAATAATCTTTCCTAGCTGGAATCATGCATTGCATAATCCAGACAACTAACTACCCAACTAGACTGTGCATTGTGCAGTTCCAGCAGTCATTCAGTCTCTCAACATCCCGGGCTGTGCCTCATGCAGTATTGGTAGTCAGTCTCCCGAACTCCCGGCCGAAATTGGGGAACCTTCATGATCATTCACCCAGGTATGTTGCAAGTAAGTTCTCATGTTCATTTTGGTTTTTGACTTACATATTGCTTTCTATGAGTTTTTCCATGTCTCTAGGTATCATAGGTGTTCATCTTCCTCTCAGCAATATAGGTACAATTTTTTCCAGGAGAGCAGAGATGAAGAAACCATTTAGATCACGCTTGGGGATCCAGTCGATCAAGTGTCCACGAGCTTACCTAGTCATGAAGACATCAAGTAGTTCATGGACAAGGACATCAAGCAACAACATCGTAATGAGTAGCATCATGAACAACAACCGAAGGCAACATATTGAATGCAGCGAATGTAAGAGGAACATTGTTGAAAACCTAGAGGCAGATAAAAGTTGTAAGATCAAGTGGATCCATTGATAATGAAAGCAACTTTGGAGACTCAGGCTATGAAGTGACGAAGCGAAATGAAGATCAACCGAACATAGAAGATGGGAAAAAGGAGTCACATATTTTGAAGCAGCAACTCAGGAATAACATGAAGCTACAGAGACAGTCCAATGAGTTGCAGTAGGAACAGGAACAATAGTGGGTGCAACATGCACTCATGGATGAAACTACGATAGTACGAGTTAAGGATCTATCCCAGCAGTTGACACAGAGAAAACATGGTGAGAAATCTTGTTGATCACATGCAAGGAATCTAGCATCATGTATGTCGTTGAGTGCATGCATGCAATCCAATGCATTCAACACACTCACCAAGGCAAAGACAAGAAGCAATTCCAACAGGGGCTGGACATGTAATTCAGAAAGTTGATGCGCATGACCAGTAGCACAAACTTGAATATTAGCATGGACATTATGCATCATTGTGGTGCTAGTTCAACCATACCCAAGAAGACCATGCGCATGATAGTAGATGAGTTGAATGAAGGGGCCGAACCAATGCATTGGTTGCAACGGAGGCAAGAGTTCGCTTCAGCAAGATGTCACCATGAGGTGCATACACACCATCATCGATGACCAAGCTTGGCATTAGCTCACTAGCTTCACCATCACAAGCATGTCAAAGAGTTGGTCTCACCACAGTGACCGAGTGTCAGTGATGTCTTGCAAGGCTTGCTCAATCCATGTTGTCTCACATGAGTACGTGTGCATTGTAATGTTGAGTCATGTCAAGTGTAAGTCAGGTGTTAATGGTTGGATGTAACAATCATAGAGTAGGTGAAGAGTCATGAGGGTAGTTGAACTGTCACAAAGGGGAATGTCAAGGTTCACCCCACCCTTTGCTATAAATAGTCCCTCATAACTCATTGTGTAGGCTTTTGGTCAGCCAAGCTTCTACTAAGACTATCTTGAAGAAGGCTTGTACAGTATTGTAATGCACCTTGGCTTTTCCATTTCGTGGAGCTAGTACAACTCTTTGGAGGAGCAGGTGGATGTTGCTGTAACATTCCCCTAATGGGGCTAGTCGATTTACATGGTTTATTGTATGATTGTGACTTACACTTCTTTATATAATAAAAGGCAACACATTTTCATGCATATGTTGTTATTATAGTTGGACTACTTCGATTTCCTTAATGATATATGTTGTTTAACATATGTACTTGTATATGAACTGATTTGTATGCAATTATGTGAATCTTGTTGTTAATGTGTTGCATATGTTTTTAATGTTGTCACCATCTATGTCGACTACTCTGCTGGACGAAAGACAAACGTCTCTCTATATCTTGTTATATCAATTGTCACATTCACCTTGGAATGATCCATGAGTGTCATTCATGTTATGATACCTTGTATGTTGCGACTGTCGCATCCATGTTGACTGCTGTGTCAGAAGCTGTGCATGTCCTTTTCGTTGTGTGTTCCTAGCCATGTTGGGATTGATCCCTTTCAAACTAGAACTCACCTTCACCTTCCTCTCCCTTTGAAGTTTTGGAACCTCTCATACTCAATCCTTGACTCACTGCATCAGTCACACCCTTGCTACTTATAGAGTTATCTTACTTGCCTCTTTGCGACATTGCAGTCAAGGCATTACCTTATGACCCACTGCTAGGAATCCTACACCAAACAGTTTGAGGTCTAATTGGGTCTTCTTACCAGGGATATCCTCTTGACATGTTGGCGGGTCTAGCACCGTCAATATTTCTAGTGCTAGAAGGAGGGCCTGATGACAACCAGTGTCCTCTCCTCTAGTTTTGAACCCTTGCATATCTTTCATGGAGTCTTGCATTCATCTTCCCCCAAGGTGTTTTTCGAATCGTAAAGATGTCTCCATCTCTGGGAAGCTTTTCAATCTCTTGTCCACTCACACATATGATGGTGAAGGTGAAGTGGCCTAGCCTGAGCACATACATAAATTTCTTTCCATGATTTATGAGGAATATGAGTTTACTAATGAACACGCCAAGTTTCTACTCATATACACACTTCGCGAATCTCCATTTCGTTGGGTGCTCAGTCTACCAGCTGACACCATGCACTTATGTGAGCACTTCTGTAATGTTATTGAAGACACGTTCTGTCATTTTGATCCAGAACATCTTGACTATAAACTATTACATAAATATAGGGCTCTCCATGGATCCGTTATTGATTTTTGGTGGCGCCTCCGGGACTTACAGTTTCAAGCTCCGAGGAGCCAGATGAAGTTTTCTTATCTCTGGGACCGGTTCGAGTATTGCCTTAAGAAATCTGCCCATCCCAACAGAAAGCTTGAGATCAAGCCTCACTCAACCTTCTTCATTGATGGAATTGCGCAATATCATGTGGGAGTAGGCACTGTCTCAACAGGCTGCACCTTCCTCTCATTCAACAGCTCCACCATCGCTATGTGATGTTGGGGATCATGTTCATACACCTGTTCAACCTTGATACCCTCCCAACATCACCCCACATAATTTTCACGTAGATTTTATTGTGAGTCCTTCATGTTCTCGTGTGCATTCCTTTTTTCAACCTCCATTTTCGTACCTAGGTGTTCCTCCAGATGATGTTGTCTTGTATTCATCCATTCTGGACTCTTCACTTGTTGTGAATGAGGAACAACCCACTAACAGAGTCAGTGTTGCACAACCAACATGCGCTTTCATTCATGAAGACTATAAGTGGGAGCTTGAACATCAGCACTCGTTGGAGGATGACTCCTTTCCGTCTGAGCCCCCTCTGTTCTTTCCTAACATCATTGGTGAACCTGCCATCCATTATTTTGCATGTGTGTCCTCATCCAAGGATGCACCCATTGTTGATCTTTTGCAAGACACACCATATGTTAGCCCATAATCCAACAACGGAGAGGACCAATCATTCATTGAAATCCACTTGATCTTTCATCTTCTCTTTCTGGAAACACAGAGGGTGAACATCCTTCCTTCTCATCTACCCCTCTGTGTGATTCATCAAATCATGAGGATGCTGACCAACATCTTGAACTTTTTGATCTTGGTTATCGTGATCTCTTCACCTCATCATCTGATCATGATGTTGATTCACTCATTGTTAATCCATCTAAGCCACTGGTCTATGAAGATCCAATTGTCAACAAAGTCGAAATCCCACAAACCGTTGACGAACTTCAACTCAACTTGATGGTTATGTCAGGCCCTCATTGTACAGAGGATGGTTTCACTTCTGATTAGGAAATTGTTCAAACACTCAAGGCTCCTCATCACTCATCTGTATGCACTCAAGATCAATATAACACATAGATCACACTTCCTCCACTCGAAATGCATGATCCCATTGCTCATGCATTTGAGGAGTCTTATGTTGCAAGCACTCGTGCGAGACACAAGTTATCTTTGCTTATTTCATTTTATTGCATGTCACGGTCAAGAGTGTTCTTGTGTTTCAAAGTTGCATGTAGTGTCACACATCACCATGATAAGTCCACGGACTATCCCTCATGCACATGTACTCACTTATGTCCCGTGGGCACTTTGAAATATGAAGTGTGATTATCTTCACTGTTATATATTGCTTGTATATTAGTTTGCACAACTAGGTTACTCGCGGACCAATCCTTCACCCACATGGGTCTACCAATGCACCGGTGGCTGCATTGGAAGTATCAGTTCATGTGATCAGGCCCATGCACCATTAGTGTAGGAGTAGGAGTAGTGTTTGCTTTCAGTTGTTTGCTTGCATGCTAGTTTTCTTGTTTGTTTGCTTTCTTGTTTGTTTACTATTTTTGCTTTCATTTTCACTTCTTCTCTTGCTTTTCTTTGTTGATTGTTAGTTAATTCACTTGTTTCGTTCATGGGTTAGCTTTCATGAAACCATGTGTGACTCATGAAATGAGCTGGGTAAAGTACACGAGGGCTTGTACAGCGATTTCTACTTGTTTATCTATCATCTTGCCTCTATATGATGAAATTGTTACTCTTAGTGCATGATACGTCGAAGGAAAATACGTATTGTTTGAAGTGAACCTTGGTGAAGAAACAACACTTGTGTGCTAACTAGTGTCACCTTCTCTAGTCGATTGTTTTTGGGTTAACCCTTGTCATCTCAGTCAAGTAGAGTAAGGTGAGGGGAAAACCTTAACAAGCATGTTAGAGATACAATAAACTACTTCTCTTATAGAACAACCTCTTCTGCTCTCAATAAGTTGGGATCCCTCTTCTGCCTCTGAAATGAATAAGTGCTATGCACAATCAAAAATGAAGAAATAAAAAGTCAAAAAATTCAAAATGAAAAATGAAAAAGGGGAAAGAAGAGAAATACTTCTTGCATAGGGAGGTGATGTAAGTAACTCCGCCAGGGTACTGACTAGGCTTGCTGGCAGAGGAGCCATGCTTGTGTTCCTATGTGACTCCAGCAAGGTACTGTCCAGGCCTGCTGGTAGTGGAGCAACAATAGAGATGAAACTTAGACTCTGATGACTATACTACTTGTGCACTTATATACACCTGAACCCAAATCTAAACAACTATGTTGCCTTGGCTTGGAATGTGTGTTAATTGAACAAGAGTCTGGCAGAAGGTACATCTGACAATCAAGCTAGTGTGAAGCCAAATTGCGCTGAGAGTTGAACAATACTTCCAGAGGTGTTAGACTTGCCTTTCACGAACAAGGTCCATTAAGAGAGCTAGAGTTCTACCAGTGTGTCACCAAGTGTTATTGCAGCTACAAACACCCTCCAAAATTTTTCCTTAGCTAGTTTTGGAGCCTCCCTAACAACCTTCACAACAGCTTTCCTTGCTTCGTCAAGTCCTCAAGCTTCACTGTCTTTATTTCTCAAAGGTAGCCTATCGATCACAGTTTGATTTTTTCCCTTCATAGGCTGCTCACCTGGACTTGGTGTAGCTATAGGCTGAGCAACTTCCCCTTTAAAATTGTGCATTTCTATAGGGTAACTAGCCTTCCCTCCAGAAATTGCGCAATCCTCTCTAACAACCTGCTAGGTTCCAAGATTGCGCAATCCTACTAGTCAGTCCTCCTAGAAAGATTTGCACAAATTTTCCCAGCAGCAGGATGTTCATCCCAGGATTTGTGTAAATCATGTAGTAGTATGCTACTCAACCTAGACATTACAAAAATCTCTTGGGCAGCCAGCCCAGCTCCCAGCGAAAAATGCACATTTTTTTCCAGCAGTCAAGCAGTCTCTTGCTTATGCAGCTGAGTTGACTGGTTCCCTCTGAGACTAAGCAAAATAGACTTGCATGCATGGGCTCTTTCTCCCAAGGAAGCGTGCAAAGGCATCCATTGTTTTAGGGATATATGTTTAGTAGTTGGATGTTACATGCAACGAACAATTCAGAAACCTCTCTCCAAGTGTCGCTTCCCCTAGATTTGTCGCATGCATGTCATAGCCTCGATGTTATCAAAACTTATCAACCATACGCTACAGAGCTCATTCCTCACATCAACCTTGTAGCTATGACATCCCAAATAACATCTAGGAGCAGTCAGTACATTTAGCTCAGCTATTTTGGGGTAAGCTCGCTTCCCATGCCTTGTGTTGCATTTCTGTCGCTTTTTGTGTATTTTCTTGTGTGAGTGTTGTTTGCTTGATTTCTTTGAACATCTACTATCATTTACATGTATTCTAGCTTGTCCTAGCTTTGTTTCAATTTTCATTACTATCTCACTACTATTGCATACATGAAACGATTTTGCATAGACCTTTGCCCAACTGGTGAATGACCTCACCCACATGCATGTTGATCTATTTTCTTAATCTTCTATTCATTTTTTTCATGCACTGTTTATCAATTCTGCTATCACTTAGTGTTACCATGCATTTCATCGACTTACTTTCTTTTAGTTTCCCATCGGCGAGTCGGGCTAACCTTGGCCTGGTCTCTATCTTCACCAAGGATGCATTGCACAATATGGAGAAGGAAAGCTCACCTTCCTCTCCATATTTGTGCATTCTAGCCCAACACTGGCCTCCTAGACTAAATTACGCATTTATGGAGGTCAGTGGCTACTTGGCCCAAAAAATTGTGCAAATATGTTCCTGGGCTAGTATTCTTTCCCAGCTAGAATCACTCATTGTGCAATCCCAACAAACAACTACCCTGCTGGACTGTGCATTTCATAGTTCCAGTAGTTAATCAGTCTCTTAGCAACTCAAACTGTGCCTTGTGTAGTCTTGGCAGTTGGTCTCCTGACCTTCCGGTTGAAATTGCGCAACCTTCATGATCGTTCATCCAACTATGTTGCAAGTCAGTTCTCATGATCATTTTGGTTTTCGACTGACAGATTGCTTGCTATGAGTCTTTCCATGTCTCTAGGTATCACTGGTTTTCATATGCCTGTCAGTAGGACAAGTACAATGGTTTCCAAGAGAGTAGAGACGAAGACAACATTTAGAGCATGCTTGGGGATGCGGTCGATCAAGTGTCCACGAGCTTACCTACTGACGAAGACATCAAGTTGTTCATGGACAAGGACATTAAGAAACAACATCCCAGTGACTAGAATTATGAACATCAGCTGAAGGTAGCATTCCGAATGTAGTGAACACAACGAATGCAAGAGAAAGGTTGTTGACAACCTAGAGGCAGAGAAAAGTTGCAAGATCAAGTAGATCCACTGATAATGAAAGAAACTTTGGAGACTCAAGCTATGAAGTGAAGGTGCGACATGAAGATCATGCAAAGGTAGAAGATAGGACAAAGAATGATTCACATGTGTTGAAGCAACAACTCAGGAAGAACATGTAGATACATAGAAATTCCAATGAGTTGTAGCAAGAACAACAACAACAGTGGGCACAACATGCACTCGAGGATGAAACTATGCCAATACAAGTTATGGATCTATCCCAGCAGCTGACATAGAGCAAGCATGGTGAGAAATGTTGTTGATCACATGCAAGGGATCCAGAAACATGCATGGCGTTGAGCACATGCATGCAATACAACCCATTCAACACACTCACCAAGGTGAAGATAAGAAGCAAGTCCAATTGGGGCTGAACATGTACTTTAGAAATTTGATGTGCATGACCACCAACACACACTTGAAGATCAACATGGACACTATGCATCAGTGTGTTTTTGGTTCAACCATACCCACGTAGACCATGCACATGTTATTAGATGAGTTGGATGAAGGGGCAAAACCAATGAACTGGTTGCAATGGAAGCAAGAGTTCGCTTCAGCAAGATGTCACCATGAGGTGAAAACATACCATCACAAATGACCAAGCTTAGCATCAGCTCACCAGCTTCACCATCACAAGCATGTCAAAGAGTTGGTCTCACCACAGCGACTGAGTGTCAGTGATGTCTTGCGAGGCTTTCTCAAGCCATGTTGTCTCACATGAGTACATGTGCATTGTAATGTTGAGTCATGTCAAGTGTAAGTCAAGTGTCAATGGTTGGATGTAACAGTCATAGGGTAGGTGAAGAGTCATGAGGGTTGTTTAACTGTCATAAAGGGGAACGTCAAGGGTGACCCCACCCTTTACTATAAATAGTCCCTCATAACTCAGTCTATAGGCTTTTGGTCAACCAAGCTTCTACTAAGACTATCTTGAAGAAGGCTTGGATAGTATTGTAATGCTCCTTGGCTTCTCCACTACATGGAGCTAGTACATCTCTTTGGAGGAGTAGGCAGATGTGGCTGTAACGTCCCATTGATGGGAATAACAAGTTTACATGGTGTATTATATGATTGTGACTTACACTTCTTTATATAATAAAATCCAGCACATTTTCATGCATATGTTTTTATTGTAGTTGCACTGCTCCGGTTGCCTTAATGATATATGTTGTTTAACTTACGTACTTGTATATGCACTAATTTATATTAAATTATATGAATCTTTTTGTTAATGTGTTGCATATGTTGTTAATGCTATTGATCCGAATTGGATCCTTAAACATTTCTCATGACTATTTCAAAATTATGTCATATCAAATCTTATGAATAACAAGTATCAGAAATGACCTCTGGAAAATGGAAATTGTGGCCTGCATGGAACAAAAAGGACCCTCAGTTAAAGCACACTGACCATTGGCCCATGGAGACCGCAAATGGATGCAAATTGGAAATCAGAAGCCTAGATCCAGAAATAGAGGCAGTTTCTGATAAAGCACTAATCGCGTATCGCAGGACAAAACCCTCAGAGAAGGAAGGCCCCGAGCGCTCAATCATGAGGGAAAACAGGAAACCATGCAGAAAATGTCAAAAGGCGTGTCTTGTGGCCAAAACCGGCAGGATATCACATGCACTTCGAGCGGTAAGCGGGTTTGGCTAGGTTTAGCATGATGCCATACACAGGGTGACGCGTGTCCAGCGGATGAGAGAGAAAGTCGCTTACATCGTGTGAGTAACGGTCGAGAAACTTACCCGCATGATATAGACAAAGACCATAGGATCTGGAGGCTCCAGATCAATTCTGGAGAATTAACCTGACGGATGACCGAATTCGACGGGAAAATAGACTGAGGCACATATTTGAGGTTCGGCATGACCGATGAGCTGGCAGAAGGATTAGTTTCACAGGAAAATCTTGGAGTGCTAGAAATAATGACCATTTGAAAGAAAATAGACACTCAATCCGTAAGGTGACAAGTGGCCACCTCTCTATGCAGTGTTACACAGTGATGATGACGAAGAACAGGGGAATTCCAGTGGAGAGAGGTAGGCGATCCAGAGAGCCAGGAAGAGGAAATGAACAGCCAGGGAGCAGATTGGCTTTAAGCCACTAACAGACAAATAATAGAGGGGGAACAGAAGTATAGAAAGAAGAGAATCACAGAGAATAGAGAAGCTAAGATAACCTACAAAGCAAAGGTAGTATAGAGAGAATAGAAACAGAGAGAGTCTGTGAACTCCAGAGAGGGCTTGAGAGGTTCAAGCAACTCCTCCATGTATACATGTCTGGGATTGAGTACCAACTTAGGCTCATACCATTGAGACCAGTTGAGGTCGAGATTAAATAAGGGGGAGTCTGCGTACTTTAGAGGCTTGGGGGATCCAAGTACCACCCTACTGATCATCATATGTTAAGTGACACTCAAATTGAGCTCCTTATTGTAAAATCTCTGCTTAAGACACAATAGAAAAGGCCACCACTGAAGGCTGGACTAGGAGACGTAGCCCAGGAGGATTGGGTGAACTCCTTACTAAATTTGTTATGTTTTTATAATTGCTTACTGTGTTTCTCTTACTGTTTTCAAGTGTCTGTTTATTTCGCAATATTATCGATCCATTGCTTAAAATAACATAGACACACCTCAGCACATGAATCTATAATACATTCATTAATTAACCGATATCACTCATGATTGATTTTCATATCAAGTGTATCAGAGCTCCTAGGTTGTTTAAGGTTAGACAAGCTTGTGTTGGATTTTGCTATTGAATGCTAACTAGATCAAAGCTTAAATTAGGAGAAGGAGAGTTGGTTGAAACTAACCCGGAGATTGGAAGAGTCTATCCTGAGAAGAAAATGTCAGAGGAAAGTCCCTTGGGGCCAGACCCTCAATTCATAGATAGTTTCCTGGCCAGGAGGTCTGTGGTAGTGGAAATGTATAAGGACTTTAGGAAACATAAAGATGAAGATTCATTAGGCTCCAAGCAAGATAAAGGAGAAGAAGAATCTCTCCTCTATGACCACTCAAAAGGGAAAGGGAAAGAAGAAAGCTTTCTCACACCTCCTAATAGCCCTGAACATAAAAGAAGACATCTTTGATTAAATTAAATGTTAAAATTGATTTACCCATATATGATGGAGAGTTGAATGCAAAGAAGTTGGATAATTGGATTAGACAAATTGATGTTTATTGCAGAGTGCAGAGTATCGACTCAGACAAGAGTAAGATTCAGCTGGCCAGCCTATGCCTCAGAGGCATTACCTTGGTATGGTGGGAAGGCAGGACATTAGCTAACATGAAGAAACATGGTAAGATTCTTTCTGTCTAGAGTGAATTTGTTTCTGCAATCAAAAAACAGTTCTATCCACTAGCTTACATGTAGCAAGCCATGATGAGCTGGAAACTCTTCGCCAATTGAAAGGGAAAAGTGTACAGGGTTACACTCAAGAATTTAGGAAGAGAGCTTTGATTCTAGGAATTTCATTAGACTCACCTAAGACTCTGCTGAATTACACAGGGGGTCTACACAGCTACATGAGACACAATATCCTTATGTTTAATCCCACTAGTATAGATGAGGTATCTGCTCAAGCTATGCATCTAGAAGCTAGAGGAAAGAATGGGAACCTAGAAGTTGGGGGATCGTCCAAACCCATTGCAAGCAAGAATAAGGAGAAAAGAAAACATAAATGGAAAGAAAGGAAGGCCAATACTTTACAAAAGACAAAGTCTTCATGCACTCACTGTAAAAGGGATGGGCATGATGATGAGCACTAGGGCAAGAAGAAGAAGACTGCTGCAGCCATTTAGAATGATTTGGGGTCAGACTCAGGAGATGAAACAACCATTGCAGCCACAGGTATAAGAGGTAAAAATTCTAAAGCATCTACTAGTAATTCTGCACAATCTATTAATGATGAAGAAAATGAGAGAAAAAGACATGATATTTTCCATATTCGAGTTGTTTCCAAACATCAAAAGATTGATACTTTCTTTGATAGTGGCTCACAAGTAAATTTAATTTCTGAAGAAATTGTAAAGAAGTTGGGATTACTGACTACACCTCATAAGAAACCATACCCATTAGGTTGGTTAAGTGATAAAGCATAACTACAAGTGACTAGACAATGTAAAGTTAAGTTTCCTTTTGGGTCAACATTTGTAGATGAGGTTGAGTTAGATATAATTCCTATAGATATATGTGGAATTGGTTTAGAAAGTCCTTACTTGTATGATAGAAAAGATATTTTCTATAGAGTTTAGAACAAGTATCTACTCGTTAAATATGGAATCAAATACTTTATAAGAGCTCATAAGCTCAAGAATAATTATACTCTCATAAACTCAGGGTAGATGAAACGAATTGTAAATTCATGCAATTTTTTTTTACTGATGGTTATAATGGAAAAGAAACCTAATAAAACCAATGTATTTGAGGGCTATGATGCTAAACAACAAGCTGGCTTAGTAAAAGTTGTTTCAGAGTATGATGTCTTGTTTCAAGAACCCAAAGGTCTGCCACCCAAAAAGGAAATAATTCATGATATTAATTTGCAGAAAGATGCTCTATTGCCTAACAATGGGATGTATAGGTTGTCTGTTTTAGAGAATGCAGAAATCGAGAAGCGGGTGCAGGAGTTGCTCGAGGAGGGGTTCATCAGACCTAGCACATCACCATGTGGGTCACCAATCATTTTGGTGAGAAAGAAATATGGCTCGTGGAGAATGTGCATTTATTAATGAGCACTGAATAAGATAATGATAAAAAATAGTTATCCCCTTCCTCGCATAGATGATCTGCTAGATTAGTTAAAGGAAGTTGTTTATTTTTCCAAGTTAGACTTGCATAGTGGATATCATCAGGTCACAGTTGCAGAACAAGATGCATGGAAGACTGCTTTCAAAACAAAGCAGGGATTGTATGAGTTGCTGGCTATGCCTTTTGGCTTAACTAATGCTCCTGCTACTTTCATGAGAATAATGAATGATGTACTTAGACCCTTTCTTGATGATTTCTTTATTGTATATTTGGATGACATTCTTATTTAGAAAAACATGGGAAGAACATTTAAAGCATGTTAAACAGACACTAGATGTTTTGAAAAGAGAAAAACTTTATGTTAAACTCTCAAAATGTGAATTTGGCAAAACATCTTTGAATTATTTGGGACATATAGTAGGGGGTGGTGAATTGAAGATAGATCCCTCTAAAGTTATAGTTATTATAAACTGGCCTAAACCCAAATCTACTACAGAAGCAAGAAGCTTCTTAGGAGCAATACAATATTGGAGAAAGTTCATTTCTAACTTTTCCTTAATTGCATTTCCCTTACATGCTTTGACAGGATTGACCAAGATGTTTCAGTGGGGAGGCAAATAATAGAAAGCCTTCGACACCTTGAAATAAAGGATTAGTACAGCACCAATATTAGCACTGCCAGATCTTCAAAGACCATTTGAGATCCAAACAGATGCCAGTGACTATGGCATGGGAGAAGCAATGTTGATACAACATGGTAAGCCCATATGTTATCATTCTGAGACATTTAATTCTATAGTAGTTAACTATCTAACATATGATAAAGAATTGTATGCATTAGTACAGAGTGTGAAAAAGTGGAAACATTACTTAATGGGCGAAGAGATAGTCATACATACTAATCATCAACCAATTCAATATCTACACTCCCAAACTAAGTTGCAACAATCAACACACTATAGATGGATGTGTTTTCTACAACAGTTTCATTTAGTCATTAGATATAAAAAGGCATACAAAATAAAGTTGCAGATATGTTGTCTAGACCTGCTATAAATGCATCCACTATACTTAAGCATAATTCAATACTACATGAGAGCTACATTGAACAATATGCTCAAGATATAGATTTCAAAGATGTATATGCAACTTTAAGTCAAGGAAAACAAGTAGGAGAATTGGATTATCACATTAAGGACCAACTCTTGTATCATTGTGAGAAGCTATGCATTCCGTAAACTGAAAGAGTAAATATAATTAGAGAAGCACACACTTCTCTAATATCAGGTCACTTTGGTGTAAGTAAAACGGTTGCACAGGTGGAAAGATTTCGTTATTGGCCAAAAATGAATGAGACAGTTTCTAGATATGTAAGAGGATGTACTATGTGTGCTAAAAGCAAGCCCAACAATAGAAAACTAGGCTTGTACACTCCACTGCCAGTTCCTTCTCATCCTTGGGAAAGTATTTCCATGGACTTTGTTGCAGGATTGCCTAAATCTAGGAAAGGTCATGACCATTTATATGTTGTTGTGGATAGGTTCAGCAAAATGTGTATTTTGATACCTTGTAATAAACAGATTACAGCTGAACAAACTGCAAAGTTGTTCTTTCAGCATGTATGGGTTCACTTTGGATTACCCACTTCCATTGTATCTAATCGAGACACCCAATTCGTTGGGAAGTTTTGGTCGAGTCTATGGGAACTGGTGGACACCAGACTGATGAAAAGCACAACCTTTCATCCACATACAAATGGCTAGACAGAAGTGGTCAATAGGATAGTGATCTAGTTGCTCAGAGGCTATTGCAGCAAGCATCCCAAACTTTGGGATGAACATTTGTGTTATGTGTAGCATGCTTACAACTGAGTAAAAAATTCTTCTACATAAATATCTCCTTTTGAGACCTGTTTTGGTTTCACACCAAGGTCTCCCTTAGATTTTGTCTTTGGTAAAGACATAGTGGTTGATGGACATAGTGATGTGGACAAGGCAATCAAGTTCACTGAAAAAATCCAAGAGATTCACCAGGAAGTACAAGAATAGCTAGAAAAGATCTAAGCCAAATACAAGGCAAGGCATGACAAGTATCAGATGGAGCATATTTTCCAAGTTGGTGATCAAGTCTAGCTGTATATCAGCAATGAAAAAATGCAAGGTGAAGGTAAAAGCTAAATCCAATAAGGTATGGACCTTTCAAGATACTTGAGAAAATTGGTGATAATGATTTTTGCCTTGATTTACTAGCTTACGTGCACATCTACTCAGTCGTTAATGCAGAAAGCTTGAGACTATTTGAACCTTCATTAATTGAAGATCCAAAAGAGAAAAGTCAATTGCCTTCTATTGATGATCTGTTACCTGAATATCTCAATGAATTGCACGAAGACACAGTTCTATACAGGAAGGTGAGGAAGACGCGTAGGGGAGATGTTGAGTACCTCAGGATAGGACTCAAGGTTTCAAAGCCAAGCAGTGGAAAATGGATAGAAATTGGACAAGTGAGACAGTTATATCCTCACATAGTCAATGCTTGAAAAGCAACTTTTGGTGGTCCAAAAGATTTTTCAGTGGGAAGGTCGTGATCTGAATTGGATCTTTAAACATTTCTCATGAGTGTTTCAAAATTATGTCAGATCAAATCTTATGAAAAACAAGTATCATAAATGACCTCTGGACAATGGAAATTGTGGCCTGCACCGAACAACGAGGACCCTAGGTCAAAGAACGCTCACCATTGGCCCATGGAGACCGCGCATGGATGCAAAGTGGCAATCAAAAGCCCAGATCCAGAAACAAAGTGCTAATCACGTATCGCGGGACAAAGCCCTCAGAGAAGGAAAGCCCTGGGTGCTCGTTCAGGAGGGAAAATAGGAAACCATGTGTAAAATGTCAGAAGGTGGGTCCCGTGCCCAAAACCGACAAGATATCACGTGCACTTCGAGTGGTAAGCAGGTTTGGCCAAGTTCAGTGTGATGCCATACACTGGGTGATGCGTGTCCACCAGATGAGAGAGAAAACCACTTACATCATGTGAGTAGCAGTTGAGCAACTTACCCACACAATATAGACGGAGACCGTAGGATCTGGAGGCTCCAGATCAATGATGGAGAATTAACCCGACGGATGACCAGATTCAACGGGAAAATAGACTAAGGCACATAAAGATTTGAGGTCTGGCATGATCGATGAGCTGGCAGAAGGATCGTTTTCATGGGAAAATCCTAGAGTAATGGAAATAATGACCGTTTAAAATAAAACTGACACTCAGTCCGTAAGGCGACAAGCGGCCACCTCTCTATGCAGCGTTACACAACGATGACTATGTAGAGCAGGGGAATTCCAGTGGGCAGAGGTAGATGATCCAAAGAGCCGGGAAGAGGAAATGAACAGTCAGGGAATAGATTGGATTTAAGCCACGAACAGACAAAGAACAGAGAGGGAACAAAAGTAGAGAAAGAAGCGAATCATAGAGAACATAGAAGCCGAGTTGACCTGCAGAGCAAAGGCAGTATCGAGCACATAGAGACAGAGAGAGTCTGAGAGTTTGTAAACTCGAGAGAGGGCATGAGAGGTTCAAGCAACTCTTTCGTGTATACCTATCCGGTATTGAGTACCAAATTGGGCTCATACCATTGAGACCAGTTGAGGTCGACATTAAGTAAGGGGGAGTATGTGTATTCTAGAGGCTTGGGGATCCAAGTACCACCCTACTGATCATCATCTATTAAGTGAGACTCAAATTGAGCTCCTTATTGTAAAATCTCTGCTTAAGACACAATAATAGAGGCCACCACTGAAGGCTGGACCAGGAAACATAGCCCAAGAGGGTTGGGTGAACTCCTTATTAAATTTGTTGTGTTTTTATATTTTCTTACTGTGTTTCTCTTACTGTTTTCAAGTGTCTATGTATTTCGCAATCTTATCGATCCGTTGCTTAAAATAACATAGACACACCCTAGCACATGAGTCTGTAATACCTTCATTAATTAACTGAGATCACTCATGAGTGATTTTTAGATCAACTATCACTGTCTATGTCGAATTCTCTGCTGATATCCAATAGACCTTTCTCTCAACCTTGTTATGTCTACCGTCACAGTCATCTCGGACTGATCTGTGAGTGTTGTTTGTGTTATCTTACCTTGTATGTTCTAACTGCTGCATCCGTGTCAACTGCTCTACCAGAAGCTGTGTGTTCCCTGTATGTTGTGTGTTCATAGACGAGTTGGGACTGATCCCTTTCAACCTAGAACTCACCTTCACCTTCCTCTCCCTTTGAGGTGTTGGAACCTCTCATACTCATTCCTTGATTCACTATATTAGTCATAGCCTTGCTACTGACAGAGTTATCTTACTTTCCTCTATGCGACATCGTGGTCAAGGAATTACCTTACGACCCACTGTTGGGGCTCCTACACCAAACGGCTTGGGTTCTAGTTGGAACTTCTTACCGGGGAGATCCCCTTGACATTTAGGTGGCTCTAGCACCATCAACAACTTCCTATACCCTTGAAGATTGGCATCTTCATTGCATTTGCCATGTTGAATGGTGGTGGTGTAGGTGTGGGCGAAGGTGTATGCATTGGAGGTGGGGGTGGAGGTGGAGTGGATAGAGGATTTGCTCGAGGGATTCCTTGAGCAATTATCTGAACAACGCTTCGCGTCATAGTCTACCCCAACCCTTCATCGTCACTTGGAGGAAGTCAAATCAATCGACTATACTTTGGTCTTGATCCTTCACGATTTCTAAAGAACCATCTACTTTGCATAGCTCCGAACATCAAGGTAATGGAATCACCAATTTTTCACATAACAACATTTTAATCCAGGTATTCAATGATCTTAAATACTTACCTCGTGGTCCTTTGAAAAATCATCACTCCACTTCACTATAGCTAACTAAGGTATCAACTACAAATTCTATAACAAATCCTCCCAGAATCTGATCAAGCCAATGGTCGACAACCCATGCAATCTGGTTTTCAGAAGCTTCTAATCGTCGTACTAATTTTGGAGTCCACACTATAGGACTATAGAGTTTCCACTTTCCTTGATTGTCTATTAATTTAGCTAACCACTCATACAATTCAATGGGAAAAGTGCAGAAGAAGATCTCATGTATCTTTGTATACAGATACCTGCTCAACCACTGTTCCTTCGGTAGGTGCGAATTAGTGTTTTTCTTGTGCCATGAACTCATGAATATTTCTATCCAACCAATTTTCAATTTATTTCTTGGTCGGATTCCAATGATGCGACCTCAGAAATCTGTTTCAAGTAGATCCTGGTGCTAGCAATGACACCATTTGTTGGCTTAGGGGGTCCTGAACTAGGTTCAGAGTTAGCTATGCCAACCAAGAAAACCCTACACTACTGGCCTTTCTTTCGCTATTTAAGCATAGGAAGGAGAGCCTTCCTACCCTAGCTCCTATCCCAGACCCAAATCTCTACCTTTTCTATGTCTTTTTCTTCTCTTCTTAGTCTCTATCTTATTTTTCCTTGTCTAAGACTCACTATTTATAGACTTTAATACAATTCCATGGTCCACGAACCATGGGTAAATCTCAAAACCGACTCAAAACTTTACATAAAACAAGGGGCTAAGCCCCTTTGACTCCTATTCATCTACACGCTCCGCATCCACAAATCATGGAGACTTTACATTATTTACAAAACTATACCAAAACTTGGGTTATCTTAATCCCAATTTGACCCAGGGGACCCCATCCCAATAATGCACCTATCATGAAATCTTCACTACTCTTATAAATATGTAACAAATAATCATGGACTATAGGAGGGGTTTCTCTTCACTACTTGAAGAGTTGTTACTCCTTCTTGGTCTTTGGATTCTTCGTTTCTTCCTTCACTGGTTTTTTTCTATGTTCTCCTTGTTTTATCTACTTTTTCTATCTTTTCCTTCAATAATGGGGCAACAAACAGGCTCGTGCCATATGGCCAAAGTTATGACATGTGTTGTAATAGCCCTAGTCAAAATTCCATGTAATAAAGTTAATAAAGGAAAAATAATAACCAAGGTCATGGGTCATGTATTCCAAGCTGAGTGTTGGAAAAAACATCCTAGTGTGGGTGTTCATTTGGTTTATTATGGCTAAGTAAATTTGAAAAGGCAAGGGCAAAGGATTTGGAAAGGAATGAGGCCTTAATTGGCATTTTATTTATGAAAATAATGGAAAATAGAAGAAAATGAAGGTGAAAGGTCACGTGTTGCATGTGAGGAGGAAAATGAATGGAAATAAAGGAAAATTGAAGAAAATAGAGGCATCATTAATAAAAAGGCTTCTGAGGATCATTTGGTACCTTTGTCTATTCAGTTTTAGAGATCTCTATTTCTAGTTTCTCTCTCACACTCTTGGACACTTAGAGAATTATTGGAGTGCTCTAGCATTGGATTAAGGAAAGAAAAGGAAGGAAAATGGAAGAAAAGATCAAGTAAGGAATAGCAAGATCAAGAAGCTACATTGGGACTACTCGTAGGTATCAATTTCATGTGTTCTCTCCTTTCTATATTTGGCATGCATGTGTGTTCTTGGTTCTCTTATTGTCATTGGCATGGGTTTTTTGATTTGTGATAGTGTTCTTCAGCCTTGCCTCGCCATTTCTAGATAGACATGGTGTGGTGGGTTCTCTTGTATTTGGTTGAGCTAGATTTTTGGAGGGACTCGAAACTGAGTGGGGTGGTCTCAGGATTATTCACATGGCCTAGGAATTCTAGGATGGGATACAAGGTAAAGATTGGATGTGAACACTTTGATTGACACTAGAATTCCATTTATTGGTGACTGACAAGATACATGGAGAGATCAGTATTGAATACCCTTGATTGGGCTTTAGAATCCTTTGACTGCTAATGATGGGATACATGGTAAATCCTAAAGGGTGGAGACCTCATAGGCCTAGGAATCCCTTGACTAGTAATGGAGAGATTTGGTTGGCATCCATGCATCCATAATTAAGACAAAAAAATTCATGATTCTTTAGGTGGAGAGATCCGGAGGCATCCATGCTTGTTTAGGGCCTAGTGATTTGAGTCAGATTTTGGTAAAGCTTGGTTCTATTAACGAGGGTTGAGGTGCTTTGTCCTCGGGACACCCTAGTTGGTTTGGGTTTGAGTCCCACATTCGTGATTGGAATATGGCACTAGGGTGATTGGTTGAAAGAAATATTTGGTTCAACCAATATATGGTTAGGTGTTTCGTGGAAGTCCCATACCTAGTTGGATTTTGGATTCATTAATAGTAGCTCCCTGTTGCAAGTGGGAACACCATAGGGCCTTGGGTTGAAAACCCCAACAGAGCAGAGGGCATCCAACAGCAAGAAATGTTCAGACAAACAATCTAAATGCTTAAACTACTGAATTGGGAAGAAGTGGTATTACCCGGAGGTCCTATGTATGGGGTTGATCCCGCGGGGTACAAACCCTCTGCTCCTTTTGATGGCTTTAAAACCTATAAATTATTCAAGAAAAGCATATAAAACAACAGTGATAGAAACCATGTTCATGATATATGTGTTAGATCATATAAGAAAGTGAGCAATTATGCATTAATATAAGATTCATAAGAAAATCTCAACATGGATAAATGCATAAACAAGATAAATATCAGGAACATAAAAAAAAATTATTTATTGATGTAAGCTAAATGAAAGGTGGAAAACTACAACTTGAGTCTTCCTCCATCTCCAAGTGGAACCATCCTCCGAATCCATTCTGTCCCAGCCTCATCAATCTTCCTCCATCGACACACACAAGGATGTCATATATGGGATGAAGGACATCTCAAAAGAGGAAACAAAGGTTTCCTATAACTTGGGAGTGCAGGAGGCACAAGGATTTCTTCAGACTCGATCAGGGATCAATCAACTATAATATCAATATATCCTTTGTTCCCCCCTCAGACCATCCCATGGAGGTTTATCTATAGTTCTCCAAATTAGTTATTTCAGTTGGGAAATAGTTGGGCCACGGGCTATAGTAGGTGAGTAACAGGTACAACCCATAAACTCCACCTGAATTTAAGGAGATTTATTATTTTTTAGTGTTTTAACACATATACACAAGTTGGGTATATATTGACCCGCATGTACATGCTTTTAACACAGGGAAAATTAGCGTATGGGAAATAAAACACAGTTTTTAGAATTTTGACCAAGTCTGGAAAGATGGGTTGCCCTAGGCCATAACCAGAGCATCAAATCTACCAAGAGTGGTAAATGGTGCTATAACAGATGCCCCCTAATATATGAGGTCAGAAGGGGTACATGATGGCTGAAATATATTAAGTGTATAGAAGGAATCATGCCGAGACCGGGGAGAGTTCATGAGAATTCACCTTCCCAAGCCAGTGAAAGAGATCAGAAAGAAACTATTTTTTAAGGCGGGCATACCCATGCTTAGAGATAATAAAGCATTTCCAAATGTTAAGTACAAAAGCAGATTCAATATGCATATAAGTATAAAGGAACTGAAAATACATAATGGATCATCCTATCATATCCAAATAAGTAAATGTCTCTAGATGACATATAAAGCACTGGTCAATATCGCTGAAGTAGGAAGTCGATCACTGAAGTCATAAAGATGATCCAAAAAAAGTACCAAGTCAAATAGTGGAAAAAATGGTACTACACTGCAACTCGGGTGCCAACATATAGGATGTTGTTGTAGGGAACTGCAATAGATAAGGTGGAGCGTGTCAAATAGTAGAAATAGGAGCAACTGACAAGTGAACCAAGAAATGTTGATGCAAACCCAAGGTCTTCACCGACCACCGTGGTACATTTCTATAAAATGCAAATAAATGATTTGAAGTTGACCATGTGAGAAATTGTTTGATTACCGGTCATTGATGTATACCATTAACAAACATGAGACTACTTGTCGGTAATGATGATGAGAGTTAAGGTACCCAATACAATCTAACAAATGCGAATAAATGAGTTGTATTCGAACACTTGGAAGAATCTATTAATCAGGAAGCAATGATATTTTCCCTCTGTCGATAGCGAAGGAGCCTGCCATTAATTACTGCATACCCTATGGTACTGCCAAATGGACTCTAGATCTTGTTCCCAGAGCAATAAGTTGAAGTTGATGGGAAAGATTCGCTAGAAGGAAGGCATTAAGGCATATTTTATCAATCTCGTGTGAGTGTAACCCATAGGCCAATAACATGGAAGGAATCAAATGAATAAAGATGTAGTAACTCAACTGAAGCATGCTTCTGATGTACACAAGATGTAGCTAGCACACGATAGAAACCCTTTGAACCAACCAATAATGAAAGATGACACAAACTTGAGGAATTCACCAATAGGGTCAAATGGAAACCAAGGCACTACATGAATCGAAATGTGTGATAATGAAAGATGACGTCAAACACAAGGGAAACCACTGAGTAGAAGACCCATAATACTGATTGATGTTGAGCACAAGGTGACCTATCAATAATGAAAATAGGGCCAGGGTGTGGCCCTAGATATGCTCTTAGAGCAATTTTTCATAGTCGATAAGAGCAAGATTCACCAGCAAGAAGTCAGTGGAGACCTTCTCAAACTAGCATGAGCAAAGGACCAAATATATGATGTGATAGCAAACATGACTCTTACAACCAGGGATGGTTGACTGAAAAATAGGTCAAGAGACACCGAAAAAAGGCTGATGTAGGTTTGCTTCCCTTGAACAAAAGCACAAGTCAAATGTGACTACATGGTAGCATATGATAACTTTGTATAAGTTTTTCATGCAGGAGGCATAAGAAAAATCTCCATATGATTGGGAAAGATAACCAATCAGAGGAGTACTGACTAAAAAAAAAGGTTAAGGCTCTCTTAAGTCAAACTAAAGCCCATCCCAATGGAGGAAAGACTTATTTTTTTAGTGCCTTTTTCAAGGGTGATGCAACTGACTCTAGCTACCATCAATAATGGAAATAATGTCTCGTTCCCACTCTTTTTGGCATATATAATTTTTTTTTGTTCTTTTCATATTCATGATGCCTGAAAAAGAATAAAACAATGCTATAGTACATTAGAAAGAATTAGCATCCAAATATAGACATGCTAGTTCCTAGGAGGGGGACATTCCTATGCTCGATGCAAGGTGACGAAACTAGCTAATGACACTCAAAGGAATGTTCCTTCCATGGGTAAAAGGGTGTGTCAAGCTGTAGAGGCTAAGTGACTACAAGGTTGATTTCATAGAAGATATGGTGAAAAGGTGGTTTAAACACGAGTCCAAGCGAAGTCATCTTAAGGCTAAAAGGTACAAATGGTCAACATGCAATGCAACAATACAGCTCAACACAAAGGAGCCTCTAGGGTATAAAGCCAGAAAAATAGCGAAGAAGAACGAGAATGAGTCTTCAACACACAAGTCATGGTGGCAATAAAGAGGACTCCCTAGCCTACGAACAAAATTTTAGCATGGGTGCCAAGTGACAACAAGGTACTATCTAGGGTGCCCATGATAAGGTAGGCTCTACCACATAAGTCATGACACTTCTAAGCAATGAGAAGGTTCTACATTATATCTTGGTGGGGTCGATCCTAAGGCAAAAATCGAAAAGGAAAATGATAAATGCACAATGCTGGTGAAAAACCTAACCTATATGCCAATTTTTAGAACCAATACTCGTTAGAGTAGATCAATCATAAAAATTTCCAAAGGAGAAGTCTTCCAAGTTCTGTAGACATAATTAGGAACACTAGACAAGAATTTAATACATCCCATTTATAAACTTCAGATAAAATCTTGTTTTACAGAATACAGAACTTGAAAATGCCTAGTTTATATGTACAATATGGTAGAGGGAACTACGCAGCCTTGTGGCTTATGCATAGTAATTCTTCAGGACAAGCCTGATCTGAATAAAAAATGGCATCAACCCATGGAAATCATCGACTCATGGAATTTACCCATGGTATTGTAAGTGTCATCCACCCATGGTATTGTAAGTGACATCCACCTATGGTATTTATTCACCCATGGTATTTTCCCATAGTATTGTGGCATCCACCCATGGTATTCATTCACCCATACAATTAACCTGCGGTATTTTGATATCCATCCATGGTATTCATTCACCCATGGAATTGACCCATGGTATTGTAACTGAAAAACACTCTAAGTAACAAGTCGCATTTTGTAAAAGGAAAGTTTGTCCGCCACAATGTAGCTTTTACAATTATTCTCCATTTTGATAAAAAAAAGATTTGTGGTTTTTTTTATTGGGCATTCTCCTCTATTTCTTCTGGAATTTCAATTTTTTAGGTCTTGGGTGCCTCTCCCCCAAAATCCATTTCAATCATTTAGATATTGGGGGCCTCCCCCAAGATCTGGATCAGTAGTATCAGAGCAGGTTAAGATTCCATGGGAATTAGGGTTTGATGCATATCTTAGTTTCAACTTTTGCAGAAAAATTCAACAAATTTCAAGCATGTGTTGCGTCCTCCACAAAGCATTTTCTTGCGCCAAGCAGCAAGATTTTTTCTTCTTCATTTTTTTTGCAGGAATGTTTTTGGGCAGCAAGTTTGCAGATCAGATCTCAACTTTTTGGTACAAAATTTTCAAAAATTAATAGTCGATCCAGATTCCTTAAGAAACAATCCCCAAATTCAAAAAAAAATCGGTCGAATCAAAGTCCAAATGAGGGAGAAATCGCTGATTTAAAATCAACTATGTTGCAGAAATGTTTCTGACCTCAATTCGTGGATGGAGGCCCTCCTATATTTTTTTGCAATTTTGGTGCAAAATTTCAGAAAATTTATGGTAAATTTACATACACTACCAAAACCAACAGGTAGTCATATTCAAATTTGATATACAAGTTGTTATGTTTAGTGCCCCTCTTAAAGCCTTGTTTCTGAAGGTATCTCTCCAATCTAGAATACTATGATCTGGGTGCCTATACGAGCCCATATAAGGCCTTTTTCAGTTTGCACACAAATCCTTAATTTTTTTGAGATTGAACCCTTATGGATGCTCAATATATAGTTATTCTTCTATATCTCCATTGAGAAAGTCTGACTTCACATCCATATGATACACCTTCATGTTTTTATGACTAGAAAAAGAAAGAAACATTTTGATGGTCTATAGCCTTGCAACTGGTGCAAATGTTTCTTCAAAATATATTCCCTCTATTTTTTAATACCTTTTGGACACTAAGTGGGCCATTTACTTGATCACATGACATTTCTCATTCAACTTATTTTGAAGACTCATTTGGTGCCTACGAAATTTCTCTCTTTGTCTTGGAATAGGCTCCCAAGTATCATTCTTCTCAATTCGATCCAGCACTTCATTCATTACCTTTACCCATAACTTATCCTCACTTTCCTAACTGATATTCTTGGGCTCAATTTGAGATAGTAGAGAAAGGTTTGTGTAGCTTGGGTTGCCAAGGGATCTCCTCGTTTTTTGAACACGAAGTCTTTGATCACCAATAATTTCACTTTCTAGATGTTGTTTGATATCACTTAGGGAAAACCATGGGTACATGGAAAAACCATAAGGTAACATCAAACCTCTTTACCTTGAAATATGTCCCTTCAACCCAGAGAGGGATATTTATGTAAAACTCAACCACCCTACGGTCACTATAGTAGAAGTTTTTGTGCAATTGAGTTCTCGTGGTTAGATTTATGTCTAGGGATAAATTGGTTGGTTGATCTTCAAAACCATTGGGCATCGAGTCTATCTATAAAAAAAATGAGATCACATCTCCAATAAGCAATTTTTACAAACCATGAAAGTCACAAGTCCTTTGAATCTTTGGGAGATTTGGAAGAAAAAGGACTGAAGGAAAGAAAAGTTTATAGATGAAGAGAATAAAAAATATTAATGAACAATATTTTCAAGAGAGGAGAATCAAAGAAATCCAATATCATAAAATACATTCACATACGTTGAATAAAATAATGATATAATGGAGAAAAATGACAGGGAGAAGTAACACATGAATTTCCTACTAACTACTCATTAAACACTGTGAATACATTCAATATTACTCAAATATATTTAGACTACAAGTGCTTTTCCAATAAAAGCTAATCCTATTTGAATATTAATAAATTGTTTATATAGTGCTTACATAATAATTTTCAAAATAATATTCATCAAATAATTACAAAAACTGAGATATTTTAAATATCTTTTAAGTTCATGTATGCAAAAGATAACTTAAAAATATTTTGTCTTTCCTAGAATAACTATAGGAAAATATGCTTCTATTTAGGTAAAAATAAATATCTGGTCAACTCCCTCCCTTGAAAGTATAAAAGGTCCCTAAAATGTATCTTAGCATCTTCGCTAGCATAACAGGTCCCTCTGCAACATTTCATCACAACTGCTCCTTTGTTTTTCTTGCTTTTCTCCAGTTTTACTGGAACAAATGATGATAATGTAGATGTCAGTGTTTTTGGATTTTTGTCAATACTTTTCACTGATAACAGGGAGGTGAGCCTTTCCATATGTTTAGATATTGCTTACAATGAAGATGTTAGCATTTTTCACTTGCCCCAAAATTACTAACAAGAAGACTATTAGCCCTTTTTCCTTCATCGTTTTATTATTAATCGATATGAAGATTTTTTAGTTCCAAAATAGTTAAGAGTGGCCCTATCAAGATTATAAAAAATGTCTACAACGATATTTCCATCTCTCCAAACTATTATGTTGTGTATAAAAACTATCAAGCCGACTGTCAATGATAAGGTGAAAAATATGTTTTCATTGGATAGGTAGGAAAAATTTGAATCTTAATACCCTGGCATACTAGTTGAGGGTACTAGTAGCTTCCAACAATGCATCCACCTTATCCAACCCCTACTTCTTACTCTGCCATGTCTCCATGGGTCTTCTTTTCATAGCTTCTTTGTTTCGGCTTTTCCTAGAGTCTATACATTTGTTCTTTCTGTTAATCACTAGGTCCTTTAGGTGCATATTATCAACATCGATTACCTCTTTTTCAAACTCTATATTGATTTTGAGTTAACTAATCTTATATCTCAATTTGTTAGTTCATCTGGTATGTCTGTTTCCCTGCTTGAATACACTATGTGAAGGCCCCTCTTTTATTTTTTTGCTCTGTTTTCTTGCCCTTAAAGTCCTCTGGTTCTTCATCTTTAGGATTTTCTATTTCATCTGTGTCTGTAAAGGAAACTTATGAGGGTATGGCCGAAGTATGGGAAGAGTCCATTCCAACCATTAGGTTCTCCAAGGATGTAGGCTTTGCTTTGTGAAGTTGGAGACTCTTCCTCTGATATACATGAGGAATCTTCAGACCAAATAAAGTCCAAATGGTTCATGATTTGTAGGGTTTTCAATAGGATCTCGGTCTGTTGTTTTCTTCACCTTTTTAGCTCTCTGTGGTCAGCCACTTTTCTTCTTGATGGGTTGAGGTTGAAAACCTCCCCATAAAAGGAAATGATTTCATGTTCTTCCTAATTTGGCTAACCGGTTCACTATCAACAATTTAATTAATGGCTTATGATATATGAAATGAGATGAAGGCTTATTTTGGGCTTTGTATCTAGCAGCCATATGTCTCAGGCTCTCTAATAGGTAAACGAATGGATTAATTTGGACCTGTTTGGCTAGATGAGCTAGGAAATAGAAATGATACAAACTAACTCTATTATACTGACCTTCACCAGTAAATTATTATTGACAGAGGCATTAGGAAACATACCATTGGTCTTGCATCCATTCCTTTTGGACTCCCGACCTCCAACTTTCCCCTCTGTGTTCTTCTTCTTTAAAGAAGGGAACATTAATTCCTACCAAAACATTTCTGTGAAAAATCCTTTCGCCATCCATCAATAAGGCCCTGGCCTTAGTGATGGTGTGCTCTGTGACATCAAACAACAAATTTCCCACCTCTACATGGTTCCCATTGCACCCTTGTGCAAAAGCTTGAGCCACCAAGTCATGGTAGTCAAAACATCGGTAGAAAAATATGCTCCACAATGCCTACTGAAACAAATGGAGTAGTTTGGGTAGATTTCTAGTAAACCCATCCTTGTGGGCTTAGTTCAGTCTAGCGTACCCCCTTTTCCCATTCTGGAGTATGTTATCCCAGAGATTTGATCCTAAACTCCTGCAAGGAATGTCCCTCAATATTAAGTGTGAAACATGTTGATTAATAACCAACTAAATGCTTACAAGATTGAATGAGATGACTTGACATAATGGTTGAGGTAAATAGGTGAGGCAGTTTAACATATGGTCGAGGTAACACAAGATAAGTAGGAGATCAAATCATTTTTTTGGTTATGATTACGAATATTATTTGCATCATATGAAAAAACACGTTGCATGAACTTTTGTAGATTACAACGAATAAAACATGATTTAACCCTATACTTTACCCTTTCGAAAACAATGGAGACACATTCCAACAACATTGCTGACGCTGACATGGTCAACATAGTCACCATTTTTGAATTTGAAATTTCATGCTGGTGCTGAAAATTGGCTTGTCAACCCAAACGAAAACTGGTGCTACCGCCATTGTCATTGATTTCTATAAAATACCATTGTCAAATTTCTAAAAAATGCTAACAGACATGTTATCAATCAATTTTCCCTATTTATTACAATTTTAAATGTTGACACTACAATTGTGAGCATTTTCCAAAGAAAAATTAAAAATTCCAAATGTTTATTGTGATAACTATTGGCTTGATAGGGATTTTGTCGATCAATCATGGCAACAAGAACTCCCCATAGACTAGTTTCCTCATCCATTACAAAATTTGGTTAAAAGAAAAACTAGTTGAGAAATAGAACTTCATTTTTTTAAGAGATGATTTTACAGAGTATGAACTTGAAAGTTGAAAATACAAATGTTTCTAGAAAACTTCTTATTTTTCTCATGAATATAAATAGAACCGTAGGGCCTTCTCTTCAGGATTCAAGTCATTTAGAAAATTCATCCCCACCTACAAGGTACTTTTCAAAATATATGGATATGTACAATGAAATTTGAAAATCATCATATGTTTAAGAAATATAATGCTTGAGGAAACGTCCATTGACTAGACCTCCTAGTAGATATTCTCCATGTAGACGTTCTAACATGAAACTGTTTTTCCCCAAAAATTTGTAGTTATGTATCGCCCTTTCTAAATTTTCTCAAACTTCCCATGTTTACCTTTATCCTCAATGTGGGCATTCCATTTTAAAACCAAATCTTGGCATTTGAATTCATCTCCTTTAGTTTTTGTTTCAAAAACTTTCTTAATCTAGTCTTGTACTTCTTGAGATTTTTCGTATATCCTCTCTCTAGTTTCCTGCACTTTAAGTAGCTGATTCATCCTTATCTGTAGTTGATTTGGTTCTTCTCCCAACTCTTGCAAAAAATTCATAATAGGCATTCCAATTAAAATAGGAAGCAGTGCGTGAACACCATATACCAACTAGAAAGGGGAAGTATTGATTGATCTTTTAGTACTAACTCTATGTTCCCATAAGGAGCATTTAAGCTTTTTCTGCCAAGCCTCTTTGTTATCTTCTATTTTTTTTTAATAATTTTGACTAAACACTTATTGGAGGATTCTTTAAGTCTATTACCTTGAGGGTAATAGGCTATGGAATGGTTGAGTATGATATCCTAGTCCTCACGGAATTTTACTAACTTCTTAGACTTGAAACACTGTGCATTATCATTAATTATCCTTTTTGGGCAACCAAACCTAGAAAGAATCTTTTATAACCACAATATCAGTAACTTGTCTACTAGGAAGTGCCTCAATCCATTTTGTGAAGTGTTTTGTCCCTGTCAAAATCCATCTATGTTGTGTTGACGATGCCAGATGAATATCACCTATAAAGTCAAGGACCCACTATTGGAAAGGTGCCTCTACAGAGATAGGTTTCAAAGGTAAAGACATTAGTTTTGACTTAACCTCAAACAACTAACATTTGTGACACATTGCTACTTCTTTTCTAATATCAGAAAATAGAGTAGGGCAGTAAACACTAGCTCTCAAAATTTTACCTGTTGTGGCCTTCCAGTAATGATGCCCCCCACATGCTCCGTCATGAAACTCTTTACTCATTTTCTCAGGTTCCTCTTCTAGCAGGAAGTTCAACAAAATACCCTGAGGATCTTTCCAATATAGTTAACCATTCAAAAGACAATAATTAACAAAATTTGATGTCAAAAATCTAGCCCGTGTCTTATCTATCCCTTGTCGTACTTGTAAATTTAACAAAATGTAAACAACATAAGCATACCACGAACATTGTTTAAAACAATCTTCAGCTTTAACCATTGATTCTTCATGTGGTAGATCTAATTCAAAAATAGAAATTATACCAACAACGTCAAGATTTGACTTAGTCATTAGTCTGCCTAGACCTTGTCCTTTAGTCAACCTAGTAGGTTTTATTTCCATGTTTTACTCCAACATTTTAGCAATCCACATCCCTCTTCTACTATCACTATCTGGTTGTACTAAAATACTCTATTGGAGCATCTGGTACATACGCAATCACATGAGAATGAAAAATAAACACTCTAAAATATTTTAGTGCTTTGATCAATGCATATGCCTATTTTTCTACAATATTGTACTTTAGTTCAACATCCCTCAGTTCCCTAATGAAAAAGGAGATGGCTTGTTCATGTCCTACATCATTCTTCTGAAGCAACACACCAGACATAATGTGTTTTGCAGAAAAATAAAAAATCATGAAATATTTTGAAAAATCTAGACTAATTCCTTGAGGCACTTGTCTTAAGGCTCTTTTGATACCTGTTAGTCTCCTATACCAATAGGTTTCATTTTTCATGATTGACAGTGGAAGTGCCAAAAATGTTCATCTTTGATGCTACAAAGGTTCCATATTTTGTGAAAAGAAAAGAGAGTTAAAAAATGTAAAGAGGGTATGCCTTAAAAGAATGATCAAAAGGCAAGAAAATGAATTGGTCAGAAAAAATAATTGAAATGAACCCCAAAGAAAGACCAGGAAAGTGGCTAACCAAAATGCCACTGCTAGCTTGCTGGATGGCCCAACAGCTCAAACTGTACCATGCCATGTTTTAAATTGCTTGTTCTAGACTAGAGAATGAATATCTGTCCAAATAGTTCAAGCTTGGCAGATGAGTAGCTAGATAGAGAAATAAGGGAGCCCAACTGCTTAATCTGGGCCTTTGGAAGACATAAGGGTAGATTTAGATAGGAGGGAAGCCAAAAGAAAAGAGGATTATCAAGGTTTTCAAGGTTAAGCGCACCCATTCAGAACAAGAAAAAATGTTAGGTGTATTAGGCAGGGTAAGTAGTTTGAGGTTGCAGAAGCAAGGTCTGACTACTTGATATATTGAAAATCATATCTTATCTCATCAATAAGAGAAGGGTCAGAGCAATGGTCTAAATGGCAGAACTATCAAAGAATGTCTAACTACCCTCATTCCCTTTAAAATGTTTCTTACTAATATCCCCTTAAGTACTTTAGGATCTGCCTAAACAGTCGTACTTACATTTCCCCCTTGACAAAATCATGTCAAGTTTTGACCTTCTTCTTCAAAAAGAAGCCACATTTCTTGTGTAAAACCCTCATTTCATACTTCATCCATTCCTTTTATCTAAGTTTTCAATTCACAAGCTTAATCTCTCCCTCACACTTCACCTCACATACCCATATTAACTCCTAACTCTATTATATAGCTCCCTAGTTACATCCCCACCCCTATTTTCTACAGAAAACTATACAAAAATTCCTAAAAATCATATTAACTATCCCACCCCCTAGCATTATAGCTAGGTAACATAGTTATGGGAGATATTAGTCCATTTGGGGCTATAATCAACCCTTCCGCGTCCTAACCCCATAATTAATCTAACCTCTGGTTAGGATTAATAACCTATGCCTAAACCCCCACCCACCTAAACCCTTGCAATTTGCCCCCGCAGTCAAACCCCAATGTTTAATGTTTGAATATTTTAAATTAAACATTACATTATATTACCCCGCACTAACCCAACCCGCAAAAACCCACATAAGCCAAAGTTTCAACCCACTGCAGCGCAATATTATTTAAATATACGGGAGGGACCCACTCCAAAGCTGCGCGCCACCCCAAACGCCCCGCCAGCCGTCCATTCCACACCGCGCCAGATCCAATGGTGGGCGTGTATTTCAGCCCACAACACGCCGGGGGTTAACGTCTGGGGGATGGACGGTTTCCCTGCGTACCCCCGCCACGTGTCGACCGCCCGGGGTGTTCGGAGGCCTCCCCCCAAAACCGCCTCTGCTCAAAGGTGGTGCGGGGAAACCGGATACCACCATCCACCCCATCACGTCAGCAATCCCATCAGCCATGACGTCACCACCCTGTCTCCGCCACTGCCCCACGTCACTCGCCACATTGTCCGCTCGCGTCCGCATTGTGCTACCGTGTCCTGCCACATCGTCATCCGAGTCAGCGTCCACGTCACCCGGCCGTACCCAGGACTCACCGATGATGTCATGCTGACGTCATCGCGGGAAAGCGCCAAAAGCACATATGTGCCAAATTTTTTATTAAAAACACGCAAAGTGACCGTTTTCAGTCATTTTCATTTGAAAGTTTGGAGTGCGCCGTTCTGCTGTTCACACCAAATTTCCTCCAGATTTCAAATTTGAACAATTCGAATGCCGCCACCTACAAATTCGACGTCAGTACTCACCATTCAATCGGCTCAACCACCCTCGGTGCTAGCTAAACCAGGTATTTTCCGAATTCCACCTGTTCGCCCGTGTTCTTCCCATTTTCTCGAATTTGTTCACTCAATTGCCTGCAATCTCCTAAGTTAATGGTGCTGTCCCTCAAAAAATTTGGCCTAAATTCACTAATACACCCCCTGTTTAAGAGAACCACGGTCCGTTCATGATTTCACCATGCCAAAATCCATTTTCAAGCTTGAATTCCTGATATAACTTTACACCTGCTCGGCATTGTTCCCTTTGGTTGCGTTTCACTACAAAATCTCAGTGCATTAAGCTATGTAATCCCTTTCCCGTCTGCATTTGGCCCTCACAGTCTCTAAATTCATAGAATTTGTTAAAAAGAAACCAAAGCTTAAATAAAACTCTGCAAAGTTTTTTCTTTTCACCACAGCCATAAATATTGAAGACTTTTTGGTTCAGCTGAACTCATTCTTCCACTCCTCTACAAGTCCTCACAAGCAGTTATCCTCAGCTTGTTTCTACTCAAAATCTTCACTCTAAAAGATAACATCTGAAAAGTTCTATAATGGCTACTCCATCAGCTCTTAGTGTCACTCCTATGAACCCACCAAACAAAGAGCTTGAAGCCATGCCTCTTGCTGATAGAGATTACCTTATCCAAGATCTTTTTGGTGACAGAAATCACTTGTAGACCTTCTGCCAGTTGAGAAACAGCGATCAAAGCAACTGTGACATGTATGGTATATGGGAATCCAATTTTCCTTATTACTTCCTCCCATCTGTTAATATTTTTCCTGAGATCATCCGCTTATGTGCCGAGAAGTATGACCCAACTCAGAGAGTTGTTAAGTCTCCATCTAGGAGCATATTTTTCCTCATTACACCTGAATCCATCAACCAAATTCTCAACTTCAAGCAGACTCAGCTGTTGCTTCCCTTTTCCATGAACTATTTGCTGGATGCAGGCTCCAAACTCTCGAGTTCTGAAATTGAAAAAATTACCAAGACATTCATGAGGGCAGACCGCCAGCCTACAGGGCCACCTCCTTTCTTATATGTCCATTTCAATGAGGTGGGCAAGCTTTTAGTTGATATGATCTCTTATGTTCTAGGTTTTTAAACAAGTGAGCACATTGATGAAACAGTGTTGGTATTATTAGCTGCATATAGTCCAGGCCAACCCCCTGCTTACAAGTATAACTATGCCAAGTTCATAGCCAATAAAATACATGATCAGCTATTGAAAGTGTATAGGGGGGGAGTATTCAAATATTCATCATATATCTACCACTTATTCATGTATTACCAGTCTGAAAGCTTCCAATGCCCCATCAAGAAATTAGATTCTAGGGGTGAAAAGAGGTCTGTCATCTTCTGGTCATCAGTTTTCCATGAAGTTCAAAACTCTCCATTTTCTTACTGTGAGTTTATTGACCAATTTGTATACCCAGTCTCTTACCTCCTAATGAGATCCCCTCCTCCCAGATTATCATTTGAGATACAGAAGACCTTGCAGCTGTCCAAGAGCTACAAAATAGGTGATTGGTACCTATATCAAAATCACACTGTCATTAGAATATATGGTTGTGAGCTCTGTCCTTACAGGCTTCCGACGTATGTACCAATGAGACTGTTTGCCTTGGAATACTATAGGCAACTCATTAGTTTTGATGTTACCCATTTTCATAGTGCCAAAAAGAAAGGTCACCTCAAATTCAAAGACCATGTAGGCCCCTTCATTATGAAAAAGAAAGAAGGTTGCCAAGATGTTGATCAAATTCTCAGGGAAAAATATAAGCTAAAGAGGAGCTTCTGGTGGGTCCCTTATGACCAGGAAGGTTTTATCAGTGCCAGAAGAGTTAAATACAGGCTGCTAGGTTATGAACACTGTAAATATCCACAAATTGAACAATATGCCAACCAAGATGAGTTTTTGTAAGGCACATTAGTTGAGGAATTGACTCAAGAGGAAATAATGAAGAAAAATGTCAAGGATTTAGAAAAAACTCTTGACTTGGATTCTTTGCAACAGGTAACATTCAAGTTGCCACATCAAATTGGAGAAGGCACATCCGCTGCTACAACCACACAAGCTGCCCAGAGACCATCTACATTAGCAACAGGTATGACAAAAGGGAAGGAGATAATGGATGAAGAGAAAGAAGTGATCACATAATAGCCTTCCTCTTCAATGGAGCAATCTCAAGTATAGGCTCCTCTACAACAAACAGAAGCACCAATAGTGCCTGCCTTGCAGACTCCTGCCCATGAGGAAAGAGGTAGAAAACGAGACCGAGATGACTCCACACCTGCTAGTGGGTCCACTCAGCAGCCCGAAGCCAAGAGGCAAAAGGTTGATTCTCCAATTGTGGAGGAAGTAAGTGAAGAAATCCTTGGAAGTCCAAGGAAAGATAGAGAAGACAGTCAACAAACAACTACAAGCTCTTTCCAACAGGAGCAAGATAGACAGCATGGCATGGAGGTGTCCTCCTCCACACAGCAAAGCATGGGCCCAGCTAGCATCAAGGCCACCTTTAAAGAAATTAAGGCACAAAATGAACTGTTAAGAGTACAGTTATATGACCAATTTCTTAACGCAACACCTTCCAACCAAGAAAGGTTAATGGCAGCGTATGACATCAAAGAAGAAAAAATGATTCTCAGCCATTTTAAACCCAAGGTTCAGCAGCCTCAGTCAGCTGCAGATTATGTCAGGATAAAGTTAGAGGTTATGGCAAAAGACATTCACCCCATGGATCAAATAGAATTGCATAAGAAAACAGGGGAAATGGTCTATGCCACATTGGTAGACAAGGCCACACTGGCCCATGAGTTAAAGGAATCTCTGAGGAACACTAATACTCAGCTTGATTTAGAAATAATGTCCTCCACAGCCAAAGACTACAGAATCAAAACATTGGAGGACATTATTGTGGACTTGGTGTCGTGGCGGAAAAAGTCATTTGTGCGGACACAACTGACCTCCCTAGGAGTCTAAACTCTCTAGCGACAAACAAGACAAAATGGAGTGATCTTTCTCTAAATATACCTTTTAAGACATGAAAACTACAAGTGTTTAGGCTTACCTTATTCCAAAACGCTGTTGTTGTAGTCCGTCCTTGCCGATCCGGATGAGCTCCTCCTTCAAGTCAATTCCTGCAACCACAAACAATCAAACAATTACCAAGCACTTGCATTTCATATAATAAAACATATATTCAACATGCAGACCAAGGAACACATGAAATAACTCATTAACACAAGCTATTGAGAAAAATAAACCAGTTTGTATTAATAACGAAACAAAGAAACTCTTACAACCTGGCCTTGGTGTTGTGCAAGTTCCTCCCAGGGTCCATCAAGGGTTTTCCTCTACTTTGACAAAGCTCACCCACTTCCAAGTAGAATCAAGCAAAGACAATCTCTCCTCACAAGGTTCTAAATGGGAGTCCTAATTCCTGCAGCATTTACCCAAAGAAAATGTATAGCTCCAACCTCTCCTCCCTCTGGCTCAATGTCTTTATTTATAGTGCTGTAAAGAGGTTATTCAGGTCCACCATCAATGGGATAATCCCCCTCTTTGGGTGGGATAGCTCCCTTATTGATGGGATAAGTTCCTCCTTAATAGAGATACATGAACCAACTGGAGGCGCATCCAATTCATCAAACCGACCTCTAGAAAGTTCTAGAAGTAACCACAAGTAACTTTTTTAAGATGAAACTCGCGCATTTTGCCTTTTACAGAAGGATGCACCTGTCCCTTAACATACAGAGCGTCCAAGGACGCAACTTTTGTGAACATTGTTAGCGTCCCCGCAGGTAAGGCTAGAGAGAACCTGCGACCCAGAGATAAACATATTTTTGACAAGACTTTCTCTCTTCTTTGAGTTTGAGATGGATAGCAGAGGCATAAGACTTGCCTAAGAGGGTAGCATGACTGTTGATTTGAGCCATACTAACTGTAAGTGGTCATGGTGACATTTTTTAGTGTAACAGATTGCCCCCTAAAGTGCGAAGCCTGGAATAGATTAGGGTTTTGTAATTCTAGGAAGGGTGAAGCGCTTTATCATTTCAAGGATTGTCTTGTGGATGACCTGGTTGGAACCTGCAATTTTCAACACAAAATACATGTATAAGATTATATCATCACTGAGGTAGGCATTCCCATACTCAGATTCAAAACTTTAACTAAAGGACTAACTACTCTGATACATGAATGATCTTGCAGTACATCATTTTTATAGACTTTTGTAGACACAGTATGGACGCAACCATCTGTTTATGATTAGTCTACATAGATAATGAATACAAAACTCCTCGCAGCCTGGATGGTAGAAACTAGATCCAGGGTCTTCACTTCTACTTCCCGAATTGGTACGATTCTAGCCATGTGATTAAATGATTTGATGTCGAAGATGTTAGAAACCACTTGATTACCAGTCGATGATGTAAACTGTTAACAAGCGTGAGAGAGACCACCAGTAATGTCAATGGTTCTCAAAGTACCAAGCACAACCCGTGAAATGTGAATAGATGTTTTGATGTCGAACACTTCACGGAATCCTTTGATCGAAAGTCAATGATGCAAACTGACGTCAAAGGCGAGAAACCTGCCATTGATGCATGCAGACTGCAAGGTACTGTCGATTCCTAAGTCATCTTTCTAGATAATGTGTCGATGTCGATAGAAAGCGACCCGTTGCAGGCAAGCCTGCAACACGAAATCATTGTTCAAGTTGAAGAAATGTTGCTGTAAGGACTGACTCAGGGATGGTCAAATGGATGACAAGTATTTTGCAGATGAAAGTTTTGCTTGCAGACCTCTTGAACACATAACGACACGACAGATGGCTTGGTGACGAATAACTCAAAGTTAATCCCCGAAACCCGGTTAAAGACTTTCAAAGTGGTTTGATCAACTGTGAGGTAAAAGATTTCCCAACCCAGGTGAATGAAAAAGTGTCGTGTTCAAGAGTGGTAATAAAGTTTCTTTTGAGACAAAAGGTAACAAACAGGTTCATTCTTCTCTCTTTTCCCCCACCATTTCTGGCAAGTACCTCTTTATTTTTTAACAAGCTTGAGGAGGATAACATATGCTTGATTATAAGCTCATCCTTCGGACGAGTCCAACCTAGTTTAAATTCGAACCCTAGGAAGGAGTGGTTCGTTCCTGTTTGTAATTGAACAGGTCCTCTACTGTAAAAGTTTAACGAGCCCAGTATAGGAGAAACTCGGTGTTTTTCAATTTTAGAGAGTCTGAAAAAACAAAAGGAGACTCCACGTTGAACTTTTTCGTATATTTGTGTCCCTCAAGCCCGAAAAAATATAAAATAATACCTGGGGGAACCGCTTGATCTTGCGACCAAGGAGTACTTTCATAATAGTGTCGTTGACCTGAAAAGTAAAAAGCGATCAAGGACACGTCGTTTTATTTCCTTATCGAGTTTGAAACGACAAAAACCCGGCAATCTTTTCCTGATTTTGCGGTCAGAAAAGAGCTAAAAGGGGACCGTCTTTTAATTTCGTTTTAACGAGTGTAAAAGAAACGCTCGGCGATCTTTTCATGTTTTTAGGAGTCAGAAAAGGGCTTAAAAGATGACTCTGATGGTGTCACTTTTTCGTAAGTTTTAACGAGTTCGAAAAAATGATAAAAATGTACTCATGGTTTTCACTTTTTCGTATGTTTTAATGAGTTCGAAAAAATGATAAAAATGTACTCATATGGCCGACTTTCAATTTAATTTACGAGCAGGAAAAGACGGAAAGAACTCGACATTTTCATTTGTTTTACGAGAATGAAAGATAGCAAAATAACCTCGGTATTTTCATGAGTTTAACGAGTCTTGAAAATAACTGAAATTGACTCGAGATAGGTTTCATTTTTACAAAAGCTTGAAACAGACAAAAACTATGCTTCAAAGTAGTTTCATTTTTACACAAGCTTGAAACAGAGAGAAAACTGTGCTTGATGCCCCCTAAGCATAACTGCTAGAGCGCATGCCCCCCAGCTTCATTTGGATGAAATGAAGGTTGAGTTACGAGATCATTTGAAAGACTCGACCTAAAACTATAAGAAAACTATGCAAAACCGAAATAACTAACCTAAATATACAACTTAACATCTAGGAGGTCTAGTCAAACTTTCAACTCAATTAGAGGAGGATTTGTTTCATTTTTTAACGAGCGTGACACAGGAAAAGAACTATGCTCGGATTCGGTTTCATGTTTACGCAAGCTTGAAATGAAAAACTATGCTTGCTTCAAGTTCGCATGCCCCCAGCATAATGACGCAAAACTAGGTACATGCCCCCCAAGCTTCATTGCATTCAATGAGGTGGATGGAATGAAGCTTTACTTTCAAGATCTTGGAAAGACTCGTGGGAGTTGTTTCATTTTTTAATGAGCTTGACACAAGACAAGGAACTATGCTCATAACTACTTTCTACAATCTACCTAACAAAAAACTATACTCTAAAAAACCTTGATTCATTTTTTAACGAGCTTGACACAAGACAAGGAACTGTGCTCTAAAATCCTTGATTCATTTTTTAATGAGCTTGACACAAGACAAGGAACTATGCTCTAAAATCCTTGATTCATTTTTTAATGAGCTTGACACAAGACAAGGAACTATGCTCATGACTACTCTCTACAATCTACCTACTTAACCTACCCTTGTTTCATTTTTTAACGAGCTTGACACAAGACAAGGAACTATGCTCAAAAAGTTCGCATGCCCCCAGGATAATGATGCGAAATGAGGTACATGCCCCCCAGGCTTCATTGCATTCAACCGGCTGGATGAAATGAAGGTTTACTTTCAATATTTAACTTGAAAAGGGAGTTGTTTCATTTTTAAAGAGGTTGACACAAGAAAAGAACTATCCTCATACCTGATTCATTTTTTAACGAGGTTGACTCAGTAACAGGAACTATCCTCAAACCTGATTCATTTTTTAACGAGGTTGACTCAGTAACAGGAACTATCCTCAAACCTGATTCATTTTTTAACGAGGTTGACTCAGTAACAGGAACTATCCTCAAACCTGATTCATTTTTTAATGAGGTTGACTCAGTAACAGGAACTGTCCTCAAACCTGATTCATTTTTTAACGAGGTTGACTCAGTAACAGGAACTATCCTCAAACCTGATTCATTTTTTAATGAGGTTGACTCAGTAACAGGAACTGTCCTCAAAATCCTACTTTCTACAATCTATATAGCCTAAAATCTAGCTGATTCATTTTTTAATGAGGTTGACTCAGTAAAAGAACTATCCTCATACTATCAAATTTCATTTTTTAACGAGGTTGAGAGAGGAAGAAACTATCCTCGTACTATCTAATTTCATTTTTTAACGAGGTTGAGAGAGGAAGAAACTATCCTCGTCAACTGATTCATTTTTTAACGAGGTTGACACAGTAAAAGGAACTTTCCTCGGACACACTGAACATGGCTTCTAACTGGAAGAAAGACATGTCAATGGACACACCTTGATCATGGCTTCCAAGAGATCTTCATCAGAAGGAAGAACACTTCTTTGGAAGGAACACATGTCAAGGGACTCAAAAGGGATAAGAACATCGTGTTCAAGTAATCCCATAGATTTTTCCATGTCAATTACCGTATCTAAATCAACAGTGAGAGGCTCACTTACATCGGTAACTGAAAACATGGGACCAGTTGCCACATAATTAACCCGTGGCAGGGTAGATACCACTTTAGAATCAGGAACATTTAGGGGTGTCATATTATTGGTAGTTGAAACAAGACTAGGGAACGAAAGCTGGTCTACAGTCACAATACTGCCATTGTGAGGGAAAGACATCACGCGAAAGAGTGTCGATACGACAACTTTCATTGCATAAACATAATCTCGCCCAAGGAGTAAATTGAAATCCAAGGGACCTTGAACTACCATAAGATCAACACAAACAGTTTTACCTTCCAAGGTAATAGAAAACTTAGGAAGGATCCCTAAAGGTTCACTAATGGTTCTGTTAAAAGATTTCAGATTCTGCGTAATAGGCGCAAGCTGAGGGGAACCCAAAGCTTTCCAAACAGTTGAGGATAAAATACTAACAGAAGCACCTTCATCTACCTGAGTACGATGTATGTCCCTACCACCCGCCTTGACAATGATTTGGAAAGGGATGGAGGAAGGAAGACGAGGTTCTGTCAGTCTATTCCAATCAAAGGAAAAGACCTCAGTACTTGGAGGGGGTTCTATAGAAACAGGTGAAATGTCCCCCGGCATAGAAGAATCCGATGTAACAAGAAGAACATTAGCGGTATGAAATTGACTCTCGAAAGGGAGAGTGTGATCGACCGAATGTGAAATTGAATCGACCACTTGATCAACTAATGGATCATCAACCTGAGTGACATGAGTTTCACTCTCCAATGGAAGAGTGTGATTGAGCGTACTTGAATTGAGATCAATCACTCCGTCAGTTGACGGTAGGTTGGGAGAAAGTTTACGGTAACCAGTTGGAAATTCTTGCTGTGGAACAGGAAGGTTTTCCAACAATGTTGAGGCTTCATCCATGTGAGGGAAAATGTGAGTTTGATGACTCCCTTTGCATAACTTACAAGGAAACCTAACTTTACCCTTTTTCCCTGGAACCTGACTATCATTGGTTGATGGATCAACGGAAAGTTGATGAGATTTTTCTGACCATACTTCCAAGACCTTTGGTATACCAGGACAATTGACAAGGAAGTGGTCACCCTTACAAAGCTTGCAAGGGTATTTGGGTTTACGATGCATGTCGGAGTTTTCCTCAACACAACTAACACTTACAGCCATGGTTGGTTGGTTGACTTCTTTCTTAGCTTGCTTCTTCTTCTTCTTCTTCTTCTTCCCTTTCTTCTTCTTCTTAGCCTCCTGGTTACTAACATCAAGGCTTTTACCAGGCGAAGAGGAAGAAATGGAGGAAGAAAAATTAGGCGAAGAAGGTAAAGGGTCAACAGAAGGTTGGTGATGTTGAGATGGTGAACTCTGTTGAGGTGAAGCATCCGGTTGAGATGGAACAATTGGAGTATTTTGGGCCAACGAAGTTGAAAATAACCATATCGGTAAACCTATTGTAAATCCAGGTAATGACAAAGTAGCCATATAAGGAGGACCAACATTTCCAATGTAAGGAAAAGTACTAGGATTCTCATAAGGAGGGGTTCCTAGGTTGATAAATTCCGGAACATTTGCCATTATATTCAACTTCAGTGAATTTTATTAACAATTTAAAACTAAAATTAACAATTCACAATTCACACTTAACAACTAAAATTCACAATTCACACCTATGGTCTCTAAAAGTAAAAACAAACAAATTAACACGCGCTATCAAATCTAGGAGTCAAACCACACACAAACAGTAAGCTCTCCAGACCGAAAACACTAGTTGGTGATGAAGCCCAACCTCGCAGAATTCAGTACAGAAATGGCAGGTGGAACAGTTACCCCGACAACCTGCTTAATGAATAGACCGGCACAAGTTCCTCCACTTTAACCGTCTCGAAGTGAAGTGAACCCCCCGGAAAATCCAAGTGAGTATAACCGACGTCTGCTCCAGGTACAGTGGGACCTTCCCTCGACCGTCACCTCGGTAGAACCCTAAAGATTATGGTCACTAAGGTCACCAACAGTAACAAACACACCTGGGGGAACAGTCTAAACTCCGACAGCACGCAAGGGCAGAGTAGCAAACTCAATCCCCTTACCGGCTCCTTGACAACAATCCAAAGTTTACCGATAAGTGACCCCTGGCTCCTCGACAATGGTTAATCCGAGGTTTACCGTTTGTAATACGTACTGTCTGGCGTCGTTCCCAACGAGGGGGGAATGATCCCCTCACTGGTTCGGACACGAGCTCGTGCTTCTCCTTTAAGAGGAGCTTTCCAGAGTGCAATTGAAACAATTGGATTTATTCTACTCAAGATAAACTATCTGTTTGGTTTTGTAATCTTGGAGAGTTAAGTACTCACCTACTCCAAGACCCTAGCCTAAGCTATGTTGGTGTTTCAGAGCCCTAGAAATGTAAAAATTACTAGATGAATTTTAATTAAGCGCTGTGTTATTAAGGCTGTTATTACTCAAATGGGTAAATGGAGATGAAACCAATGGTGTTATGACCCGACTCAACTGAATGCAATCGAATATGATAATGCAATCCTTTCAATTCGATGAATCCTAACTAGAGTAAGGAGAGAGTTTCCATTCACTTCCAACAATGCAAAAAATTGATCATTAAGAGAAAATTTAACAAATTCTCTAATGCACTAATTTCATCAAGAAAAACTAATGCAAATCAATTCCAAACCAATTTTTATTTTTATTTTTGTGTAAATTCAAATCAAAGAAAGCTGATCTAAATCTACGATTGATTTTTCAGAATGTAAACTATGCAATTGTAATCTATGCACAATTCACATGAAAAGTATGCAAATGTAATCTATCCACATTTTTCATTCATATTCTGAAAATGAGAATTCTAGTTATGCAAATGTGAAGAGAATTCCCAAACACAAGATCATTCTAATGTGATCTAAGAACCAATCAAGTGCAAGTCGAGAAAATTGGGTGAGAGTTCCAAAGATCAAAATATAAAAACACTCAAAGGTGATTAACACTCATGCAAAAACAAAAGCAAAAAGATGCAAAATTGTGAAAAGACTGAGAGAAACCTCCAAGTAATGACCAAAGGAAATCAAATTAAGAATTTCTCAAAAAAGAGACTCAAAACACCCAATTGATGAAAGCTAAAAGCAGGAATGCTAATGAAACAAGTTCAGGTGAAAATTTTTGACAGGGTACTAAAGGATCTGGGCAGAAAACACTAAGAAAAACCAAAATCTAAAAGCAATTAAAGCAAAAATGGAGTTTTCCTAAATTTTTACAGGAAGACGCAGGCAACCCGTTAGAACAGGCGCGGGCCCGCTCTGTGCAAACGGCAACAGCGCGTCCAAAGACGCACTGTGCAATACTCAGAGGGTGCGTCCTTCTGGAAAAGTTAAGCAAAACCAAATCTAACTAAATCTAAAGCTAAGCCACCCAAATACTAATTCTCACAGTCAAAAACCAGAAAATAAAAATGATTTTCTCAGAGCAAAGTTCACACAAAGGAAAAGACTTTCTCATTAATTGATTCCCCAGCGGAGTGGCCAATTTGTCGTGGCGGAAAAAGTCGTTTGTGAGGACACAACTGACCTCCCTAGGAGTCTAAACTCTCTAGCGACAAACAAGACAAAATGGAGTGATCTTTCTCTAAATATACCTTTTAAGACATGAAAACTACAAGTGTTTAGGCTT
Source organism: Pinus tabuliformis (assembly GCA_031772625.1). Classification (NCBI taxonomy): domain Eukaryota; kingdom Viridiplantae; phylum Streptophyta; class Pinopsida; order Pinales; family Pinaceae; genus Pinus; species Pinus tabuliformis. The sequence goes on from CM062819.1 coordinate 380,195,037, forward strand.
ACCTTATTCCAAAACGCTGTTGTTGTAGTCCGTCCTTGCCGATCCGGATGAGCTCCTCCTTCAAGTCAATTCCTGCAACCACAAACAATCAAACAATTACCAAGCACTTGCATTTCATATAATAAAACATATATTCAACATGCAGACCAAGGAACACATGAAATAACTCATTAACACAAGCTATTGAGAAAAATAAACCAGTTTGTATTAATAACGAAACAAAGAAACTCTTACAACCTGGCCTTGGTGTTGTGCAAGTTCCTCCCAGGGTCCATCAAGGGTTTTCCTCTACTTTGACAAAGCTCACCCACTTCCAAGTAGAATCAAGCAAAGACAATCTCTCCTCACAAGGTTCTAAATGGGAGTCCTAATTCCTGCAGCATTTACCCAAAGAAAATGTATAGCTCCAACCTCTCCTCCCTCTGGCTCAATGTCTTTATTTATAGTGCTGTAAAGAGGTTATTCAGGTCCACCATCAATGGGATAATCCCCCTCTTTGGGTGGGATAGCTCCCTTATTGATGGGATAAGTTCCTCCTTAATAGAGATACATGAACCAACTGGAGGCGCATCCAATTCATCAAACCGACCTCTAGAAAGTTCTAGAAGTAACCACAAGTAACTTTTTTAAGATGAAACTCGCGCATTTTGCCTTTTACAGAAGGACGCACCTGTCCCTTAACATACAGAGCGTCCAAGGACGCAACTTTTGTGAACATTGTTAGCGTCCCCGCAGGTAAGGCTAGAGAGAACCTGCGACCCCAGAGATAAACATATTTTTGACAAGACTTTCTCTCTTCTTTGAGTTTGAGATGGATACCAGAGGCATAAGACTTGCATAAGAGGGTAGCATGACTGTTGATTTGAGCCATACTAACTGTAAGTGGTCATGGTGACATTTTTTAGTGTAACACTTGGGGCATGATCCTAAGAATCCCAAAGCTATCAAGGCCCTAATGAAGAAAAAGGAGGATGATATTGCTGCTCTGAAAAAGCAAATGAGGCTCTCCTCGACCATGCATCCACAAACAGGAGAGCTGGTGAAAGAGAAAGAAGCTGAGGATACATTGGACCTGCTAATGCAAATGAATCAGAGAATAGTCCAAATGGAAGGAGAATTGGAAAGGGCACTGCAAGACAAGCAGGGAGAGTCGACCTCCCAGCCACCTCAAACTGCCCCAACTACTGCTGTAGCTATAGAAGCAGCAGTGACCCCTCCAATGACTACAAGAACTTTAGATGCTACAGCGGCAACAACAACAGCTCCTGAGTCTAGAATAAATGTGGATGAATTGACAAAAGTTGTCAAGGAGCTAGAGCTTTAGGCAACAGAGATTAAACAGGCCAAAGAAAAATTGGCTGAGCTAGAAGCAAAATATGATAAATCCAAAATGACAGTGGCTGAACAGACCAGAGAAATCAAGGCCCTGAAGGATAGAATAAAGGCCTTAGAGAAGGAGCTGAATTTAGAAAAGACTCTGGCTGAAATAAAGAAGATTTTGTGGACCAGGATTGACCACTCTATCACCAGACAGTGGAAATCAATCAAAACTGTGCATGAGCAGATCGAATTAATAGGCCAAGCCCAAATTGAAAGTCAAAAGGCCAGAGCAGCACTAGGAAATATGCCTGAGTAGGCTGGCAAGATGATACACTTCCTGAACACTCACACTAAAGAGGAGTTGGCAGCCTTAGACATCAGCAACAGAACAGAGACTGTTTTAACAGCCAAAAAGGTGCTGACCCTTAGAAATTTTGTGCAAAGTTTGGAGAGAAAATGTCAGGAAATGCAGGCTGAGGTAGATGATTACAAGCTGAGAATGGGAGCATTGCAAGGCAAAGGATTGCCCAGCCTACTGACCAGTGCTGGAAGACTGCTGACCCGTGAGCAGTATGCCACCAGGATGACTAATTTCATTTCAAATCAGATCACAACATCCACAAGTACTTCAAAAGAAGCAGGACCTCCATTAGGGCAGAGCCTCTATGATAAGCTGGAAAATTTATTTTACATTGAACATGAAATTAATCACTTGTTTGAGGTCCCACCCAATTTTTACAGGTACACGGAGGCAGATGAGACTTTAATAAAAATACAAAGACACCAACTACCTAAAGAAGATTGGTGGCAAGCAATGCTGCAAATTTTGCCAAAATAATCTCGGTTCTGTCCCTTTTGGTCAGCCTCAGGTCAACGGAATTGAATACAGTATGGAGACAACAGGCAGAGCGGGTGAGAATAGTGACTCAGCAAAATACTGGGACAACAAGCCCAAAAAGGAAAAAAACACAGATTTTAGACAGCGCAACCCTAGCCGACTCAGTTGGTAAAAAAAGTCAAAACTCTCTGACAGGATGGACAACTAATGCATTAAATATTTACTGCAGCATTTACTCTTTCAGCTATAATTCCTCAGGGGTTGGCATAGAATTTATGAGCTATTAACTCATCAGCTAGATATTTTGTATCTTATTTTTGTATATATACCTCCCCACAGAACGTATTTGGGGTTGGTGATTTTCTCTCTGAGACACTGTCTTGTAAATTTTCAGACTATCTAATACAAATGGCTGGGAAAGTTCATGGTCTCTGCACTGTTTGATGTCAAAGTGATGATCTACGTTCTGCTACAGAATTCCTGTGTTGTTTGATGGAGAAATAAGTTATTCTAAACCATATTTTGTCTTTCTATGTTTGCTTAACTCAAATATATGTTTCATTAACTTAGCAAAAGAGAAAAAGAATAGCTGAGGAATTGTTTGAATGCACCCTCTGCTCAATCTCTGTTGTTAATTGTGTTTTCTTCAGAATTAATCATAAACATGAATTCTTAACTGCTCATGTTTGTATTCATTCTATCACTATGAATGTTGTTAAGAAAGTCTTAAATTCTCCTAGATAATGTTCCCACTTTTTCCCTCTATCAATATAGTGAAAGATCCTTAGCTGCCTTTCACTCCTTGATTTCATGCCATCATATTACAGATTTGAAGAATTGTTCCATGGATGCCTGTCTAGCTCCGTAGTATAACCTTTTTTCTCAAGAAACATTTCTAGCAGTTCACCATCATCAACTCCATGCCCAATGGCCTAGATTATTCTGAAAAAACATACCAGACTTGACTGAAATCATCATCCCAACAAATTCAAAACAAAATCTTGTGCATCATAACTAGCCTAAAATTACACGAAAACAAAGGTAAATCAGAAAGAGAGAGCCCTCTCTGGTTGTAGGTAGGCTAGGACCTGTGGCTAAAAGATTGGTTAGTGGTTACCTTGGTCGTATTCCCTTTGGAGTCAAAGGGAACAACCTGAGTGTTAACATAATTGGCGACTCCGCTGGGGACAGAACGAATTTTTCAATTGCTGTCTATTCTTTAAAACTACAGATGGAGCCTGAATGTCAGCCAGAAAGCCTTTGAAACTTTTCTTGCTTTGCATTTACAGGAGTAAATAAAAGCTGCTTCAGTCAAACTTCATGCTAGTTTTAAACTCTAGATAGTTGTTCCAAAAATTTGAGCAGTTCCTTGTTAATTCTAAAAACATTCCCAAAAATACCAAAAACAAATTCGGAAGTTGGCTCCTAAGAAGAAATCTAGGTATACCAGGTCAAATCCTGACCCAGATCCTCAAGCTGTTTTTGACAATCCTAATTTAATCCCGAAGATTCTTAGGAAGCAAGAGGAACAAGAAGATCTTGCTGATTCTAGCCCTGAAGCAGTTCAGCAAAGTTATATCCCAACCCCTGCTAAACCATCAGTTCATCCTCACATAACTCCTTCTTCTCCTTCTTCCTCATCCACTTCTCAAAACAAATTCTTCACACCTCCATCCACTGCACAAATTGTCATTGTTGTCCCTATTTTTCCAGCCGTTCCCTTCATTCCTGTTGTCCCATTTATTCCTGTAAATATGGAAAATCGTTATGCTCCTCTACAGCTACCTGGTAATCCTGGGGCTATGCCTCAGGACTACCAAAGTAAGATCACTTATTTTGATGGTACCATCACATATACTGCCTTACAGCATACCAAGAAAATGCAAGACTACTTTGAAAATTATGAAATAGACGATGATGATGTGAGAATGAAAATTTTTGTCCAAAGTTTAACAGGTGAAGTAAGAACTTGGTTCAGAGCACTTGCTGCAAATTCCATAGCCGATCCGGGTGCTCTTTACCAATCCTTCCCAAACAGATGGGAAAATAAAAAAGACCCACTACATATCTTATCTGAGTACGACAGCAAAAAAGAGGCCCACAAGAAACTGTCCTAGATTATTGTGCAAGATTCGACAATGTTTACAATGCCATCCCTCAAAACCTTAGACCTCCACCTGATTTAGCCTTAATAAAATTACCTGATGGATTTGATTCTGACATGGAATATCAACTGAGGAAAAGAGCCCCTCTAACCTTGGCAGACATGCAAAACGTAGTTGTTAGTGTAGAGGCAAACCTTATTGCTAAAAGAAATAGGGCAAGAGCTGAGAGAAGAACTACTTTTAAGGAAGAACCTTTAGCATTTGAACAAAAGCTAGATGCAATCATCAAAGGCATGGACAGACTTGGGGATAGGGTAGAAACCATAGAGAGAAAATCATCATGGGAAGGTCAACCAAGTACTGCTAGAAACCCAAATTTTAGAAAGAATCAAAATCCAAATGTTGGAAGGGCTGAACTCGACCAGAACATTAGACCTCCTTTTCAAGAAAATTATGCTGAGGCCTCAATATCTAGTGAACCGACCGAGGACCCTCACATCAACCTAATGGGTTTGGACAGTGAACATCAGGTCTTTCTAACACAAGAAGAGCAAGAGGCCCATAATTGCAATCAATTTCAAACCAAATCAGGAGAGTCATTTGACTTTAGGGAAGGCTATGATGTAGCGGTTTATGAGGTACACAAACAGTATAAACTAAGGAGCGAAACCATAGATGTGCCTGAAGCTATCAAACCAAAGGAAAATAAATAGCCAAAAAAGACAAAAGATAAAACTGTTCTTCCAGAATCCTCTGATAAAACAGACCTACATCCAAGAGAAGTCATTGTGGAGGATATATCAGATGTACAGCCCTCGGGAAACCAGCCATCCCTCCCCTCAAAAGCAAGTTCGAACAACATTCCCGAAAATAAATTTAGGACTGATTCCATTCAAAATCACACCAATCATGAAGAAAGGGTTACTGAAAATTCAGCTGAAAAGGAAAAATCTGCTGCACTTAATGCTAAGACTCAAATGGAAAAACCCTTCAACTTGGAAACGGAAATAAGTAAGCTGAAGATAGTTGTTCCTCTTTCTGAATTGGCCAAACATCAAGTGTATAGACAGAAAATTAATAGGTCACTCCAAATATCAGACAATAGGGATGTTGTAAATGTTCTAGATGATCAACCTGAATTACTGCCTGGTCCTGAGGTTAACGGAAAGACAACAAATGGAGGGGTTCCACCCTTCTATGTCAGTTTAAACATTCATGACGAGGTTTTACACAATGCAATGTTTGATTGCGGGGCATCACACAACTTAATGCCCAAATCTGTAATGGAAAAACTAGACCAAGATATCACAAGACCTTATAAAGGTCTGTTCTCATTTGATTCAATCCAAGTCAGGTGTCTAGGCCTAATTAAAGATTTGTGTGTTTCCCTGGTCCAATACCCAACCAAAACAATTTTGATGGATGTGGTGGTAGCTGAAATTCCACCCAAGTACAGTATGCTTTTATCCAAATCTTGGGGGGCCAAACTCTAAGGATCTTTGCAACTAGACATGTCCTATGCCACCATTTCAGTCTTTGGACAGCCAAAGAGATTATACCGTGAAACACTAATGAAATATGTGGTGAGTATTCAAGAAAAGCCCCAAAACTTCCCCATCTATTCAATACATTCCGACATGGATTCATTCATTTTGTATAATGCTGACATGTGTACCAAAGCTAATCCCAAACTACTAGTGGCAGCACAGACAGAGGGGTTGAATGAACAATTTGCTTTTCAAAACCAAAAAACTTTTGATATAATTGATACAACAAAGGAGAATGATACATCAAATGACTTGCAAGAAACCAATCTGCCCATGGTCCAACTTTCTAAAAGTCTCAATGCAAACCTTGACCATGAAACCTTATGGTATTTAGAATTTGATGGCTTTGTAAACAAGTTGGGAGCTGGGGCAGGGGTCTGGATTCACAACATGCAGAATAGCCAGGCTGAAGGCCATGCATATAGGTTAAATTTTCGATGCACAAAAAATATGGCCGAGTACGAAGCCCTTTTGTTAGGTCTCAAACTCATCAAAAATCTAGGTGCAACCAAAGTTTCAATTCTAGGGGATTCAGATCTGATCATACAACAGATGAAGGGAAACTTTATCACAAATGATCTTAGGTTAAGGGCTTATAAAGGAGCAGCTATTCAAATACTTGACACCTTCTCAGAATCTCAGTTAACTAAAATTTCCAGAAAGCTCAATTTACATGCTCATAGCTTGGCAACCTTTGCCAGCACTTGAAAGCTACCTTTTAAACCCAACCACAGTTTCACTGCTAAAATCAAACATAGACCTGCAGTCCCCGATAACATCAAAAATTGGCAAGTCTTTCAAAGTGACACACAGATAAATAACTTCCTCACTTTAAAGGAAGAATTTTCTGGCATGAACATTGATACTAGCACTATGGATGATCAACAACATGCATACACAATTAAACAGAATATATCATCTGGAACAACGAATCTGGTTTTGCATCCTACTACCTTTTATAATGAAAATGTACAGGAACTGAAGCAAACAAATTTTGATGAAATAGCTGAGACAGAAGCGGAAGTAATTGATCTAAAGGACAATTTTCTACCCATAGGTTTGACCCCTTTGGAGGATTTGTTTGATTCAAATGATATCTCAAGGAAATTGAAAATCCAACCACTGAATGCTGAAAATGAAGACTGTAACATTGGAACCACAGAAAATCCCAGAATGGTAAAATTATCCAAGGCATTACCAGCTGATCAGAAGTTGAAATACATTGAATTGTTCAAAGAGTTCCAAGATATCTTTTCCTGGAGTTATGAGGACCTCAATTCCTATGATACCTCAGTCATCCAACACACTATACCTTTGAAAGAGAACCAAAAACCTTTCAAACAAAAGCTTAGGAGAGTGAATCTTGTCCTCCTTCCCCTCATTGAAAAGAAGTTAAACGTATGTATGAAGCATGAATCATTGCTACAATTAGGTTCTCAGAGTGGATTTCAAACCTAGTGCCCACTAGGACGAAGATGGGAGAGATTAGACTGTGTGTTGACCTAAGGAACTTGAACAAAGTCTCTCTCAAAGACCATTACCCCTTACCAAAAATGGATCATATCCTACAAAGGGTAGTGGGAACCTCTAGGATCTCGTTATTATATGGATTCTCTGGATTCAATCAGATTTTAGTACACCCGGATGATCAAGACAAAACTACCTTTACAACACCTTGGGGAACTTTTAAATATGTCAAAATGCCTTTTGGGCTTAAGAATGCTCGAGCCACTTTCCAAAGAGCAATGGATATAGCCTTTGCCACAGAAATCCATGATTTCCTAGTAGTCTACCTTGATGATCTTACTGCCTTTTCAAAATCAGATCAAGAACACTTAGAACATTTGAGGCAGGTTTTCTTAATTTGTAGAAAATATGGCATATCTTTGAATCCAAAGAAATCATTGTTTGGCCTAGAGGAAGGCAAGCTCCTAGGTCATATAATCTCAAAAGATGGTATTAGGATCGATCTGCACATAATTCAAGCTATCCTTCAAGTGCCTCATCTGAGAAACATCAAAGAACTACAAGGCTTCTTAGGAAAGATCAACTTCTTGAGAAGATTCATTCCTAATTTAGCTGAGCTCATAAGACTTTTAAACAATATGTTGAAGAAGGATTTTAAGGTCAAATGGACCATGGAAGCTAAACAAGCCTTTGAGGATATCAAAAGAGCTCTGACAAACACACCAGTCCTCACAAGTCCTAGGTTTGATAGGGATTTCATCATTTTTTCTTTCGCATCTGAGCATACAATTGCTGCTGTCCTATTACAAAAAGATGACCAAGGGTGTGAAAAACCCATTGCATTTTTTAGCAAAGCCCTTAGAGATGCTCCCTTAAAATATCAGATTATGGAAAAGCAAGCCTATGCCTTGGTAAAGGCCATCAAAGACTTCAGAATCTATATTTTATACTCTCATGTGATTGCCTATGTCCCAAATGCAGTGGTTAAGGACATTTTAACCCAAGAAGGAATTGAAGGCAAGAGGGGCAAGTGGATTGCCAATATCTTAGAATATGACATTGAAATCAAGCCTACCAAACTAATAAAAGGACAAGGGCTAGCCAAACTAATGACTGAAACCAATTTTCAAGCTCTTGACATTAATGAACTGGACAACGAAGAGGAGATGGCAACTCCACAGATCAATCAAGCCTTTTTCCAATCTCCCTGGTATACTGATATATGTTTCGTATTGTTAAACCTGCAAGCTCCTTCAGGGTTGTCCAGAACTAAGAAAAGGTTCTTGAAAATGAAAGCATCAAAGTTTTGTATCATAGATAATGTTTTGTTTTGGAGAAATCATGAAGGAATTTTACTTACTTGCCTAACATTGGATGAAACTGGCAATGTCCTCAAGGAATTTCATGCAGGTGACTATGGAGGACACTTATACTGGAAATCCACAGCTCATAAAATCCTAAGGGCCAGATTTTATTGGCCTTCCTTGTTTACTGATGTGAAAAATTTTGTAATGTCTTGTCACAAATGCCAAATTTTCAAAGGCAAGAGAAAGCTCTTACCTTTACTACTTAAACCTGTTTCAACTGAGAGACCATTCCAGCAATGGGGTTTAGACTTCATTGGTGAAATCCACCCTTCGTGCTCTAGCCAGCATAGGTGGATTTTGACTGCTACAGATTACTTTACCAAATGGATAGAAGCCATCCCTTGTAGGCAAGCCAATGACTCCATTATTATGCAATTTTTAGAAACCAACATCCTGTCCAAATTTGGCTGTCCAGATAAAATTATTACAGACAGTGCTCCTGCTTTCAAGTCCAAAAAAATGATCAACTTTTGCCATAAATACCACATGACCTTGGGCCATTCCACAACCTATTATCCTCAAGGCAATGGCCTAGCTGAGTCTTCCAACAAAAGCCTTATCAACATCATCAAAAAGGTCTTGGAGGAGAACAAAAAGAATTGGCATAAGAAGTTGGTAAATGCACTATGGGCAGACAGATTGACCACCAAAAGATCCATTGGCACAAGCCCATATGAACTAGTTTATGGAATGGAAGAAAAATTTCCTTCATCTTTAGGGATCCCTGTAATCAAATTGCTGCAAGAAATACAAGCTGAGCCTAATGATATTCAAAGAAGGATCAATCAGACAATTCACTTACAACAAACAAGAGAGGAAGTGTATCATAGAACCCAAGTACTACAAGAGAAGCTCAAAAGAATGTTTGACAAAAGAACCAAAGCTGAAGACTTCTTCATAGGAAGCAAAGTGCTGAGAGGGGATTCCAGAAGAGAGGACAAAGGAAAGCATGGCAAGTTCGATTTCTTGTGGAAGGGACCTTATGTCATTTATGTTGTACAAGGTAATAACACCTATTTTCTGAAGAGTTTGGATGGCTCAAATACTGAGGAAGGCCCAGTCAATGGGAGGATTCTCAAACATTATTTTGACCCCCTTTGATGAAACACTACACAGCTATATATTGTACATAAATATTTGTATTTCCAGTATTTTCATTTACAGCAGATAGATAAAGGACCAAGTGAAGCAGATTTTGAGGAAGATCAGGGTACTGCACCATTTTTGATATATGTTTTGATCCTATCATTGGAAAGAAAGAGAAAACACTTGGGAACTATGAAGGTGGTGATGAATACTCAGAGAAACCAGTAAAAACAGAGTTGTAATTTCACAGCAAATTAGCTCAAAGGGTACTTCATACAAGTTACTAGGATTCAGATTGATGGTCTCTAACAAAAGGAAAATTCAGACTGCAGCAAGAATGGAAAAATAAGGTGATCCGACCTGCTGTTCTTGGCTTTTCATCTGGAAAAGCCATCCCCAAGTGGAGCCAATGTTAGTCTCCTATACCAATAGGTTTCATTTTTCATGATTGACAGTGGAAGTGCCAAAAATGTTCATCTTTGATGCTACAAAGGTTCCATATTTTGTGAAAAGAACAGAGAGTTAAAAAATGTAAAGAGGGTATGCCTTAAAAGAATGATCAAAAGGCAAGAAAATGAATTGGTCAGAAAAAATAATTCAAATGAACCCCAAAGAAAGACCAGGAAAGTGGCTAACCAAAATGCCACTGCTAGCTTGCTGAATGGCCCAACAGCTCAAACTGGACCATGCCATGTTTTAAATTGCTTGTTCTAGACTAGAGAATGAATATCTGTCCAAACAGTTCAAGATTGGCAGATGAGTAGCTAGATAGAGAAATAAGGGAGCCCAATTGCTTAATCTGGGCCCTTGGAAGACATAAGGGTAGAATTAGATAGGAGGGCAGCCAAAAGAAAATAGGATTATCAGGGTTTGCAAGGTTAAGTGCACCCATTCAAAAGAAGAAAAAATGTTAGGTGTATTAAGCAGGGTAAGTAGTTTGAGGTTGCAGAAGCAAGGTCTGACTACCTGATATATTGAAAATCATATCTTATCTCATCAATAAAAGAAGGGTCAGAGCAATGGTCTAAATGGAAGAACTATCAAAGCATGTCTAACTACCCTCATTCCCCTCAAAATTTTTCTTACTAATATCCCCTTGAGGACTTTAGGATCTGCCTAAACAGTCCTACTTACATTTCCCCCTTGACAAAATCATGTCAAGTTTTGACCTTCTTCTTCAAAAAGAAGCCACATTTCTTGTGTAAAACCCTAATTTCATACTTCATCCATTCCTTGTATCTAAGTTTTCAGTTCACAAGCTTAATCTCTCCCTCACACTTCACCTCACATACCCATATTAACTCCTAACTCTATTATATAGCTCCCTAGTTACATCCCCACCCCTATTTTCTACAAAAAACTATACAAAAATTCCCAAAAAACATATTAACTATCCCACCCCCTAGCATTATAGCTAGGTAACATAGTTATGGGAGATATTAGTCCATTTCGGGCTATAAACAACCCTTCCGTGTCCTAACCCTGGAATTAATCTAACCTCTGGTTAGGATTAATAACCTATGCCTAAACCCCCACCCACCTAAACCCTTGCAATTTGCCCCCGCAGTCAAACCCCAATGTTTAATGTCTGAATATTTTAAATTAAACATTACATTATATTACCCCGCACTAACCCAACCCGCAAAAACCCACATAAGCCAATGTTTCAACCCACTGCAACGCAATATTATTTAAATATACGGGAGGGACCCGCTCCCAAGCTGCATGCCACCCCAAACACCCCGGCAGCTGTCCATTCCACACCGCGCCAGATCCAATGGTGGGTGGGTATTTTCAGCCCACAACGTGTTGGGGGTTAACGTCCGGGGCATGGTGTTGTTGGGAAAAGTATCCAATACGGAATGACCCTATCCCACTCTAAGGGTGATAGTACCTCAGCAACAACTGAATACAAAGCTATTCAAGATTACTTCTTTATGAGATGAGAGAGAGAAGAGAAAAGGGATCCACTAACCGTTATCTTCCGCTAATGGTTGATCCAATCTTCCCTCTTGCTGCTTGCTCCTAGCTCCTTGCTCTTTCACCAGCCCAGCTACACAAAGATCCTGTAAAAGCACAAAGAAAGGAAACTACAAGAAGCATACATCCATAACTGATTCAAGGATTAGAATAAATCAAATATACAAGCATCAATTCACCATAGAGACACATGCATATAGAAGAACCTCAAATACTTTATTAATGGAAGAAGTAAAGTCCTGAGAGTGTTACAACCATAATAGGCCCAATCTAGCAACACCTCCCAGCAGAAAGAAATCTCCTCTTCACCTCCTTCAAAGCAATCACCCAATAGTTCTATACACAAACCAACAGCACTTCCTTACTTGCACAAAATTCCAGCCTCCCTAGACCTCATGAGAGAGCTCTATATATAGGAGATTTGGAGAAAGGATGAGTCAGCTTGAGACTGACATGAAGCTGACTAGTATCCTCTCCCACTTTAGTTAATCTTCAGTTCTTGAGTCCACTTGGAGATTCTTGCTTCCACTTGGAGATCAAGACCCTCTTACTCATCACAAGGCGAATTCCTTGACCCAAGTGTCAGTTTGGAAGCTTCCTGGGCAATTGACACCTTGCAGAATGATTGTGCCACTTGGCCAATCTCGCCTAGCACAGGTAGCCTTCATTAGATTTGACATTCAGCGCAGGTACAGAGTGGAGCAGTTGACATTCAGTGCAGATGCTCAGTGGAGCAGCTGACATGATCCAAAAACAGCTTGTTTTTGAGTGTTTTCAGGTGGAGAACTGATTTTCAGTGCTGTGGTTTGCTGACCTTGTTCCTCTAGGGGTAGGAACAACATGTTTAGGGACTCTGGATCCCTCAGATTATTGACATTTCATGCTTCATGCTGTAAGGCACAAAAATGTCTATAACAGTTGCCCCCTAAAGTATGAGGTTGTTTATCGGGTGAAATGCTTTATCAGGAGGATCCGAAGTTCATTCAATCGCTGAGAGGTGCCCTGTAATAAAATACAATACAATACATTATTTTTTTTATTCTGCTTTCACGATCTAGCTGAGGCGGGCATTCCCATGCTCAGCTTTATAAATTCATTTTGGTACATAGAACACACGATCATCTGATGGTAGACTGATAATTCTCTGCTGAAATTATCATCCTTTGAGTAGGATGATCATCTGCTGCAATGATGTACATAACAAATGTCTTTATATCCTGAATATATATCGCAGCCCGGATGGATGAAACTAGATCCGGGGTCTTCAAACTCGTTCGATCTTCACTCTAAGTACAAGTCGATCCATGTGAGAATTGCGCTGAAGTCGAACATGGAAAGACATCGCTTGATTACCGGTCAATAATGTAAACCGTTAACAAGTGCGAGAGGAAACACCAATAATGACAATGACCCTCAAGGTACTGCAGTACAATTCACGTGGTGTGAATAAAGGACATGGCGTCGAACACCACGCAAAATCTTCTGGTCGAATGTCATTGATGTATACCTGTCGCCGGAAGTGAGAAACTTGCCATTGAGGCATGCAAGCTTCAAAGTACTAGGGGGGGTTTGTTCCTAGATCAACTTCTTGGATAATGAGCTGAAGTCGACAAGAAGCGATCCGTCAAAGGAGGGCCTTAATGAATCCCACATCAGTGACACGAAACGGAGCTAATGATTTTAGTGGAGGTGAAAACAATCTATGAAATATGATTCAGGGTGGCGATCATGGGTGGATGAAGGATAATGTATGGCAGTGGATGGGACACGGTTGACTCTTTCTGAACACATCTCTTGAACATATAACGACACTGATGTGATGGATCGGTAGCATTACCCCAAATGTGGATGGTTTGGCGAGGACCATGGTGATGAGACCGGTGAATGAAACAACCCAACCCGATGTGATATGGAGGACAAAGTGTCATGTTCAAGAGCGACTTGCTACCATTAAAGCTTTGAGGTTCTCCCAATTTTTCCCCAGTCATTTTTTACCAGTACCTCTTTATTTTTGTCAAGCTTGAGGAGGATAACATATGCTTGTTCTATAACCTGCCCTTCGGGCAAGCCCATCACTATGTTTTAACGAGCTTAGCGATAGGGAAACTCGTTCTCGTCTAAAGACAAGTTTGTCGCTATTTAATCATTTTAACGAGTCTAACGACAAGGAAAACTCGGTCCTTTTCAATTTTAGAGAGTCTGAAAAGATACAGAAAGTTAACTCCAAAATTCCTTTTTCGTCATCTAATCCCTTAAGTCCGAAAAAGTATAAAACAATACAGAAGGGATGAGTTTTCGATTACTTTAACGAGCCGAATAAAACAAGCGCTCGACCTTTTTGTGTAATAATCCCTCAGGTCCAAAAAGATTAAAATCTAGAGGAGGGATAGCTCTTCCGGTCACTTTAACGAGCTGGAAGGCCAAAAATCGGCAAACTTTTCATATTTTACGAGTCAGGAGAAAAGAGCTCAAAGAAGACTCGTCTTTTGAGGAACGAGTGATAAACAGGGATAGCAGCAGATTCCAGGTACAGGTTGGAATTTTCCAATCATGGCAGTGTCACAAGGATGGCTAAGTGAAATCACTCTTCGCAGCTGTTCCTCAAAATGGGTAAACAATCATATGGAGGTGAACGATTGGCCAAATGAAATGGAGGTGGTAGGTGCAAAACACGACCAAGGCTTTTTATGGCTAATAATTTTATGATCACAATGGTTATTTACCGGTACTGGGTTCATTTTTTAAAGAGCTTGAACGCGCCAAAACACTGCTCAAAAGCTTATGTTTATTTTTTAACGAGCATGAACTATGACGCTAAAACTGCTCGGATCTCGCTTTTCTATTTTTTAACGAGCATAAATTCCGCGGTAAAACTGCTCGATTATACCAGTCATAAGATAAGAATGTCTCCTGTGAGATAGCTATTTTTTATGGAGCTTTATCTCACGAAGCTATGCTCCTAATGTGGCAAAGTTTGACCTTTGCCCCATATCCTTTCTTTATGCAAGTTTGGAAACGGCTAATCCTACGAGTTTAAAGGGTTAGACCTACAGGTTTAAAGGGAGGACCTAAAAATTTAAAAAATAAATAGTCGTCCCTTGCTTGCACTCCAAAAGGTTGCATGCCCCCAGGCATAAAGTACAATTTCAAGGCTGCCCCTACTTATCCGATAAAACATTTGTTTTAAAGGGTGAGGCTTGCCTCTTTCTGGTTACCCAAAGATTGTTTTGTTAACACCATCAAACGAAAACATCTCCTCGGCACTGTCTACCGAAGTAGACAATGGTGAATGACCTTTGTCAAACAAGTAACCTTGACAAAAGAGTCCTGTTCTAGAACAACCCCTCTTCCGTCCACGGACGGGGTACGGACTAGTCATACTTTTTCGCGGAAATTCCACCTTATACCCAAGGTTTTCTCTGCCCGAAGCAGACCAGGATGCATGCCCCCTGGGTTCCAGTCCCATCTTTCCGAATCACTCGCACTCATCGGGAAGGAGGACTGGGGGTGGAGACATTTCTTGGGTGAATAGACCATTCAGGGTTGGTATTTGACTATTTGCGATGCGTGATCCCGGAAATGAAAGTTGGTCTACGAGCTTGACCATTCTTCCTTCGTGTGGAAAACACATTACTCTAAAGAGTGAGGAGACTATAGCTCCCATGCAATATATATAGTCTCGTCCAAGGAGTAGGTTATAATCCAAGGGTCCTTGAACAACCATCACGTTCATTTGAACGGTCTTCCCTTTCAATGTAACAGGCACATTGGGGAGGATCCCTAATGGTCGACTGGTTCCTTTATCAAAACCCGAGAGATTTCTTATCTCAGGTAAAATCTTTGGGGAACCCAGTGCTTTCCAAGCAATAGAGGAAAGGATACTCACAGATGCCCCTTCATCAATGATAGTTCCAACCTAAGTATGGGGGATTTTCGCAGTGCATTATATTAGATATCATTATGAGGCACAATACTTGCGAAGGTTTTGCAAATGGGGTAGCAAGCTAAGTGGGCTTGATTGTGGGAAAAACTCCACAGTTAAGCGCGCTTGAGCCAGAGGAGTTCTGGGATGGGTGACCTCCTGGGAAGTCCTGGTTACCGGGTGCAAGCCCCGGAAGTGATGATTGATGCTATGTGATTCGTTCTCCACATTTCACTAGTTTCAATCCCACTTCTTCACCCCTGTGAGCATCACCCGATGCAATGAGTGCTAAGTGAACTATTCAAAAATCATGAGAAATTAGTCACTTTACGACTACCTCTCATGGAAATGGTCATACTTTGAATGACTTACTTAACGCAGTTGAATCCCAAAAATGATATCTAAGATAGTTCCAACCATTACCATTCTGTAAATTTGGACTATGATTCTGAATGGTATACTGGCTGGTAACCGGGGTCTGCCTAGTTGGTTCCAATCAAAGGACACAACCAGGTTGCTTGGTGGTGGGACCGAATACACGGCCGGATACGATCTTAACGATTTTCCTTCCTGCGATAAAGGAATGGGCGCATTGCCCTGATGCTCATCAGAATCTGTGTTGATGAAAAGAATCTGGATGGTGTCATCCTTATTCTCTCCAGTGAGGGTGTCATTTGAAGATGAATCTTCAGTGACGGTGTCATTTGAGGATGAAACCTCTGAAGGAAGAACCGGGTCAGCTGCCGTATCGACCTTTAGACTTTCGTCTGGTCTGGATTCAGTGGGTTCATTCTCAATGACTGACGCTTCAGCTGACCATTTGAGCAGGCCAGCTGTATTTTCAACCAACGAAGGACTTGGCACGAGTTTTTTGTATCCAGGAGGAAGTATTACTGGTGAAACCGGATGATCTTCCAAAACTCTCTTCGCTTCGTCTAAGAAGGGACAACGGTGTATGGCGTGATCGCCTTCACACAGTCTGCAGGGGGATCTTGCTCCCCCTCTTTGTCTTGAACCTTCACTTTCGCTGGTTGACGGTAAGCACTCAACCTGACTATCAGAGGTTGACGCTCCCGAATTGTGCAACCGAGGGGACCAGTCCCTTAGTATCCGGGGAATACAGGGACAATCTCTATGGAAGTGGTCTCCTCTACATATGACACATGGCGATTTGGGCCCGGTCTGTGCTGTGTGTGGGTTTTTGTCAGATGTCTTTTGCTTGCCCCCAGTCGCCTTAGGCTCCTTCTTCTTCCTTTCTCTCTTCTTCTTCTCCTTCTTCTCCATGGGAGCTTGGCTTTTGCCAGCCCCACCTTGTGAAGACGAAGGATTAGAGGAAGAGTTATAAGAAGTAGAAGGCTGGTGGGTAGCTCTAGATTGATCTAACTGTTGACTCGACTGCTCAGGAACCATGGTGGTCTGAACTACATTAGTTGAGAATAGCCAAATAGGCAGGCCAATTGTCAGTCATGGAAGCGACAATGTGGCCATGTGGGGCGCACCGACTTCTCCCCAAGAGGAGAATGGACTAGGATTTCCATCATGTGGAGTTCCTTGGTTGGGGCGTTCCATGTTATCAACTTAAGATCAACGCGGGAATAGGAGGTGATTATGTTCCGTTTAAAATAAATTTTATAACGACGCTTAGACACAACTTGCTTTTTCACTTTTTAAGAGTCGAGAAAAAGCTAAAGATGACTCTAGTCTCCTTCGATGTTTTAACGAGCCCGAAGTGACAAATGCTCGGTTGGACTTTTTCAGTTATAGAGTTTGAAAAAGGCCAAAAGAAACTGCTCTGGAGTTCTAGGCAGAGGGTGTGCCAAACTTTTCACAAAACCACAGAATACGTTTTACGGTACGGGTGGTCGATCTTCGTGAATGCTGTGTTCACTGCATTGCGATTAGTAGGGCAGCCGACACGGTTTCCTATTGGATAAAGGCTTTGTTCCTATAGGGGTCTCCCAATATATACGCGATGGTACGTGGGAGCACAAGTCCGTATTGATACTTATCGCTTCACCGTGGAGGAATCACCCAACCACTCAACGCTAAGATATCACGTTTAACGACGCCGGAACACGTCTCTAGCTTAGACCTCTAGATGTTTGCGTTATGTTTCAATGCGTTGTTATGTAAATTCAATTTATTTTAAGGTTGATCTTGTTTAGCAGTTTGCCTTTATGGATCACCACGAGATGTATAGTAATACTCCTAGATGCAGTCTAAGATGATAAGCAAGCTTTTCAATCTTTCAACTTTGAAAACCTTAACTACTGAGGGAAAAGAAAGATAACACCTTTTCACACAGATCATAGAGCACACACTAATGCACTTTTTCCTAAATCGACATGCAAGCTGTCACAATGCACATGCACAATGCAAGTATTTCTTTTCTCTTTCTTAATGTTGGTGAAATGCAAAAAGAAAGCTGTTGTATAATTTTGAATTCAATTTCAAGTGAAAGCAAACAAGCTTGTCCAAAATCAAAAGACACCTTAAGATTTACTTGTTTCGACACTAGAAATATATAAACTCAAACCAAATGACGAAAGAAAAAGCTCAATCAGCTATGAACAACAAATAAACTAACTCTTAAGATCAAAACGACACTTTATCACAGGTCTAGATCTAAGAGGTCACAGCAAGACTAGTTCACTTTTCGTTATGGGAAACTGTAAATGTATAAGAAATACACAAAGAACAAAAACAGTTTCTTTATACAACCGAGGCGGAATAGTGACAAGGGAAGTTGGTTTCAGATAGGCACACAGACTGGTAACAAACAGCAAAAACAAGAGTGAAAACAAGGCAAGAACCAGTAGGAAACCCCAGCAGCACAAGGCAGGACTGGTCCAGCGCAGGTGGAACACTGCCTGTTTGACCTTCAGCGCAGGTAGCCCCTTCGGGAACTGCGCTGAAATGCAAACAGCCTTTGTACAGCCTGCACTGAAGAACGAAACTTTCGTTTCTGGTGGTTTCCGGGTCACAGATTGCTAAAAAATTCACAGTTTTTGCTCAAATCAGAAGCTATCAGTCAAGGACACACAAAGGGATGACAAGGAAGATGAAAAGTTATCACTAAGAGCTTATTAGAGTCCTTGTGGATCAGCTCTTCAAATCATAAACTTGCCCAGAAACTAAGCTAGAGTAGCTGCCCTCTACTTTGTATTTGAAAGATTCAAACATAGTTCGATTCGGTACTCCCTTTGTTTATGAAATGAATAGCAAAAACACAATCAACCAACAAGATACGATCCCCAGTGGAGTCGCCAATTTGTTGTTGGGAAAAGTATCCAATACGGAATGACCCTATCCCACTCTAAGGGTGATAGTACCTCAGCAACAACTGAATACAAAGCTATTCAAGATTACTTATTTATGAGATGAGAGAGAGAAGAGAAAAGGGATCCACTAACCGTTATCTTCCGCTAATGGTTGATCCAATCTTCCCTCTTGCTGCTTGCTCCTAGCTCCTTGCTCTTTCACCGGCCCAGCTACACAAAGATCCTGTAAAAGCACAAAGAAAGGAAACTACAAGAAGCATACATCCATAACTGATTCAAGGATTAGAATAAATCAAATATACAAGCATCAATTCACCATAGAGACACATGCATATAGAAGAAACTCAAATACTTTATTAATGGAAGAAGTAAAGTTCTGAGAGTGTTACAACCATAATAGGCCCAATCCAGCAACACCTCCCAGCAGAAAGAAATCTCCTCTTCACCTCCTTCAAAGCAATCACCCAATAGTTCTATACACAAACCAACAACACTTCCTTACTTGCACAAAATTCCAGCCTCCCTAGACCTCATGAGAGAGCTCTATATATAGGATATTTGGAGAAAGGATGAGTCAACTTGAGACTGACATGAAGCTGACTAGTGTCCTCTCCCACTTTAGTTAATCTTCAGTTCTTGAGTCCACTTGGAGATTCTTGCTTCCACTTGGAGATCAAGACCCTCTTACTCATCACAAGGTGAATTCCTTGACCCAAGTGTCAGTTTGGAAGCTTCCTGGGCAATTGACACCTTGCAGAATGACTGTGCCACTTGGCCAATCTCGCCCAGCGCAGGTAGCCTTCATTAGATTTGAAATTCAGCACAGGTACAGAGTGGAGCAGTTGACATTCAGCGCAGATGCTCAGTGGAGCAGCTGACATGATCCAGAAACAGCTTGTTTTTTAGTGTTTTCAGGTGGAGAACTGATTTTCAGTGCTGTGGTTTGCTGACCTTGTTCCTCTAGGGGTAGGAACAACATGTTTAGGGACTTTGGATCCCTCAGATTATTGACATTTCATGCTTCATGCTGTAAGGCACAAAAATGTCTATAACAGATGGGTGGTTTCCCTGTCGTACCCCCGCCACGTGTCGACCACCCGGGGTGTTCGGAGGCCTCCCCCCCAAAACCGCCTCTGCTCAAAGGTGGTGCGGGGAAACCGGATACCACCATCCGCCCCATCACGTCAGCAATCCCGTCAGCCATGACGTCACCACCCTGTCTCCGCCGCTGCCCCACGTCACTCGCCACGTTGTCCACCCGCGTCCGCGTTGTGCCACCGTGTCCCGCCACATCGTCATCCGAGTCAGTGTCCACGTCACTCGGCCGTACCCGGGACCCTCCGATGACGTCATGCTAACGTCATCGCGGGAAAGCACCAAAAGCGCATATGCGCCAATTTTTTTATTAAAAACACGCAAAGTGACCGTTTTCGGTCATTTTCATTGGAAAGTTTGGAGTGCACCATTCTGATGTTCACACCAAATTGCCTCCAGATTTCAAATTTGAACAATTCGGACGCCGCCACCTGTAAATTCGACATCAGTACTCACCATTCAATCAGCTCAACCACCCTCGGCGCTAGCTAAACCAGGTATTTGCCGAATTCCACCTATTCGCCCGTGTTCTTCCCGTTTTCTCGAATTTGTTCACTCAATTGCCTGCAATCTCCTAAGTTAATGGTGTTGTCCCTCAAAAAATTTGGCCTAAATTCACTAATACACCCCCTGTTTAAGAGAACCACGGTCCGTTCACGATTTCACTGTGCCAAAATCCATTTTCGAGCTTGAATTCTCGATATAACTTTACACCTGCTCGGCATTGTTCCCTTTTGCCGCGTTTCACTACAAAATCTCAGTGCATTAAGCTGTGTAATCCCTTTCCCCTCTACATTTGGCCCTCACAGTCTCTAAATTCAGAGAATTTGCTAAAAAGAAACCAAAGCTTAAATCAAACTCTGCAAAGTTTATTCTTTTCACCACAACCACAAATATTGAAGACTTTTTGGTTCAGCTGAACTCATTCTGCCACTCCTCTACAAGTCCTCACAAGCAGTTATCCTCAGCCTGTTTCTGCTCAAAAACTTCACTCTAAAAGATAACTTCTGAAAAGTTCTATAATGGCTACTCCATCAGCTCTTAGTGTCACTCCTATGAATCCACCAAACAAAGAGCTTGAAGTCATGCCTCTTACTGATAGAGATTATGTTATCCAAGATCTTGTTGGTGACAGAAATCACTTGCAGACCTTCTGCCAGTTGAGAAACAACTATCAAAGAAACAGTGACATGTATGGTGTATGGGAATCCAATTTGCCTTATTACTTCCTCCCATCTGTTAATATTTTTCCTAAGATCATCCGCTTATGTGCCGAGAACTATGAGCCAACTCAGAGAGTTGTTAAGTCTCCGTCTGGGAGCATACATTTCCACATTACACCTGACTCCATCAACCAAATGCTCAACTTCAAGCAGACTCAGCTGTTGTTTCCCTTTTCCATGAACTATTTGCTGGATGCAGGCTCCGAACTCTCCAATTCTGAAATTGAAAAAATTACCAAGACATTCATGAGGGTAGACCGCCAGCCTACAGGGCCACCTCCTTTCTTATATGTCCATTTCAATGAGGTGGGCAAGCTTCTAGTTTATATGATCTCTTATGTGCTGGGTTTTAAAACAAGTGAGCACATTGATGAAACAGTGTTGGTATTATTAGCTGCATATAGTCCAGGCCAACCCCCTGCTTACAAGTATAACTATGCCAAGTTCATAGCCAATAAAATACATGATCAGCTATTGAAAGTGGATAGGGACGGAGTATTCAAATATTCATCATATATCTACCACTTATTCATGTATTACTAGTCTGAAAGCTTCCAATGCCCCATCAAGAAATTGGATTCTAGGGGTGAAAAGAGGTCTGTCATCTTCTGGTCATCAGTTTTCCATGAAGTTCAAAACTCTCCATTTTCTTACTGTGAGTTTATTGACCAGTTTGTATACCCAGTCTCTTACCTCCTAATGAGATCCCATCCTCCCAGATTGTCATTTGAGATACAGAAGACCTTGCAGCTGTCCAAGAGCTACAAAATAGGTGATTGGTACCTATATCAAAATCACACTGTCATTAGAATCTATGGCTGTGAGCTCTGTCCCTACAGCCTTCCAAGGTATGTACCAATGAGACTGTTTGCCTTGGAATACTGTAGGCAAGTCATTAGTTTTTATCTTACCCATTTTCATAGTGCCAAAATGAAAGCTCACCTCAAATTCAAAGACCATCTAGGCCCCTTCATTATGAACAAGAAATAAGGTTGGCAAGATGCTGATCAAATTCTCAGGGACAAATATAAGCTAAAGAGGAGCTTCTGGTGGGTCCCTTATGACCCGGAAGGTTTTATCAGTGCTAGAAGAGTTAAATACAGGATGTTAGTTTATGACCACTGTAAATATCCACAAATTGAACAATATGCCAACCAAGATGAGTGGTTGCAAGGCACATTAGTTGAGGAATTGACTCAAGAGGAAATAATGGAGAAAAATGTCAAGGATTTAGAAAAAACTCTTGACTTGGATTCTTTGCAGCAGGTAACATTCAAGTTGCCACATCAAATTGGAGAAGGCACATCCGTTGCTACAGCCACACGAGCCTCCCAGGGACCATCTACATCAGCAATAGGTATGGAAAAAGGGAAGGAGATAATGGATGCAGAGAAAGAAGTGATCACAGAACAACCTGCCTCTTCAATGGAGCAACCTCAAGTACAGGCTCCTCTACAACAGACAGAAGCACCAATAGTGCCTGCCTTGCAGACTTCTGCCCATTAGGAAAGAGGCAGAAAATGAGACCGAGATGACTCCACACCTGCTAGTGGGTCCACTCAGCAGCCCGAAGCCAAGAGGCAAAAGGTTGATTCTCCAATTATGGAGGAAATAAGTGAAGAAATCCTTGGAAGTCCAAGGAAAGATAGAGAAGACAGTCAACAAACAGCTACAAGCTCTTTCCAACAGGAGCAAGATAGACAGCATGGCATGGAGGTGTCCTCTTCCACACAGCAAAGCAAGAGGCCAGCTAGCATCAAGGCCACCTTTAAAGAAATTAAGGCACAAAATCAATTGTTAAGAGTACAGTTATATGACCAATTTCTTAAGGCAACACCTGCCAACCAGGAAAGGTTGATGGAAGTGTATGACATCAAAGAAGAAAAAATGATTCTCAGCCATTTTAAACCCAAGGTTCAGTAGCCTTAGTCAGCTACAGATTATGTCAGGACAAAGTTAGAGGTTATGGCAAAAGACACTCACCCAATGGATCAAATAGAATTGCATAAGCAAACAGGGGAAATGGTCTATGAAACATTAGTAGACAAGGCCACACTGGCCCATGAGTTAAAGGAATCTCTGAGGAACGCTAATACTCAGCTTGATTTAGAAAGAATGTCATCCACAGCCAAAGACAACAGAATCAAAACATTACAGGACATTATTGTGGACCTGGGGCATGATCCTAAGAATCCCAAAGCTATCAATGCCCTAATGAAGAAAAAGGAGGATGATATTGCTGCTCTGAAAAAGAAAATGAGGCTCTCCTTGACCATGCATCCACAAATAGGAGGGCTGGTGAAAGAGAAAGAAGATGAGGATACATTGGACCTCCTAATGAAAATGAATCAGAGAATAGTCCAAATAGAAGGAGAATTGGAAACGGCACTGCAAGACAAGCAGGGAGAGTCGACCTCCCAGCCACCTCAAACTGCCTCAACTAATGCTGCAGCTAGAAAAGTAGCAGTGACCCCTCCAATGACTACAACAACTTCAGATGCTGCAGCAGCAACAACAACAGCTCCTGAGTCTAGCATAAGCGTGGATGAATTGGCAAAAGTTGTCAAGGAGCTAAAGCTTCATGCAACAGAGATTAAACAGACCAAAGAAAAATTGGCTGAGCTAGAAGCAAAATATGATAAATCCAAAATGACAGTGGCTGAACAAACCAGAGAAATCAAGGCCCTCAAGGATAGAATAAAGGCCTTGGAGAAGGAGCTGAATTTAGAAAAGACTCTGGCTGAAATAAAGAAGATTTTGTGGACCAGGATTGACCACTCTATCACTAGACAATAGAAATCAATCAAAACGGGGCATGAGCAGATCGAATTAATAGGCCAAGCCCAAATTTAAAGTCAAAAGTCCAGAGCAGCACTAGGAAATATGCCTGAGCAGGCTGGCAAGATGATACACTTCTTGAACACTCACACTAAAGAGGAGTTGGTAGCCTTAGACATCAGCAACAGAATAGAGACTGTTTTAATAGCCAAATAGGTGCTGACCCTTAGAAATTTTGTGCAAAGTTTGGAGAGAGAATGTCAGGCAATGCAGGCTAAGGTAGATGATTACAAGCTGAGAATGGGAGCATTGCAAGGCAAAGGATTGCCTAGCCTACTGACCGGTGCTGGAAGACTGCTGACCCGTGAGCAGTATGCCACCAGGATGACTAATTTCATTTCAAATCAGATCACAGCATCCACAAGTACTTCAGAAGAAGCAGGACCTCCATCAGGGCAGAGCCTCTATGATAAGCTGGAAAATTTATTTTACATTGAACATGAAATTAATCACTTGTTTGAGGTCCCACCCAATTTTTACAGGTACACAGAGGCAGATGAGACTTTAATAAAAATACGAAGACACCAACTACCTAAAGAAGATTGGTGGCAAGCAATGCTGCAAATTTTGCCAAAATAATCTCGGTTCTGTCTCTTTTGGTCAGCCTCAGGTCAACGGAATTGAATACAGCATGGAGACAACAGGCAAAGCGGGTGAGAATAGTGACTCAGCAAAATACTGGGATAACAAGCCCAAAAAGGAAAAAACACAGATTTTAGACAGCGCAGCCCCAGCCGACTCAGTTGGTCACAAAAGTCAAAACTCTCTGACAAGATGGACAGCTAATGCATTAAATATTTGCTGCAGCATTTAATATTACAACTATAATTCCTCAGGGTTGGCATAGAATTTATGAGCTATTAGCGCATCAACTAGATATTTTGTATCTTATTTTTGTATATATACCTCCCCACAGAACGTATTTGGGGTTGGTGATTTTCTCTCTGAGACACTGTCTTGTAAATTTTCATACTATCTAATACAAATGGCTAGGAATGTTCATGATCTCTGCACTGTTTGATGTCAAAGTGATGATCTGCATTCTGCTACAGAATTCCTGTGTTGTTTGATGGAGCAATAAGTTATTCTAAACCATATTTTGTGTTCCTATGTTTTCTTAACTCAAATATATGTTTCATTAACTTAGCAAAAGAGAAAAAGAATAGCTGAGGAATTGTTTGAATGCACCCTCTACTCAATCTCTGTTGTTAATTGTGTTTTCTTTAGAATTAATCATAAACATGAATTCTTAACTACTCATGTTTGTATTCATTCTATCATTATGAATGTTGTTCAGGAATTCTTAAATGCTCCCAGATAATGTTCCCACTTTTTCCCTCTATCAATATAGTGAAAGATCCTTAGCTGCCTTTCACTCCTTGATTTCATGCCATCATATTACAGATTTGAAGAATTGTTCCATGGATGCCTGTCTGGCTCTGTAGTATAACCTTTTTTCTCAAGAAACATTTCCACCAGTTCACCATCATCGACTCCATGCCCAATGGCCTAGATTATTCTGAGAAAACATACCAGTTTTGACTGAAATCATCATCCCAACAAATTGAAAACAAAATCCTGTGCATCATAACTAGCCTAAAATTACACCAAAACGAAGCTAAATCGGAAAGAGAGAGCCCTCTCTAGTTGCAGGTAGGCTAGGACCTGTGGCTAAAAGATTGGTTAGTGGTTACCTCGGTCGTATTCCGTTTGGAGTCAAAGGGAACAACCTGAGTGTTAACAATACCATTAAAATATTTTTTTGTTTGTTCAATCCACTTAATTTTTCTCCCTCTCTTAAGAATTCATGTTATTACTTTTAAAATTACTACACATTTTGGAATAAAAATGTTGCATAAAGTTTACTTTACTTAAGAAAGATTGCACTTCCTCTTTGCTTCTTGCATGCTCAATATTTTGGATTGTTGTCATTCTCCTAGGGTCTATCTTGATGCCATCATTTGATACTATGTGTCCCAACAACTTTCCCTCTCTCATGGAAAAATGGGATTTCTTCAGATTTAGAGATATTCCAAATTTCCTGCACTTTCTAATAAATGTCCTCAAATTTCTTACATGGGAAAATTCATATTTTTAGAAAATAGTAATGCCATCTAGATAAATCACCACAAACTTATCTCTTTCATCAACAAAGGTTATGTCCATTGCGCGTTGAAAAATAGCTCCTATGTTCATGTTTCTGAATGGTATCTTAGAATACATGAACACACCCCATGGTGTGGTGAAGTAAGCCTTCTCCTAATTTTTTGGGTCAACCATGATCTAATTGTATCCTAAAAACCAATCTAGCATGGAAATCCTTTATGAACCAACCACCTTCTAAAGAAAGTGATCCATTTTCAGTAAAGGTTAATGATCCTTCATTGAGATTTTATTTAAATTTATGAAATCCACACACATGTGGATTTCCCCACTTTTATTTCTTACTGGCACCATGTTCACTACCCAATTGGAAAATCTTAGTGGAATGATAAATTTTACAACCAACAACCTCATTAGTTCTTTCTCAATCAGTGTTAGTAGTTTCATATTGATCCTTCTTAACTTTTGTTTGAATGGTTTCTCATTTTTCTTAAGTGATATAGTATGTTCAATAATGGACTAATCATACATATTCAAATATTCATACCTCTATATGAATATATCAATGAATTCCTTCAATAATGTTGCATACTATGATTTTTTTTCTTTCTTCAAATTACTATAAACTTTGACAACGTTTGGGTCACTTTCAGTTCCCAAATTGTAATCCTCCATCTCCCCCTCAATTGGTAGAATTCTTAGCTTCACTACTACATCATTAGAATCAAATAATATTTCTAAAGGTACTAAGCCACAAGGAATCAAATTATTACTAAGATGAATAATTTCCTTTCCTACTACAACATTCAAATAAACTATTGTTTCATAATTTTCATCTGCAGTTTCATCTTCATGTTTTTCTATTCAAGTGTTCGAAAATTCATCCATTCTCTCTAGGAACCTTTTGATCCACTGATCATCTTCCAAAACCCACCAATGCTTTGTATTATCTGGAACTGAAGGCTGGTGTCTAAAAATTATCTCATACTTTTCAACTAAATACAATGAGACTTAGAATGTATTGGAAACTTTCGCTGAGGCATATGCAATTCCATTCTTCTCTCTTGGTATCAATGAAATTTCATTCTTAGAAATGAAGTTAGAAAACAAATGCCAAATCTTATTTCCCTAAGCTCTCATCCTTGGATGCTTAGTTTGATAGAAAGGTTTAACTTGGTTCACAACCAACTCCGAATCTCCAAAAATGTGAACATTTTGGGCCCTTTTCTCTCGTGACAGATTTAATCCAATAATGGGAGGTTCATACTCTGATATGTTATTTATACAATTGAACTGTAGTATAAAATAATGCAATTGACTTGTACAATCTGGTGGAAAAATCCACACTCCTTCTCCTGAACCCTTCTCGCATGTGGATCCATCAAAGTATAATTTATAGACCTCCCTTGAATAAATATGAACCTGTTCTTGCTAAATATCAATTTCATTTGCTGCTGAAATTTCACCCTCAAAACAACCATCATTGAAGAAGATTTGTGACCCCAACTTTT
Source organism: Pinus tabuliformis (assembly GCA_031772625.1). Classification (NCBI taxonomy): domain Eukaryota; kingdom Viridiplantae; phylum Streptophyta; class Pinopsida; order Pinales; family Pinaceae; genus Pinus; species Pinus tabuliformis. The sequence goes on from CM062819.1 coordinate 380,222,720, forward strand.
TGTCCACTTTATATATTGGACGGTTATTCAACTATGTTCTGCTGCTCATGATATATGTGATTTGAACTTCTCGGTAAAGTATTTTCATTTCACCAAACCATGGTATAGAAGCATAAGACATGTCCATCTATAAAGTTCCTCCCAATCTTGCTGCCCAAGATTGGGATAACAACATGTGAAATCTAGCAGGAGTGTTTGTTACTACTATATCCATCAAATAACTTTTAGTGGGAATTTGAGCTAAGGTGACAACTAAATCTTTAATCAACTCTAATCTTTTTAGCTTTCTGTAACCAAAGGAGAACAAATCTTTACAAGGTCTAGTAATTTGAAGTCCTGGACGGTCCATGACTGATTTGGGCATGAGATTATGTGAGGCTCTAGAGTCTAACATTGCATTATGAATAATCATATCATGAACATTTAGACTTACATAAAAAAATGGGGTATTTCATCATTTTTACTTGTGACGTGTGGTCCAAATACAAATTTAGGAACATCTTCATCTAGGTTTAAAGAATCTTGTGAATGTTTTTTGGCTTGATCAATTTCTGAATTTTTAATCATAGTAGAAATTACTTTCCTATATTGCTCATTTCTTAAAAGTTCAGCAAAAGGAATGGACACTTTTAACTTACTAATCTCAGACTCCATATTAAAATTTGGCTGTAATTTTTCTGTATCTTTTGCTATCCTTCCTTGGCTCTTTCAGATTGTCGTTCATTGGCTCCTCTTCCTTCTTTAATATCTCTTTCCTACGCTCAAATTGTTGTTTGACTATTGTCTTTTGTGAAGAAGATTTGATAGGAACATTCTGATTTCTTAGAATTTACTGTCTTTGAAAATATTCCACCGCATTATAGTACCTATACTGATAAACAACTGAATCAAAAAGATTATTCTATCTTTTTTTCCCGAGCATCGAGCAGAAAGGTCATGTTCTTCTTCAGTGGAAAACATTTAGGTCTCTTTATCATCAAAGCACCCTATTTGATGGTTTTCTTCTTCATTAGTATCCTCATCTACGAATGATTCTGGAAAAGGAGGTTGAATAATGAGCTATTGTTCTTCAGGAGCTTTCTGCTCTATGGGATGATTTTGGGTAGTGTAGGGTCTCCTGAAATTCGAATTTCTGACTTGAGGTTGATTCTCACCATGGAGAGGGGTCAACATATCCACTTGTTTCTCCATAGTTTTCAACATTATATCAAATTTCAATTCAAGGGATGAAGATGACTCTTCTTTGAAACCTAGTCTTGTTTCAACCTTGATTTTTTCCTTCTTTTCCAATAAATTTTCCTCCATTCCAATTGCATTACTCTGCATTTTCTCCAAAGTAGTAGGATTTCTTTCACGGAGCTGATAAGCCAACTAGGCACCAAAGGAGTCAGGATAGTGTAACAAAAATGACCCCGGAGGGGGTTTGATTTCAGCTGGAATAGAATTAAAAGTATTATTAAATTTGTCTGTGAATTCTTGTACAAATTCTCCTGGATTCCTTTTGAGTGCATTATACTCAACTAAAATCAGCAATGGGTTTTTATTCGCTTCCCATCTGGCATAAAACAATTGTTCAAACTATTAGAATTTATTAATACTGGATGCAGGTAAATATCTGAACCATTTCTTTACCTCACTGGATAGACTTTGTGCAAAAAGCTTCAGTTTTGCATCCTCATGGTCAACTTCTTGTAGATCTATGAAACCGTTGAGATTGTCTAGATGCTATTGAGTGGTATAATATCCAGTTCCATCAAATTGAATAAGACATTTTCCATAACTCTATGAGAGATCATGGACCTGTGCTGGAAGATTCAAAGGTGCATATCTAGCAGCCATCAGCCTACAATGTGAACATGTACTAACAACAAGAGTAAAGACAACAAAAGTTATAGGTACTAAGATTATTGGAATGGCACTAGATGAAATAGGATTTTGAAAACCTCCAGAGGACATATGTGTAGTTGGGGTAAACAAATATGGGATGAGATAAGGATAAGTCAGATATTTAGGAGAAACTTCTTGAAGTTCCTTGACGTTTTGTTCCAATTTATGAAAGTGAGCCCAAATCTCAAAATATTGGGGTAAAATCTCTAATTCTAGGATAGAGGGCCCAAGGGTAAAGGTCTTAAGATCTGTTGGATCTAAAACATTTTCTGACAAGTTACTCTCAGACTTAGATATGATTAAGTTACTTCCAAATTTAATATATAGCACTAAGTCTTCAAAACCTTCTAGTTTTATAGGTAGAGAGAAAGATATTTCTAAATCAACCATACATGTTTCCTTGGGAGTCTTTTTCCTGAATAGTTTTTATGGGCTTGAAAAAATCTGAGGTGGATTTGCTTCTGGCTTACTTCAAGTATGAGTGCATGTATGAGCCAGAACTCCGTTAGTAAGAACCATTCAGATCATAGTGTCAAGTCACCAGACAAAATGCCTTGCAGCCAAAATGGAATACAAATCTCTCTTTTCTCTCAGAAATCTGATTTTCAACAATAAACTTGTTAGGGTAAAATATGTTTTTTGTTCACACAGATGACGCAAAAATTTTATCACTTAGGGAAAATCCTGGCTACAGGGGAAAACCCTAAGGTGACCATAAACCTCTTTTAAGGTTGAAAGCTGGCTCTTCAACCCGGAGAGGGATCTCTCCATAAAACTCAACTACCCTATTGTCATTCAAGTAGAAGGTTTTGTGGAATTGAGTTTAGATGGCCAGATTTAGGTCTAGGGATATCTTCAAAATCATTGGGCATGGACTCCAACTATTAAAAAAATGATACCACAACTCTAATGAGAAGGTTGTATAAAGCATGAAAGTCACAACTCCTTTGACTGTTTAGTAGATTTGGAAGAAAGAGGATTGAAGGAAAGAAAAGTTTGTAGATGAATAGAATAAAAAATATTAATGAGTGATAATTTCAAGAGAGGAGTATCAAAGAAATCGAATGTCATAAACTAACATTCTCATACATTGAAGAAAAAAAACTATATATTAGAGAAAAATTGACAAGGAGAAGTAACACATGAATTTTCTACTAACTGCTCATTAAACACTATGAATACATTCAAGATTCCTCAAATATATTTAGACTACAAGTGTTTTTCCAATAAAACCCAATCATGTTTCAATATTCATAAACCATAGTACTTAGATAACAGTTTTCAGAATAATAGTAATCACATAATTACAAAAATTGAGATATTTTAAATATCTTTCGAGTTCATGTATGCAAAATATAACTTGAAAATATTATGTCTTTCCTAGAATAACTATAGGAAAATATGCTTCTATTTATGAAAAAATAATTATCTGGTCGAATAACTCCATTGAAAGTAGAATATGTCCCTAAACTATAGCTTCGCATCTCTACTAGCATAACAGGTCCCTCTGCAACACTTCATCAAAGCTGTTCCTTTAGTTTTCTCGCTTTTCTTTAATTTTGCTAGAACAAACACTGATAATGTAGATGTCAACATTTCTGGTTTTCTATCCATAGTTTTTGTTGACAACTAGGAGGTCATCTTTTCCATCTGTTTAGATATTGTTGACAACATAGATGTAAGGATTTATCTCTTTCCCCAAAATTGTTGATAGGAAGACTGTCGACCCTTTTTCCTGCACCATTTTCTTATCAATTGATATGCATAGTTTTTAGTTTCAAAATAGCTAACAGTCGACCTATCAAGCTTATAAAAAATGTTGACAACGATATTTCCAACTCTCCCAACTATTTGTTGTGTAATAAAACTATCAAGTGGACTCTCAATGATAAGGTGAAAACTGTGTTTTGATTGGATAGGTAGGAAAAAATTGAATCTTAATACCCTGGCACACTAGCTGAGGGTAATAGCATCTTACAACAACACATCTACCTTATCCAACCTCTACTTCTTACTCTTCCTAATCTCCATGGGTCTTGTTTTCATAGTTCTTTGTTTTAACTCTTCCTAGAGTATGTAGGCTTGTTCTTTTTTTTAATGACTAGGTCCTTCGGGGGCATATTATCAACATCAATTACATCTTGAGCCAACTCTGTTTTGATTTTGAGTTTCATGTTATATCTCACATTGTTAGTTGGTCTAGTATGTTTTTTTCCCGACTTGAATACACTAGGTGAAGGCACCTCTTCTTTGTTTTCTACCTTTGGTTTCTTTGCCATCAAGTCCTCTTGTTGTTTATTTTTAGGATTTTTTGTTTCAACTGTGCCTACAGGGGAAAATTCTGAGGGTATGGTCAAAGTACTGGGGGCAAATTGAAGAAATTCATTTACTAGGACCGAGCACTCTCCACAACTTATATCCACTACATTCCTCCATGGAGCAGTCTGTAGGATTGAGTCAATACCAGCTACTAAGTTCTTTAGGGATGCAACATTTTCCTTGTGAAGTCAGGAACTCTTCCTTGGATACAACTAAGGAATATTTAGACTAGATGAGGTAGATGGGATCCAAGGGTTTCATGATTGGTAGGGTTTTCAACATGAGCCTGACCTCTTGTTTTCTTCACCTTTGTGGGATTTTATGGTTTGCCTCTTTTCCTCCTCATTGGTTGAGGGTAAAAACCTCCCTAGAAAAGGAAATGATTCCATTTCCTCCCTAATTTGGCTAATTGGTTCTCTAGTAGAAATTTAATTAAATGGTTATGGTATATGGAATGAGATGAAGCATTATGTTAGGTCCCTATAGTACTAGTGTAACCCCTTATTGTTGTTAGTGCAGCCCCCTAACTATATTTTTGTGCCCATGTATTCCTCATATTGTTATTACTGTGCCCCATAGAAGCCCACAATTGTTATTGTTGTGCCCTTACATTATTATTTTCATGTCGTCTTTGATTATATTATGACCCCTTAGACTCCTATATATAGAAAGGAGGTCTTGTCATTTGTATCATCCAAGAATTGTTCATTTGTGTAATGTAAAGGATGTTCCCCCCTTGAAGGGCTGATTTTGAAGGTGTTGATCTCTCTTTTCTTCCATTTTGTGAGTTGGTTGCACAACATTTGGTATCAAAGCTTTGGATTCTAGGGTTTCGTTGCTCCAAATAGGTCATTGTGGAATTTTCAATATAAATTTTTTTCTACGAAGTTTCAGAAACTAAAAAAAAGCCATTTGCATCAAAATCATTCTGAACCTCGGGTCCAAATTTCAGACCATCCCTAACTATATTGTCAGAGATATGATCTGAGGAGGTTAGGATTTTTCCAAGATCCATAATTCCATCTCAAACAAGTCGTCATGGAATTTGCACTATATTTTATTTCTATGAAGATTCCGACTTTGAAATTACAACCCATTTGATCTAAAATCATGGTGAAGCTTGGGCCCAAATTTCAGATCTTGTTTTTCTACATTTTTGAAAACACAATCCAATACATTTAGGTTTTTTGCAGGCTCCCGAATTACATCCAAACAAGTGACATGGGGAAAATCATCATAACTTTCTCTTTGAGCATTAGATTGAAATTTCGTAAGAAGATACAGAAAGAGGACATACTGTACTTTATTGTGTATTGTTTTTAGCTTCAACGGTCGACACAATAACACATGGTACTTCGTACAATTCGCTTGACCGAAAACCTCTATAAGAAGGTCATGTTGGGAGATTGGGCATAACTCTTTTTTGGAGAATCAAATATCGATCAGACTTGTGGCATTGGAAATAGGACACAGATGGCTATTGCAGGTCATAATTTCAGACCTTAGAGATCTAAAATTTCAGAGACAAAACAGATTCAATATCGAGTTGCTAAAACTAAGAAAAAGAATGACTTGAATCAAGAAAATAGAAACACCTAGTAAACAGAATTGGATGGAGGATTTGAAGGATGCGATCGAAGCTAAGATAAATAGTTTTATATAGATAATATAGATTGAAGTGAAGAATATTTGAATAAAGGCATGGAATATTTGAAGAAAGACATGGAAGGTTTGAAGGAAGGTGGGACAAAGCTGCTACAAGAAAGGCCTCATAATGATGAAATGGTAGTACAGGAAAGTCATGATGAGAAAAAAATAAATGTTATTCATGATTTCATAGAATCTAACATTGGATTGAAGACCCACCATATTCCAAAGATTGATATGAGGAATTTTAATGGCAACAATCCCATAACATGGATACTATAGATGGAGAAATATTTTGATCTACATGATGTCCAACTGCTATAAAAGGTATGTATGACATCTTTATATTTAGAACCGAATCAATTTTTATGGTAGAAAGGGATTTGTTCTCATAAACCACTTGTCACCTGTTCAATTTTCACAGAAGAAATGATAGCACATTATGAGGATACAGAGAGCAACACCTTCTTTATCTAATTGATAAATCTCAAACAAAAGGGTTCAATGAGAGAGCACTTTGAGGACTTCCAAAAATTGAATATAAGGTTAAATGATATTCCAGAGAAGCAGAGGACTGATGTATTAATAGGGACTTTAAAGGATAACATTGAACATCAGGTTCGCCTTTTGGAACATGATTCATTGGAGAAGGCATACAAGTTGACAAGAAAATTTGAAATCAAAATTATGGCAACAAGGAATCCTACCACTCATCACAATAAATATGGAATTCTTGTTGTTCCTAGCCTGTCACCACCTACGAGGTTGATACCACAACAACATGAAGAAAAAAGAGAAAAATGGCTTTGTTACAATTCTGATAGAAAATACACTAAAGGTCATAAGTGTACTGAGAAGAAATTAATTTACATAGATGGGGAAGAGGAGAAAGAAAAGGAACAAGAAATGTCAAAAGAAGAGGGTATACACCAAGAACCAATCCTAGAGAAAGAAGAAATGAATTTGACCATATCTTGTAATGCATTGATAGGAATTACCACTTGTCAAATTCTCAAGATAGAAGGACATATCAAGAAGAAAAAGGTAGTAGTGTTGATTGATTTGGGTAGTGCTCATAATTTTGTTCATTGTAAGATAGCCAAGGAATTGAATACATTCCTATATCTAGCACCAGATTCTCAAGTAATGGTTGCAAATGGAGAAACCATAATTTTCTCTAGAAAGTGCCATAATATCAAGCTATCCATGGGAGAATATGTCTTGAATAGTCCAATGCTTTCCATTCCAATGGGTGGTGTGGTTTTCGTACTAGGATTTCAATGGCTACAATATTTGGGTATGATAGATTTTATTTTTCAAGAAATTTATGAATTTTTTTTGGGAATGAAAGGAGGTTGAATTAAGGGGTATCACAGGGAAACTAGGAAAGATAATAAGCTCTAATAGGATGACAAAGATTCTAAAGAAATAATAATAGGATAAAATTTCATAATTATGTTCACTAGAGGTACCTGTTAGTGTTAGTATTTGCATACTACCATCAGTGATAAGAAAACCTCTTTTCATATCATATTAGGGTCCCATTCTGAATTTTTTGTCATTCCACTAGGTCGTCATGCAAAAATTTTCTCAATGAAGGTTGAATTAGGGTTTCCTTTAATCCTTTTGAAATTTACCCCCTGCTGGCCCATTTCAACCTTGTTGAGTATCCATTGTCCATAAAGTTAATGAAATCATGCCATCACATCAGTCATGTAATCTTGAAATTCAGTCCTTCAAGGTCTCATTAGGTCATTTAGGGCTTTTCAAGGTTTCATCAGGTCATTAGGGTTTCCAATGTTCCAATAAAACTCCATTCCATTGCATAAGACTAGCAAGTAAAGGGTGATCAAATGACATCTCTTCACCATGTGAAGATGATTTCTAAAGAGAAATGCTTAGTTTATCATGTAATTTTATGTTAACTATATGTAATAAGTATTGTTCCTAAGCTACCAACTCAATCTCTATATGCCAACCTCATTAAAGAAAAGTCAAATTTGAAGAGTTCTAAAAGACCATCAAAAGATAAATTTGTCAAAGGAAATAGTTGATTAAAAGGGTAATGTTTCAAAAATTTAAGTGAATGCCAAAGGGAGTTGTCTTTTCCCAAGGGTATCCAAATCATCATTTTCCACAAGCACTAAACCCTAATTTCCTCTCCCACTGAGCTATGGTTGGCTATGAAATCAGAGACATCTGAGCAGAGGAGGCCTAAGGGAGGTCATTTCAGCAAGTATGACACCATTCCAACTCATAAACATCATGTATCCATATTTTTTAAAGAACTCATTCCAAGGGACAAATCATTTGCCACACATAGGGCATGTTTTGCTTCAATGTATGTTTCCAACCAAATAGAGGTGAATTTTATAAAAGTGAGATAGGTTTTTGTCCATAACAGTCCAAGGATGAAAAGCCTCCTTTAGTTTGTACACATCTATTATGGTTTTGGAGAAATGTCAACAATACAATCTCTACAAGAAAGTTTTTTCACTTCTACATTGACCTTGGGAAAATCATTTTTCTCCTAGTTGGAGTGTCCAAATGACTTCCTTGATGAGTCAAATGCTAACTATACAAAAATATATTTCCAAAGAGCTATCATGAGTTAAATTTGGAGTTGAGGAAGTCCTCCAAAAGTTTCCTGAAAGACTACATTTCATCTTTTCACCCTCATTCTACATGTTTTGACCTATCTTGGGAGAATTGATTTTTGAGGGGCTATAATTGATAATTTTCAGTTCTTGACAAGTCCATTGTGTAGAAAAGAGAGTGATATTTCCAACGAGCTATCATGGGCTCAATTTAGACTTCAGGAAGGAACTCACACACTTGTTTGATGATGGCATTGCGGATAGAGTAGTTAAGCGCTATAGATAGACCACTGGCGTTGCACATAGGACAATTTGCCTGATTTTTCATTGTTTTTCTCCAATTTTGATTTTCATGCTTTGGAATCAAGTTTTTACTGATGTAATTGATATGGTAAATGCAATTATAATATTTTACTATTACCTAGGGGGTAAATACATTAGGTAAATATACTTCATCAAGTTAAATGAATGAGTTTCAATGTAATTAGGGAAGAGTCACTTAGAGCTCCCTACACTCTAGGTATCAATTTAGACATTGGTGGATCTCTTGCTCAACTCAGGATTGGACTCCTAAGGATGAGAGAAGGTTGTTTTTATGTCTATATCTTCCCTTTATTCACTATTTTTAGAGGTTGGACCCAATTGGATGTTGTACTAGTGATCAGAGACACTATTGTATCAGAATTTGGCTAGTTTTAATAGATGAGTTGCAACTATTTCTTTGTGATACATGTGGTATGTATGTTTAGCATTGTTTCTTCTTGGTTATCATTTTTGTGAATGTTTTGTAAGCTCATCAACCATTTCATGTATGTTATATGGTAATTTTCAAGTTGATAGGTAGAATACATGTTTGCTCATGCTCTGTTTTGGGAAAGTTATAATAATTTGTCCATTTTTCTTCAATTTTGGAAGAATACATCTCATATTCTCTCCCTAACTCGTCATTAGTCTTAAACCATCTCACCAAATCAGCTTTTAAGTGCTAAGCCTCCTACCTAACTTTTTTCTTTGAATGTTTGCAATCATATTTGATTTTCCTTGACCTAGCCTCTTTGAAGTAATACCCTCACCCAACAATAACCCCACCAAATAAAAAAAAACAACCTCTACACTTTATACCTAGCCTAAAACAATAATCCATCCAGCCCTCTTGGCGGTGATTCTTTGGAAAGAGCCATCTCGGGACTGGTAGGTGTTATAGACATTTTTAGGCACTGCAACCCCAAGCATAAATGTCCATAAACCAAGGGCTCCTAAGTACCTAAAGGTGTTGTTCCAACCCCTAGAGGAACAAGGTCAACTGATTACAGCATCTCCCAGAAGTTCTCCATGAAAAACCACTCAGAACTGGTCAAAATTGGACCATTTCATCTCCTCCATAGGCAAAGTGCATTGCATCCCACCTAAATACACACAGTAGGTGTGTTTCATGTCAAAAAGCCCTTCTATGGGGCGCGATGGGCCAGAAAGGACAAATGGCGGGGTCAATCCGCAAGGTGGAGAAGCATGGAATCTTCCAGAAACTTCTCCTGTGACACTTGCCTCTCTGAATTCGACCAGGGATGAGTAAGAGACCATCAATCTCCAAGTGGAATCAAGAACTATCAGAGGGGAGACACTAATAAAATATCAAAAGCTAACTCACCTCCCTTGCAAACATCTATATATGGATCCCTCATCCGAAAGATCTAGAGGTTGGAATTTTGTATCTTGTAAGGAAGTGCTGCTGGTTTATTGGTGAAATATGATAGTGTTGGGTGATCTAAGCTTTTCATGAGGTGAAGAAGGGCTTCTTGCTGAGAGGATGATGCTAGGTCAGAATAATTGGTTGTAATTCTCTTGGCTCTTTCTTGATTATCAATAAATCTATTCAAGTTTTCCTCCATACATTTGTGTGATTGATGTTTTATGCATTTGAATGGTTAATATACGTGTGATCCTATATTATTTATGATAATAGATCTATGTTCTCGTATAGTGTTATGCTGCTTTGATTCTACAGGTACTTTGTGAAGTTGGGTATACAAGAAAGCAAGTAGCAAAGGACTATCAGAAGAGAGAGGAATCGAGCAAGGAACCAAGCGCAAGATAGAGGTTGGTCTCCTTTATTCTTCTCTCATCTATCTCTCATAAAGGAAAACGAAAGTAGTTTTAATTTTGTTGGTTTCTAAGGTAGCTACCAGCCTTAGTGGGATTAGCAGCTCTGCATAGACACTATTCCCAATAAAAAAATGGCGACTCCGCTGGGGAGCGAGTAGATTTTTTGTTCATCTACATTTGTTTACTTTATAAACTTACAGACGGAGCCTGAAGTCAAGCCAGCTAGCCTTCAAACTTCATTTCCTATGCAAGTGCAAAGTAGATCAACGCTGCTTCAATCAATCTCCGGGTTTTGTTTATGAATTAAACAACTGATTTACAAGCTCTCTAATTGCCCTTGTGGTGGCTCTAGTAACCTCCTTAGATCTACCCTATGATTGATTTACTAATTACCACTTGCTCGGCCAAAATCCCTAAACTGAACTGCAAACTGTGACCTGGAACCCAATCAAAGTTTCGTCCCTGGTCCAGTTCACTGTCAGTTCTGTGAACTTCAAATGAAACACACTTCCCGAGTGTAGTAGGTCCGTTTCATTTCAGTTTCACTATGTTACAGGTGCGTTGATCAGACAAGGCCCTTTTCCTAAATTTTTGTTTCTGTGTTCATTCTTTTCAGCTCTATTCAGGAGTTTTGCTGCCTATAGTCAGTACACCTCTGTTTGAAACCCCTTTCATTGTTGTTATTCCACCTCCATTGTGCAAAGAACTGTAAATTTTTTTATGTATTTTTTGAGTCATTTTCAGTTCTCCTTTACAAAGAAGTAGCGTATTTGTACTGTCGTTTCTTGATTTGAAAGTGTCGCAAGTGTCGTTTTCAGTCATAGAAGAGAATCTGATTGTTCTTGGTAGTTGATTACCCTGTTACTATTGTATTTGATCTGAATTTGTAGTTTTCCTAGTGTCGAAAGCAAGTTTTCAATTCCAAATCGCAAACTGTTGTCATTGTCCTCATTTTGTTTTGAAAAGAAACTTGTTAGTAATTGTTGCTTTGAAAAATAATTTAGATTTGCGCATTATCTTTCTTTTTATCATTTACACATTAAGAAGGCTAAAAAATAATACATGCATGTGCATTTGCATTTAGACTGTTTGTTGGTTTGATTTAGGACAGTGCATATAGTGTGTGCTCTTTGCTCTTTGTTGAAAGAACGCCATCTCTCTTTCCTTAGTAGCTAGGATTTTCATTTGAAAAAAGAAGACTAAACGACTGTTTATCATCTTAGATTTCATTTTAAGAATTTTACATCTATATCACACGGTGAACCTGAAAGGTAAATTTCTTAAGCAAGATCAACCATAAAATAAATTTAATGAATCTAAAAACGCTTTGGAACCTAATGCACAACATCTAGAAGTCTAGGCTAGAGATGTATTCCAGCGTCGTAAAGCCTGGTAACTGTTGTTTTTACTGTTGGTTGGGTGATTCCTCCACTTTGAGACGATAAGTGACAGTACGGAATTGTGCTCCCACGTACCGTCGAGTATATTTTGGGAGACCACAGTAGGCTTAATCCTTTATCCATAGGAAGACGTGTCTGCTGCCCTATCGATCACAATGCACTGAACACAACATTTGGGAAGATTGACTCCCATACCGTAAAAAGGATTCTGCAGTTTTGCGATTGGTTTGGTAATCCCTCTGTCTAGATTTCTAGAGCAGTCCCTTTCGTTCCTTTTCAGACTCCTTAATGGAAAAGGTCCATCTGAGCACTTGTCACTTCAGGCTCATTAAAAATCCAAGGTGACTAGAGTCATCTTTTGTTTTTTCTCGACCCTTAAAAATTGAAAAAACAAGTTGTGTCAAAGCGTCTAAAATTTATTTTAAACGGAATAATTATCAACTTTCCTACGCTGGTCTTAGGTTGAGGAAAATGGAGTCCACCAACCAAGGAGTTCCCCTTGGAGCAAATCCTAGTCCCTTCTCCTCTTGGGGAGATGTTGGTACACCCCATATGGCCACATTTTCGCTTCCAGGATTGACAATTGGTTTGCCCATATGGCTCTTCCTAACCTCCGTCGTTCAGAACACTGCGATTCCTGAACAATCGAGTTAGCAAATAAACGATACCAGAGTTACCCCCCAACCCTCTACTTCATCCAATTCTTCCTCTCCTCCTTCCTCTTCACTTGATGAAGCTGGTAAAACCAAAAATCAAGTACCTGAAAAAAAGAAGGAAAAGAAGAAGAAATAGAAGAAGAAGAAGGATTCAAAGGCGAAAAGGGGCAACCAAGCATCGTCTAGCGAAAATCCACACACTGCACCGACCAGGCCTAAATCGCCATGTGTCATTTGCAAAGGAGACCACTATCATCGAGATTGTCCTTGCATCCCTCGAATCTTAAGGGACTAGTCTCCTCGATTGCACAACTCGGTGTCGTCAACCTCTGATGATCATGTTGAAAATACACCGTCAACTAGTGAAAGTGAAGCCCCTGGAAAAAAAGAAAAATGTAAATTTCCTTGTAAACTGTGTGAAGGCGATCATGCCGTCCACCGTTGTACCTTCTTAGATGAGGCTAAAAGAGTTTTGGACGACCTTTCGGTTTCACCGTTACGGCTCCCTCCTGGATATAATAAACTCTTGCCAAGTCCGTCACTAGTTGAAAATCTGGCGGACATGCCCTTGTGGTTGGCCGAAGTATCTATCATTGAAGAAAAACCATCTGAATCCATACCAGATGAAAGTCAAAAGGTGTTGGGTCCCTATAATACTAGTGATTACCCCATTACTATTGTAGTTATACCCCTTATTTATATTGTTGTGCCCCTATTACCCCCATATTGTTATTTCTGTGCCCCTTAGAATCCCTCTATTGTTATTTTTGTGGCTTTATATTATTATTGTTAGGTCAGCTGGATTATATTGTGACTCCTTAGACTCCTATATATAGAAAGGAGGTTTTGTCATTTGTATCATCCAAGAATTGTTCATTTATATAATGTAAAGGAGGTTTCCCCCTCGAAGAGGCTGAATTCTAAGGCGTGGATTTATCTTTTCTATCTTTTCTTGAGCTGGTTTCATAACATTTGGTATCAGAGCTTTGGATTCTAGGGTTTCGCTGCTCCAAACAGGTCATCGTGGAATTTTCGCTATAAAGTTTTTTTTGTGACGTTTCAGAAGTCGCAAAAAAAACCCATTTGAGAAGAATTGGCGCTGAACCTTGGGTCCAAATTTCAGAGCGTTTCGCACGATATTTTTGGAGATATGATCTGAGGAAGTTGGCCTTTTTGCAGACTCCTGAATTACATTCAAAACAGGTGACCTGGGGAAAATCGTCATAACTCTCTCTCTGAGGATCGGATTGAAATTTCGTAAGAAGGTACAGAAATAGGACTGACTGTAGTTTCTTTTATGTGTGTTTCAGATTCAAAAGTTGAAACAGTGACTCGTGGCACATCGTACAAGTTATCTCTACTGAACCAGTCTAATAGCAAGTCACTGTGGGAGATTTCACATAACTCTTCCTTGGAGAATCCAATTTGGCTCAGACTTGTGGCATTGGAAAGAGGACGCACAAGGCTACTGCAGGTAGAAATTTAAGAATTGGATGATTCGAAATTACAGAGATACATCAGATTCAATATCAGGCTTCTATAAAGTGAAAAAAAGGTGTGTAGTTTTTTTTTAAATTTTTGTGTAAGTTTGGTTTAACGGAATTCAAAGGGCATAGTAAAGCATTATTATCGGTAACTGATGCCCCGAGGAAAGAAAATGCAAACACCTAGTAAGGAACCTGAAAGCTATAGCATGACTCATGAAGAAGAAGAAGAAATGCTACATGATATATCAAAATTACAAGAACAAGTGCAACAAATGTCACGCTCACAAAAGCTAACGGAAGCCAAGATAAGTGGCGTGGAATCTAAGATAAAGGGCATGGAAGCTAAGATGGATGATTCAAAGACAGATTTGAAGAGAGACATGGCATATTTGAAGATAGATTTGAAGACAGATATGGAAGAAAGTGTCACTAATGGTGAAAAGGTAGTAAAGGAAACTCATGATGAGAACAAAAGAAATGTTAATCATGATACCATAGACGCTAATGTTGGATTGAAGACTCACCATGTTCCAAAAATCGATATGAGGAAGTTTGATGGCAAGGATCCCGCCACATGGATATTACAGATGGAGCAATTCTTCGATCTCAATAATGTGCAAAACACACAAAAGGTACGTATGGCAACTTTATATTTGGAACCAAATAAGTTTGTATGGTATCAATGGCTTTGTTCTCGTAAACAATTTATCACTTGGGCAATTTTTACGGAAGAATTGATAGCACATTATGAGGATACAAAAAGCAACACTTTTTTTAGCCAATTGATAAGTCTCAAACAAAAGGGTTCAATAATGGAGCACATTGAGGAGTTCCAAAAATTGAACATAAGGGTAAAAGATATTCTAGAGGAGCATAGGATTGATGTGTTCATAGGGTCTTTAAAGGATAATATCCAACATGATGTGTGCCTTTGGGAACCTGATTCATTAGAGAAGGCATTCAGGTTAGCAAGAAAAATGGAAAGCAAAATTATGGCAACTAGGAAGCATACCATTCAAAACTATAAAGACGGAAGTGTTGTTGCCCATAGTCTTCCACAACCTACAAGGTTGACACCACAACAATTGGAAGAAAAAAGAGCAAAAGGGCTTTGTTACAATTGTGATAGCAAATACACAAAAGGTCATAAGTGTGCTGAGAAGAAATTATTCTACATAGATTGTGAAGAGGAAGAAGAAAAGGAGCAAGAAAGGTCAAAAGAAGAGGATATATTCCAGGAACAAAGCCTAGATGAAGAACAAATAAATCCGACCATATCTTGTAATGCATTGGCGGGAATTACCACTCCTCAAACCATCAAGATAGAAGGACAAATCAAGAAGAAAAAGGTAATAGTGTTGATTGATTCAGGAAGCACCCACAATTTTATTCATTGTAGGGTAGCAAAAGAATTGAATTGCTTCCTATATCCAGCACCAGAGTGTCAAGTGATGATTGCAAATGGAGGAACAATAAATTGTTCTGGAAAGTGCCATAATATCAAGCTATCCATGGGAGAATATGTATTGACTAGCCCAATGCTTTTCATTCCAATGGGAGGTGCTGATGTTGTACTAGGAGTCCAATGGCTACAATCCTTGGGTACAATAGCTTTTAATTTTCAAGAACTTTTCATGAAATTTTCTGTGGAAGGAAAGGAAGTTGAATTAAGGGGTATTGCAGGGAAACCAGGAAAGATAATCAGCTCTAATGGCATGACAAAGCTTCTAAAAAAGGAGCAAAGAGGTGTAATTGCACAATTATGTTCGCTAGATGTTTCCACATTGGAATCATCTATTTCTCCAGATCTCCAAAAAGTCCTGGACAATCATTCCAAGGTATTTGAGACTCCCAAAGGTCTCCCACCTATGCGTGATCATGATCATGCTATTCATCTGATTCCAGGAAGTGTTCCTCCAAACATCAGGCCGTACAGATATCCATATGTCCAAAAAAGTGAAATTGAACGTATGGTTGCAGAAATGCTAGAGGCTGGTATAATTCAACCGAGTCAAAGTTCTTTCTCAGCTCCAGTAGTATTGGTGCACAAGAAGGATGGATCATGGCGCATGTGTCCAGATTATAGGGAGCTCAACAAGCTCACTATTAAAGATAAGTTCCCCATTCCTGTCATTGATGAATTACTGGATGAATTGCATGGATCAATTTACTTCACCAAGTTGGATCTTCGTTCGGGATATCATCAAATCAGAATGAAGATTGAAGACATTCCGAAAACGGCATTTAGAACTCATGAGGGTCATTATGAATTTTTGGTCATGCCTTTTGGCCTTACCAATGCACCTTCAACATTTCAAGGTTTGATGAATTCAATTTTCAAACCATTCCTTAGAAAATTTGTGTTAGTATTTTTTGATGATATACTAATCTACAGCAAGTCTTGGAAGGATCATGTTGAACATGTTGACAAGGTGCTACAACTATTGGAGGAGAAACAATTATATGCAAAAAGATCCAAATGTTTCTTTGGAGTCCAGGAGGTGGAATATTTGGGTCATATTGTATCTCATGAAGGAGTTAAGGTAGACCCTAGCAAAATTAAAGCCATTAAGGAATGGAAAATTCCCACATCCATAAAGCATCTGCGAGGATTTCTTGGGTTGACAGGGTATTATCGCAAGTTTGTTAAGAATTATGGGAGAATAGCAGCACCTCTAACAACATTATTGAAGAAAGATTCATTTTCATGGACTCCGGAAGCAACAAAGGCCTTTAAACATCTTAAAGAGGCAATGTGCCAAGCACCGGTCTTAGCTACACCGGACTTCACAAAAACCTTTATTGTGGAATGTGATGCTTCAGGAAATGGAATTGGTGCTGTTTTAATGCAAGATGAAAGACCCATTGCTTTTGAAAGTCGTCCAATCAAGGGAAAGTTTTTAAGAAAAGCTATTTATGAGAAGGAAATGTTGGCAATACTCCATGCACTTAAGAAATGGCGACCCTACCTAATGGGAAGACACTTCAAGGTAAAAACGGATCATGATAGCCTTAAATACTTTTTAGAACAAAGATTATCCTCTGAAGAGCAACAAAAGTGGGTCACAAAGATGTTGGGTTATGACTTTGAAATCATCTACAAAAAAGGGAAGCAAAATGTGGTGGCAGATGCACTCTCAAGAAAGGATGAGGATGTGGAAGCATTGTTGTGTGCCATTTCTATTATCCAACCAGATTGGATAAACGAAGCAAAGGAGGAATGGAAGAATGACGAAGAAGTGTGGGCACTTATTCGAAAGCTACAACAAGATTCCAGTACTTCTGATACATTTAGCTGGCAAAATGATTCGTTATGGTACAAAGATCGCTTATACCTCTGTAAGAATTCCCAGCTAAAACAAAAGATTCTTATGGAATTGCACACTTCTCCCTTAGGAGGGCACTCAGGATTTTTAAAAACTTACCACAGGGTTAAGAAGGAATTTTTTTGGGATGGCCTTAAATCAGATATTCAAAAGTTTGTGGCGGAATGTTTGGTTTGCCAACAAAATAAAGTTGAAACAATTAAGACACCGGGTCTATTACAACCTTTATCCATTCCAAGCCAACGTTGGGAGGAGGTTTCAATGGATTTTATCACAGGTTTACCCAAGTCTGAGGGAAAGAGTGTCATCATGGTGGTAGTTGACAGACTTACCAAGTATGCACACTTTTGTGCATTATCACATCCATTTAAAGCCAGTACAGTTTCTACTGCATTTATGGAAACAGTTCAAAAGCTACATGGAAACCCAAAGATTATTGTAAGTGACAGAGATCCCATTTTCACTGGAAATTTTTGGACAGAATTATTTTCTTGTCTTGGTACTCAGTTAGCTCATAGCTCATCTTATCATCCTCAATCTGATGGGCAAACTGAGATAGTAAACAAATGTTTGGAAGGATATCTTCGTTGCTTTGTATCTGATAAACAGACACAATGGGTCAAATGGTTGCCTCTGGCTGAATGGTGGTATAACACTTCCTTCCATACAGCAACAAAAATGACCCCATTTATGGCACTTTATGGGTACCAACCACCATCAATCACATCATATTTAAGAGAAAATTCTAAGGTTCAGGCAGTGGAACATCACATCGAACATCAACAACAAGTCCTCCAACTCTTAAAGGATAACCTCGTGTTGGCACAAAATAGAATGAAACAACAGGCAGATCAACATCGCAGTGAAAGAAGTTTTGATGTAGGTGATTGGGTATTCCTACGGCTACAACCATATAAGCAAATGTCCCTAAAGCAAGCTAAGAAGGATAATAAATTATCACCAAAGTATTATGGTCCATACAAGGTGTTGGAAAAGATTGGTACTATGGCATACAAATTGGAGCTTCCTGCAGCTTCTCGATTGCACCTAGTTTTCCATGTTTCATGTTTAAAGAAGGTTATAGGTGACAAGCTCCCAGTTCAAACAATATTGCCAGAACTTGACGAGGAAGGAAAAATTATATTGGAACCAGAAGCAGTCACAGAAACAAGAACTCGACAGCTACGAAATCGATCAATTTCAGAGTATCTTATCAAGTGGAAGAACTTATCCGCTGAAGATTCCACATGGGAGGATGAGAATTTTATGCAGAAGTATCCAGAACTGCTCAAGCGTTGAGGAAAACACTTTTTTGAAGGAGAGGGGCATGTTGGGTCCCTATAATACTAGTGATTACCCCATTACTATTGTAGTTATACCCCTTATTTATATTGTTGTGCCCCTATTACCCCCATATTGTTATTTATGTGCCCCTTAGAATCTCTCTATTGTTATTTTTGTGGCTTTATATTATTATTGTTAGGTCGGCTGGATTATATTGTGACTCCTTAGACTCCTATATATAGAAAGGAGGTTTTTTCATTTGTATCATCCAAGAATTGTTCATTTATGTAATGTAAAGGAGGTTTCCCCCTCGAGGAGGCTGAATTCTAAGGCGTGGATTTATCTTTTCTATCTTTTCTTGAGCTGGTTTCATAACAAAAGGTCAAGGCGGCAGTTGACCTGGTCTTGCCTTCAGAGGTTCTATCTTCAGATGATACAGTCACCGAAGAGAACAAAGATGACACTGTCCAAATTATTTTCGTAAGCACAGACTCCGATGAACATGGGGACAGTTTACCCATTCCTTTACCGCAGGAAGGAAGTTCGCGAGAGTCATACCCGACCATCTATTCGGTCCAACCTCCAAGCAACCTAGTTGTTTCCTTTGACTGGAATCTACTAGCCAGACCCCATTTACCGGCTAGTGTACCATTCCAAATCATTGCTCAAGTATATAGAATGGTTATGGCCGGTACCATCATAGATGAAGGGGCTTCTATGAGTATCCTTTCCTCAACTACTTGGAAAGCAGTTGGTTCGCCATCGCTTTGTCCTGAAATGAGAAATCTAATAGGCTTTGACAAAGGAACCAGTCGACTATTAGGGATCCTTCCCAATGTTCCCATTACATTGAGAGGGAAAATTGTTCACATGAACGTAATGGTAGTCCAAGGACCCCTGGATTATAATATACTCCTTGGACGAGACTATATTTATTGCATGGTAGCCATTGTCTCCTCACTCTTTAGAGTAATGTGTTTTCCGCACGAAGGAAGAGTGGTCAAGCTCGTAGACCAGCTTTCATTCCCCAGATCACACATAGCAAATATTCATATACCATCCTTGAATGGTCTTTTCACACAAGAAATGTCTCATCAATCACCAGTCCGTCCTCCTGTTTAGCGCGAGTGATTCGGAGGATATGACTGAAACCCAGGGGGGCATGCACCCTGGTCCGCTTCGGCAAGAAAACTTCAAGGATAGGGTAGGTTTCCGCGAGGGATATATGACTAGTCTGACACACCCGTCCATTTTGGAAAATGGGATTAGGCTGGAATAAGATTCCTTTGTCAAAGTTATGTGAGTGGAAGTATGCGCCACTCGCCTTTGTCTATTTCAGTAGACATCGCCAAAGAAGTGTTTTGTTTGTAACACAGATAGAACAATCTT
This sequence comes from Pinus tabuliformis, assembly GCA_031772625.1. Taxonomy (NCBI): domain Eukaryota; kingdom Viridiplantae; phylum Streptophyta; class Pinopsida; order Pinales; family Pinaceae; genus Pinus; species Pinus tabuliformis. Next base: position 380,242,815 of record CM062819.1, read on the forward strand.
TGGTAACCTGAAAGAGGTAGGCCTTTCCCGATAAAGAAATGTTTTTTCTACAAATTGAGGGGTAACCTGAAAAGGTAGGCCTTTCCTGATAAAACAAATTTTTGTCTGCAAATTGAAGGGTAACCTCGAAACTCTATTTCACTATAACTAGGGGCATGCAAACCTTTTGGAATGCAAGCGAAGAGCGACCATTTATTTTTTAATTTTGTAGGTCCTCTAACCCTTTAAACTCGTAGGATTGGTCATTTCCTAACTTGCATAAAGAAAGGATCCGGAGCAAAGCTTTGTAAGGTGCAAGCTCCAAAAAAATGGCATCTTAGATGAGACATCCTTATTATATGACTCGATCGATCAGTTTTAACACGGGCTTCATGCTCGTTAAAAAATAAACCTAAGCAATGAGCAAGTGTTTCCCCCAGCATTTAAGCTCATTTTAAAATAAAAAATGAACCAATTTGCAGTAAATAACCATCGTGAATGTAGTACTTCAGCCTTTGAAGCCTTGGTCGTGTTCTCATCATCACCTCCACTCTGTATTGGCTGATCATTCACCTCCACTTGATTTTTTACCCCTTTTGAGGAACATCCACGAAGAGTGTTCTTGTTAGCCATCCTTATGACACTACCGTGATTAGAAAATTCCAAACCTTACCTGGAATCAGCTGCTACCCGAATTTATCACTCATTCCTCAAAGATGAGTCTCCTTTAAGCTCTTTTCAACTGACTCGTAAAATATGAAAAGATTGCCGAGCCATTGGCCTCTCCAGCTCGTTAAAGTGACCGAAAGTGCTATCCCTCCTTTAGATTTTAATCTTTTCGGACCTGAGGGATTATTACACAAAAAGATTGAGTGCTTGTTTTGTTCGGCTCGTTAAAAGTACCGAAAATTCATCCCTTCTGTATTATTTTATACTTTTCCGGACTTAAGGGATTAGATGACGAGAAAGGATTTTTTGGAGTTTCCTTTGTCCCTTTTCAGACTCTCTAAAATTGAAAAGGACTGAGTTATCTTTGTCGTTAAACTCGTTAAAACCTAATAGCAAGAAACTTGTCCATAACAGACAAGAACGAGTTTCACTATCGCTAGGCTCGTTAAAACATAGCGATGGGTTTGCCCGAAGTGAAAATTATAGAACAAGCATATGTTATCCTCCCCAAGCTTGACAAAAATAAAGAGGTACTGGTCAGCAATGACTAGGGAAAAATTGGGAAGAAAACTTGAAGAAACTTTGTTGGTAGCAAGTCGCTCTTGAACATGACACTTTCACTCCGCATCCAAGTCAGGTTGGGTTGCTTCATTCACTGGTCACATCACCATGGTTCCATCACACCATCCACATTTGGGGTTAATGCTACCGATCCATCATGTCAGTGTCACCGATATGTTCAAGAGAAGTCGCTCAGAGAATTCACCTGTGTCTCACCCACTGTAATACATTTACGCTCCATTCTTTCATGACTTCACCCTAAACCTTATATCACCAGATCGTTTTCACCTCCATTAAAATCATTTTCTCTGTTCCGTGTCATTGATGTGGGATTCATTAAGGCCCTCCTATGACGGATCGCTTCTTGTTGACATCAGCTCATTATCCAAGAAGTCGATCTAAGAACAACCCTTTCAGTACATTGAAGCTTGCATGCCTCAATGGCAAGTTTCTCACTTCCGGCGACAGGTTTACATCAATGGCCTTCGACCGAACGATTTTGCATGGTGTTTGATGCCAAGTCCCTTATTCACACCACGTGAATTGTACTACAATACCTTGAGGATCATTATCATTATTGGTGATTTCTCTCGCGCCTATTAACAACTTACATCATTGGCTGGTAATCAGGTGATGTCTTTCCATGTTCAACTCCAGAACATCTCTCACATGGATCGACTTGTACTTTGAGTGAAGATCGAACGAGATTGAAGACCCCGGATCTAGTTTCATCCATCCGGGCTCCGATATATATTTAGGAAAATAAAGACATCAAATGTACATCATTGGTGCACAGATAATCATCTAATCTAAGGGATGATGGCTCTACCAGAATCATCAGTCTACACTCAGACGATTGTCTGTCTCATGTACATGAAAAATGAATTTATAAAGCTGAGCATGGGGATGCCCACCTCAGCTAGATCATGAAAATATTATGAAGATAATGTATTGTATTGTATCTTATTACAGGTCTCCTTCCAGCTTGAAAGAACTTCAGATCCTCATGATAAAGCATTTCACCCGACATCAAAAAGATTAACGACCTCATGCTTTAGGGGGCAACTGTTATAGACATTTTTGGGCACTGTAACCCCAAGCATAAATGTCCATAAACCAAGGGATCCTAAGTCCCTAAAGCTTTTGTTCCAATCCCTAGAAGAACAAGGTCAACTAATTACAGCATCTCCCAGAAGTTCTCCATGAAAAACCACTCAGAACTGGTCAAAACTGGACCATTTCACCTACTCCATAGGCAAAGTACATTGCATCCCACCTAAATACACACAGTAGGTGCGTTGCATGTCAAAAAGCCCCTCTATGGGGTGCGATGGGTGAGAAGGGATAAATGGCAGGGTCAATCCACAAGGTGGAGAAACATGGAATCTTCCAGGAACTTCTCCTGTGACACTTGCCTCTCTGAATTCGACCAGGGATGAGTAAGAGACCATCAATCTCCAAGTGGAATCAAGAACTATCAGAGGGAAGAAACTAATAAAATCTCAAAAGCTGACTCACCTCCCTTGCGGACATCTATATATGGATCCCTCATCCCAGAGATCCAAAGGCTGGAATTTTGTATCTTGTAAGGAAGTGCTACTGGTTTATTGGTGCAATATCATAGTGTTGGGTGATCTAAGCTTTTCATGAGGTGAAGAAGGGCTTCTTGCTGAGAGGATGATGTTGGGTCAGAATAATTGGTTGTAATTCACTTTGCTCTTTCTTGATTATCAATAAAGCTATTCATGTTTTCCTCCATACATTTGTGTGATTGATGTTTTACGCATTTGAATGGTTAATATACGTCTGATCCTATATTTTTTATGATAATAGATCTATGTTCTCGTATAGTGTTATGCTGCTTTGATTCTACAGGTACTCTGTGAAGCTGGGTATACAAGAAAGCAAGTAGCAAAGGACTATCAGAAGAGAGAGGAATTGAGCAAGGAACCAAGCGCAAGATAGAGGTTGGTCTCCTTTATTATTCTCTCATATATCTCTCATAAAGGAAAACGAAAGTAGTTTTAAGTTTTTTTTGTTTCTAAGGTAGCTACCAACCTTAGTGGGATTAGCAGCTCTGCATAGACACTATTCCCGGCAACAAAATGGCGACTCCACTTGGGAATCACCGATAATGATAATGATACTCAAGGTACTGCAGTAAAATTCACATGGTGTGAATAAGGGACCTAGCATCGAACACCACGCAAAATCTTTCGATCAAAGGCCATTGATGTAAACCTGTCACTAGAAGTGAGAAACTTGCCATTGAGGCATGCAAGCTTCAAAGTACTGAAAGGGTTGTTCCTAGATCGAATTCTTGGATAATGAGCTGATGTCGACAAGATTGAAGACCCCGGATCTAGTTTCATCCATCTAGGCTGTGATATATATTCAGGTAAATAAAGACATCAAATGTATATCATTGCTGCACAGATAATCATCCAATCTAAGGGATGATGGCTCTACCAGAATCATCAGTCTACACTCAGACGATTGTCTGTCTCATGTACATGAAAAATGAATTTATAAAGCTGAGCATGGGGATGCCCACCTCAGCTAGATCATGAAAATATTATGAAGATAATGTATTGTATTGTATCTTATTACAGGTCGCCTTCCAGCTTGAAAGAACTTTGGATCCTCAAGATAAAGCATTTCACCTGACATCAAAAGGATTAACGACTGATGAGCCCCAATTGTTGGTAACAAATTGGGCTCATTTGGCCTACTTACCTTGCTCAACCCTTCATCTTTTATCACTTATGCATTCATTTCTTGGTATATTCGTGTTATTTGTAGGAAGAAGGGCAGGCATTATATCTATGTGGCTAATACATGATGATTTCAGGTTTTTTGGCATTAAAGGGAGCAAAGACCACGCAGAAGGAGACAAGGAGACAACAAAGGTGGCATTGTAGGTTTATAGGGAGGTTGTCTACAGCCTTAATGACCTCCCTCGTGATCTCCACCCTAACTCCGAGCTCCAACAGCTCTCCCCACCGAGCTTAAAGGCAGCCAACGGGTTCTACAGGAACAACAGTTTACAACAGTTTAACTTTTAGTTGGACAGCCGAGCTCCATTAATTGAGGAAGCCAGCTTGATCCTCATCATGTATAAATATTAAGGCCATGGCCTTTGATAGGAGCTTTTTGAACTTTTGAACTACTGTTGCAATTTCTAAGCACGAGCTACAGCTCGGTTTTTTGCTCTTTGTAAGCCAGTTTTGGCATGTCATTAGACTCATGATTATTCAATAAAGACAGGCAACTTTTGATTCAATTCTGAGTTTCTAAGGGAGCTATAGCTCTCAGGTTAGGGCCCAACCTGAGAGCATTAGACCTCCTCTTCTTTGTATTGTTACTTGTCTTTCTTTTCAGCACTTTATTCCTCTGTTCTGACATGCATTTAGAAATTACAGTCTGCTGATTTGATTTCTTTTATGTGATTGAGTAGGATTAGTTTATGGTTCAAGTGCTTTTAGTTTCTTAGATTAGAGTAGAAGGATCAACATTCATTAGAGTTCCAAGAAAAGGCTGATAGTGCACTCACTGCCATCTCTATTTAGAGATTGGGGGTGTAGACCGTACCAGCCACAAAAAACGTAATCATACACTTTCATTCAAGCTGCAACACAGTCATTTCAATTATAGATCCATCCATGCATTCTGATCTTGAGCAGTATTTCCTCATTCCAACTCCATGCACGATTTTTCTCTGAAGTATACATTGCTATTCGTTGATTTAATAACACAGTTAGGATAAGTTGATGAATTCTCGGTTTTGTCCAGATTTGTTTCCTTTACACTGCGTTGCATCACTTTGTTATCTCCTTCTTCTTCTCAACCACGTCTAAAGCCACCTACCCAACCTTTGTTCAGATCGTTTTCCTTCCAACACTTCCACTGTTCACGTAGTTCCATCTTTTCAGACTTTTCATTGCTTCCACCCTTCCATTCACCAACTAGCTTCAAGCACTCTTTCCTCATCTCATATCTCTGTCCCTGAGCCATCATAAGCCCCCTCTCCATTCTACCTATCCACCCATACAACTCCTCCACTCCTCCATCACCCAAAACTCCAAGCACAGAACATCCTGTAGAAGTTAGCAGACTTCCTGTAGAAATCCCAAGCTTCCTATAGGATCCCCTGCAGACATCCTGTAGAAACCTGTAACCTCAGTTGCCGAGCACCTGAACGTTGTGGAGTTCTATGGAATGATGTTTTGGATCCTCTGGAACCTCTCCTAGCCCTCCTGACCTTTCCCAAGCTTTCTTTCCCTTCGAACTACCCCTACGCAGTCAAACCCTAATAAGAAACAAAATCATAATAACCCCAAACCACTTAAGAAAAAATACAAAAACAATGTTCTTTTCAGTAGAAGTAGCTTAGTTTCATGCATCTCATATCACTAGAAGTAATGGCATCCTTTCTAGAAGTTTGCACACCCACCATTGCATCATAGAGATTAGACTAGTCAGATTAGGGTTTACTAGGGTTTCCCTGTTTTGTTGGCTTTCAGTTCATTATTGCAAAGTAGGTTAATTTCCTTTGAGGTAGTCTTCGTCCATCATTTAGAAAGCTTCTTTTGAGAGCATATAGAAGTTGGCTTGAGCCTTAGCGGACTTGTGCCAGCTGACCAAGTGACAGCTGCGACAAGAGCTAGTACTTGTGCATACAGCACCGTCGCTTCCAAGTTTGTTACGAACTACCGGGTTGATAAAATTAGAGATAGGAAGCTCCAGGAGTTGTAGCATTATTGCTACAGTATTGCAGCCCACCATCTTTTTGTCGCCGTTGCCGGGGAAGCGTCAGAGTATTAGTAATTGTTGCTTTTCTTCTATTTTCTTACTCTTGCCTTCTGCTAAGTAGTTTATTTCATTTCCATTCTGCAAAAGTAGCATAGACATTTCCTGCTTTCATAGATTAACATTTCCTGCTTTCATAGATTAGCATTTCAATTCTGCAATTTCATTTCTGCAAGTGTAGATTAGCATTTCAATTCTGCAAGCGTAGACTAGCATTTCATTTCTGCAATTTCATTTGAGCAAAATAGATTAGTTCTTTCATGCTTTCAGTTTAATTCTGAATATTTATAGTTAGTTGTAGATCAATCTGTTTCAGTTTTGCAGGTACCACAGAAAAAACAAAAGCAATCAAAAAGTATTTCCATTTCATGCCTCGTAGGAATCGAGATAAAACAGGCAAATTCTTACCCAACACCCTCACCACATCACTGAGTCACCCTTCTCTCTTCTTCGGTGACAGTGATCCAGAAGAACCTATAGGTGAACCTCCTGAGATATACGAAGATCCTATAGTAGAAGAAGAATTAGAGACCATCCCATCTGAAGCTATGGCTGACAATAGAAGAGAAGATGAGAGAATAGAAGGTGCCTTCCCCATCCGAGAGACCAATGGAGAGATGAAAATGAAGAACATTAGCCCCTCCGCTTTACCTCATTTCCATGGACTGACTACTGAAGATCCTGATACCTTCCTGTTTGAGTTTGCTGTCCTTTGTAGAACCTATGACTATACTGAAGATGAGCAGAAGCTGAAACTCTTCCCTTCAACTCTTAAGGATGCAACATTACGCTGGTTCATGGGCTTACCTGGGAATAGTATTACCACTTGGGCTTAGATGCAGCAAGCTTTCAATACCAAGTATAGGGATTACTGTAGGTCCAAGGAAACCAAGGGAGAAATCTTTCGGATGACCATGGGAAATGATGAGTCCTTAGAGGATTATGAGGAGAGGTTCCAACTTAACTATAAGCGGGCCAGGTGCACACTTGACCCCGAATCCCTCAAGTTGGTCCTGCTCCGAGGAGTCCCTAAAGACCTCTTCGATACCCTTCACATGTTAGCTGGGGGGGACATTTACCAACTGCCTTATGAGGATATCAAGACTGTGTTTAGAAACCACTCCGGGGCAGCTTGGAAACGAGGTATAGGAAACCCCCTCTCAACTGGTGTCCCTTTCTCCAAACATGAGTTTGCAAATCAATTGGAAGATCTTAAGAGTGAGGTGAGACAGACCATTGCCATGCAGCTAGACACATTCAGGATCCAGCAGAAGAAGGAAGAAGCTGAGAGAGCCTTGGCTATCTTCTGCCCTAGATGTACCCGGAGACACCCTAAGAACGAATGTCCATTGCATTCGGTTGAAAAGTGTTTCGTGTGTGAGGAGGACCATCCCACAAACCAATTTCCAACCTTACCTGGATTTAAATCCATGTACCAAGGGATAGAAGCTCCCGCTGAACCTCTCTATTACCTCAACCAAAGGAGGCCACAAGGACCTAGAACTTACCAGCAGGGGATGCAAGGGGCACCTCAAGCTTATTACAGCCCTAACAATCGACTCCTATGCCTTCCTGAGGTCCCCCTGCTCATCCTTCCTGGTCTATGCCTCCTCCATGGTCTTATCCACCTCAGTACCCTACCCAACCCACTACTCATTCTTATCACTCACATGCCCAGCCACAGCCTTAGTGGAATGCACCTCAGTCGGGGTGGAGGCCCCAATACAACACTCCTCCTGCCATTTTGCCTCCACCACCAGTTCAACCTCAACCATTACCTCCTGCTCCTCCAAGGCAACCTCAAATACTTGCTCAACCTAACCCAAACCCCAACAATAGACAGGCCCAGCAGGTGTACACTAGGGAAACATCATGCCCTACTTATGCTGTGGAGATCCAGGAGATCAATCTTCGATCTGGCAAGACTCTTCCAGATCGCCAACCTCCTCCCCCAGAGGATGAGGAAGATAAACAGGAAAGTGAACCAAAGGCTATTCCACCCTTTCCTGAGAGACTAAGAGCCACCACACAACCCAACCCAGAGGAGGATGAGCTTCTGTGTGAGCTCAAGCAGTTGTGTGTGAAAATACCACTTCTCCAAGCCATCAAGGATGTGCCAATATACAAAAAAATGGTTAAGGAAAAGTGTTTCAAACACCCAGGCAGGCGAAAGAGAGATGCTTCAACCATCAATGTCTTAGGACAACTGTCTGACCTTATGTTAGGACAAGTCATCTGCCCAAAGTATCTAGATCCTGGGAGTCCTGTAGTAGATGTCGACATCAATGGCATCATCATACCTCACGCTTTGATTGATTTGGGGGCCGCCATTAATGTGATGACCAGGGATACCATGCTCAAACTCAATCTTCAGGGTTCCTTGAGGAAGACCTCGACAGTTCTGCAACTTGCAGATCGCTCCACTGTGACTCCCGAAGGGATTGTGGAGGATGTCTTGGTCTCTGTCGACTCTTGGGAATACCCTGCAGATTTCTTGGTTCTGCAACCCAAGGCAAAGCTTACTGGATATCCTCTTATTTTGGGAAGGCATTGGTTAGCCACTGCAGATGCTTACATAAGTTGTCGTGCAGGAAATATAACCATCAAAAATGGTCCTATGTCCAAGCAGCTAGTCCTATATCCTCCTGCCCAACCTTCCTTAGAGCATGACTTACCACTTTGGTTGGAGGAAGGAGAAGAGGATGAAGTATACCCAGCACCTTTGTGCACCCTAGATACCACTAGAAGAGACCCCCCAACCGAGGATGACTTGATTGAGACCTTGATCCAGAATCCGCCTTCCAGTGCACTCTCCTTAGAGAAATTGGTGGAGGATGCCCAAGCCAGCACCTTAGTGGATCTTTGTACGACCAACCCTGTCACTCCCAGAGTCAAAAATGTGGAGTTTGGCCCTGAGAGAACGTTAAAGATCAGCTCCTCCCTATCTCCTTCCCAGGAAAAGGAGCTGTGTAGCCTGTTGGCCAGTCACCTAGATGCTTTTGCTTGGAGCTATAAGGAGATGAAAGGAGTCCATCCCTCGGTCTGTACCCATCACATATACATCAAAGAGGGTTGTAAACTGGTTAGGCAACCTCAGAGGAGAATGAATCCAGCCCTTAAGGACATTGTCAAGGAAGAATTGTAAAAGCTGTTGGATGCCGGATTCATTTACCCCATCTCAGATAGTGAATGGGTGTCCCCTCTGGTGTTGGTTCCCAAGAAGAATGGGAAGTGGAGAATCTGTGTGGAATACCGAGAACTGAACAAAGCTACCAAGAAAGACCATTTCCCTCTACCTTTCATAGACCAAGTGTTGGATGGACTGGCAGGAAAGAAGTTCTTCTCTTTCCTGGATGGGTTTAACGGGTACAACCATATCCAAATCAGCCCGGAAGACCAAGATAAGACCACCTTCACTTGTCCTTGGGGTACCTTTTCCTACCGAGTTCTTCCCTTTGGGCTATGCAATGCTCCTGCTACCTTCCAGAGAGCTGTCTTGAGCATCTTCTCGGAGCTGGTCCATGATGCAGTGGAAATCTATATGGATGACTTCACTCCTTATGGGGCCAACTTCCAGGAAGCATTGTCCAATCTGGGAAAAGTCCTAACCAAATGCATTGAGATGAACCTGTCCCTTAGTCCTGAAAAATGTGAATTCCTGATGACTGAAGGAACTGTGCTAGGTCATACCATTTCTTGCCAAGGGTTACAGGTGGATCCTAACAAAATTGCTCTCATCAAGAAGGTTCCACCTCCTCAAAAGGTAAGGGATGTTCGGAGTTTCTTAGGATTAGCAGGGTATTACAGGAGATTCATTAAGGACTTCAGCAAGCTAGCCTCGCCATTGTTTGGCATGTTGGCAAAAGATGTGGAGTTTAAGTGGACTGATGAATGTCAGAGGGCTTTGAATGAATTAAAGGACAAGTTGGTGTCAGCCCCAATCCTGAGAGGTCCAAACTGGGCCTTACCTTTCCACATCCACACTGATGCCTCGAACAAAGCCATAGGTGCAGCTTTAGGACAAGTCGAACAAAAATTTCCATATGCCATTTACTTTGTTAGTAAAAACTTGTCCAAAGCTGAGCTGAATTACACTGTGACTGAGAAAGAGTTTTTGGCTGTGGTCCATGCACTGAACAAGTTCCGACACTATATCACTGGCTATCAAACATTTGTACATACAGACCATGCTGCAATTAGATATTTAATGAATAAACCAGATGTGAATGCTCGTATTATTAGATGGTTACTTTTGTTGCAGCAGTTTGATTTGACCATTGTTGACAAACCAGGTAAAGAAAATGTTGTTGCTGACTTTTTATCTAGATTGGATTTGTTTGCAGATGAGGATGGAACAGTGGATGACCAGATGCCCGATGAACATCTGTTTGCTATCTCAGCACTCTCTCCATGGTTTGCTGATATAGCAAACTACCTTGTTTTAGCACAATTCCCTCCGCACCTATCTTCAAGAGAGAAGAGCAGAATCATCAGAAAAAGTGCCTCATTTACTTGGATCAGGAGCAATCTGTTCAAGCTTGGCCCTGATCAGATCTTAAGGCATTGTGTAAGGGAGGAGGAAGTCTTTGATATCCTCCTCACCTATCGTGATGGGCCTTGTGGAGGACATTTTGCAGCAAAGAGGACTGCCTTCAAGATCCTGTAGGCAGGCTACTATTGGCCCACACTTCATCAAGATGTCAGAAGATATATCAGCCAATGTGACCAATGCCAAAGAATGGGGAAACCGACTCAAAGGGATGAGATGCCTCTCCACCCTCAAGTGACTCTTGAGCCATTTGAGAAGTGGGGCATGGACTTTGTGGGTCCAATCAACCCTGCTTCAAGGCAAAGGTCTTACATCATTGTGCATATTGACTACCTGACAAAGTGGGCAGAGACTAAAGCAATCAAAGCAGCAACAGAAGAAAAGGTGGCCGAGTTCTTAAGAGAAAACATCTTCTACAAGTTTGGCTACCCAAGAGAGCTAGTCACCGATCAAGGGAGCCAGTTCACATCCAACCTGGTTGAAGACTTACTAGCTCACCACAAGATCAAGCATAGGACATCCACCCCCTATCACCCTCAAGCAAATGGGAAGGTGGAAGTCACCAATAGAGCATTGGAAGGGATCTTGACTAAGGTGGTGAGCAGCAGCAGAAAGGACTGGGCAGATCGCCTGGTTGAGGCCACATGGGCTTACAACACCACCTGGAAGACCACCACCGGCTTCACACCTTATGAGCTGGTCTATGGGAAGAAAGCTTTGCTGTCCATTGAGTTTGAATACAACACTTTGAGGATGGCAGCTCAGCTAGATCTAGATCTCAGCCATGCACAACAAGAAAGGTTATTACAGCTGAATGGACTGGATGAGCACCGAATGCAGGCCCTCCTTCACTCAGAAGTGGTTCAACTTCAGAGAAAGGTGTGGCATGACCAACATCTCCATGGCAAGCAATTCCGGCCGGGAGATTGGGCTTTGTTGTATGACTCCAGATACAAAGATTTCAAGGGGAAGCTAAGAACCAGATGGCTAGGACCATATGCAGTGGAAAAATGTCATAACAATGGATCTGTTCTTATTCGGACCATTGATGAGGAAGCCATCCCCATGCTTGTCAATGGGCATCGATTGAAGATCTACAGGAAGCCTCTCTCAAGACAAGAGTTCATCAAAACTATGGAGAAATAAGTGTTGGTCATAGAGAAGGGTTCTGCCTGTCCGTTGGGCATAGCCTGAAAGATCTAAAATAATAATAATAATAATAATAATAATAAAGATCCTTGGGTGAAAACCTTTCTGAGGTGCCCAAGGCAGGCGGTAGGGGTGAAAACCTCATTGAGGTGCCCCTATTGTCTTTCAAAAAAAAAAAAGAGATTTGAAAAAAGATCCTTGAGTGAAAACCTCTCTGAGGCGCTCAGGGAAGATGGCAAGGGTGAAAACCTCATTGAGGCGCCCCTGTTATCTTTTTTTTTTTAAAAAAAAAAAAAAAAAAAAAAAAAAAAAGAGAAAAAGGAAAAAAAAAACAAGGTCAGCAGATCCATAATGTAAAATTGCATGCAGGTTGCAGGTGTTCTATGGAGGAGAGGAAGCCTCTCAACTCAAAGCTAAGGGTCCTTATCATGTTGTCAGGAGACCTCACCAGCACCTCCTCCAAGAATACTCATTTTCTCCAAGGTATGTGCAATTTTATTACAGCTTGAGTCTTCTACAGGAAGACACAGATTTTCTACAGGAAGATGCAGATCTTCTAGAGGAAGCCGCAGATTTTCTACAGGAAGGTGTAGACTCTCTACAGGAAGCGCAACCTTTCTACAGGAAGCTCTGTATTTCTACAGGAAACTTCCTGTAGAAGTTCAGGACGACCCAGAATCCATTTTATGAGGAGATCTAATGACTAAGGATCGGTTTGGACGCATGCAAGCTATTGTTATCTCCCTTGCACATTGTTGTCAACTCGTCCTGCCATCCTTGTCGACATGCAACGAAGTTACCTGCACCAGCAAAGAAGATCGATGAGTCCTCAAGAAAAAGCAATTTTTAAATGAAAAAAACTCTGAGATTTCATACCATATCCGTCCTAGTCATCTAGAAGCCCTGGGAGCGTGATCGAGAGGCCAGATCCTTCGTCGTGCAGCATGCACCCAAGGAGGAAGAACTGTTACAAGACATTCCGCGGGAGTCCTGTAACAGTTAAGCCCGCTAGAGTGTATACTATTCACAGCGCTGGCCATATGCAATGAACGCGGACGCATGCAGCCAAGCATCAACTCCATCGTTGGTAGCCTGTAAACGTGAACCTCCGGGCCTGTGCAAATTCACCAATAGCAGGTAGATCCATTCATCATCATCCAAAACCCGAAAAATCATGTTGCAGTCGCGTAGGTAAGTGTCTCGACCCTTTCTTCCGTCAGATCACATGAATTTTACTTTGAATTGTTTGCAAAGTGTAAAGTGAATGGGTTGAGCGGCTGTATGGCTAGTTGACTGGCCACGTCGACTGGTTAATGGTCCAGTTAGATGTTTGGGTGGCGGCCATGACAAAAGGAATGATCAGCACACACGTGAGAACAATCCCCGTCGGAAAAAAACGGATTTAGCAGAAGAAACGGCGGTGGATCTGCTGGAGGGATGATGCGGTAGTAAGTGAACGCACAGTCAAATGATGGAATGACGTCATCCAACGGTCCGGCGGGGACAGCTCACCCCCGCGCCATGGATCCCGCCGATTCAAATCTAATCGGCTAGATTGGATGCATGCATTTATCATTCATCGTTCGAACCTCGAGTGAACATTCAGATCTCTCTGCAGTTCGAAACTCTGAGCCTTTGGCTATCAAAACGGCTGAGAAGCACCACCGAGAGCGCAGACCAACTGCAGTCTTCCCCAGGAATCACGCGCTGCTTCTACAGGAAAGCTGCTCCTACAGGAAAGCTGTTTCTACAGGAAGGCGGGTTCCTCACGTAAAAAGGTGGCAGATAAAAAGGTAACCCTGAACCTTCCATGCAATTGGTTTTTAAAGGTGGCAGAATCCTCGTTTACAGTCTGGTTGTAGGAAATGATTGAAAGTATTGTCTGCTTTGCATAGACTGTCGTTCTACAGGATGTCAGTGAATTAAACTGTGTTAAGGTCCTCAAGGATAAGTTTCGTGGATTATTTGCACGACGGAGGCGTAATTCTACGCTCTGTCCCAATAAGCTAAACTTCTTCCGCATTCGCCACCTATATCAACAGTTTTTATCATGTCGGGTGGGTTTATTAGATGGGAACCCACTGATTCATCAAAATTAAGAGAAAACCAGGAGGTGGTGGAGCTCTTCACACGGGCACAATGGATATCCTTTTGTGATAAGTTGCAGGGTCATGACGACGAAGTGGCAGAAGAATTTTTACAAGCCTTGAGGCCAAAATCCAAAACACTGGCCATCGTGAACTTCAGGGGCCTAAGCCTCAAGCTCACCCCGCAGTATATCAGTCAAATTACTGAACTTCCAATGGGTTTGCCATGGGATAAAGAAGAAAGGAAGTTGAGCCAGCAGGAAAAGAAAGAATTCTTTCCACCTGAGGAGGAATTCACGGAGGACAAAAATGGGGTGCGAAGAACCAGCTTGTTGCCACCATGGAATGAATTTAGCCTGCAAATTATGAAGTATATAACCTGTGAAGGCCGTTTTAGCATCGTATACGTGTATCACTTCAGGTTGCTCACTGAATTGAGACACCAGATTGATCTTCCTGTAGAAAACAAACTGAGCATTCCTTATTTCTTGCTACAGTCTCTAATGGAGTGTGCCACAAAGTTAAAAGAAGGCATACCAGATCAGGTAGCCCACCATGGATTGATCAAACTTCTCGTGGAGGATGCGCTTCATTCATATAAGGTTCCCCTCTCATGGGAATCATTCAGAAATTTGACAAGAGATAGAGACATAAGGATGCTGACCGAGGAAAGTGGTTCCTCCAGCAGTGAGGAAAAAGAAGCAGTGGCCACGGAAAAGAAAGAAATAGGCCAGAAGACCCCGACCACAGTGCAGAAGAAAGAACAAAGGAGGAAGCACGAGAAAAAGGATGCTGAGGAAAAAGGTGACACACCCATTTTGTCAGCAAGAGAGAAAAGGTTGCAGAGCAGAACGGACAAAGCTGAGAAGGTCCACATCAGCACAAGTACCTCGTCAGTACCCGCAACCAAATCAAAAATCAAAACCCATGCAGCAAAGCAAGCCAAGGTGGTGACACCTGTGTCTACAGGAAAGCAGAAACAGGCTTCTACAGGAAGCCCGAAAATTATTGGAAAAGGGTCTTCTACAGGAAGCCCGAAAACAGAAAAAGGGTCTTCTACAGGAAGCCTGAAAATTATTGAAAAAGGGGCTTCTACAGGAAGCCCAAAAATTACCAAAACAGGGGCTTCTACAGGAAGCCCGAAATTCGCTAAAACAGGGTCTTCTACAGGAAGCCCTGGAAAAGTGAAACCCAGGGAGAAGAAGGCGAACATTCTAGCAAGGGAGGCAGCAGCTGTACTAGCTGGCCTCAACATGCCACCTAAGCCAAAAGAAAAGAGAAAGAGGGAGACCCCTCTATACTTTAAAGCTCGAATAAGTGTTAGGATAAAGACGGGCAAGCCACAGCCTTCGTCCAGCAGCCCGATTGTCATTGAAGATACCCCTGCTTCTCCCAAGGAAAAGTCCCCCTCAAGGATAACTGTCACATATGAGAAGGGGAGCCCAAAGAAAAATACGTGGCAAGAAAGGTTAGACCTGTTGACTGAAAAAGCTCGGCTACAGGAGGCTGAAAATGTTCTACAGGACACTCTGGCCCGGCTACAGGAAACAGAGAAGAGGGAAGGAGCGGCACCCTCATCGCCACCAAGGGTAGAACAGGCAGAGCCACCAAGAGTAGGGAAGAAAGAGCGTATTCCGGAACCTAGTTCATGGCCAAGGACAAGGAGCTGGGGCAAAATTGCTCAAGGATGAGCAAATATTTTAGCTGGGGGGTGATGATGAGCCCCAATTTTTGGTAACAAATTGGGCTCATTTGGCCTACTTACCTTGCTCAACCCTTCATCTTTTATCACTTATGCATTCATTTCTTGGTATATTCGTGTTATTTGTAGGAAGAAGGGCAGGCATTATATCTATGTGGCTAATACATGATGATTTCAGGTTTTTTGGCATTAAAGGGAGCAAAGACCACGTAGAAGGAGACAAGGAGACAACAAAGGTGGCATTACAGGTTTATAGGGAGGTTGTCTACAGCCTTAATGACCTCCCTCGTGATCTCCACCCTAACTCCGAGCTCCAACAGCTCTCCCCACCGAGCTTAAAGGCAGCCAACGGGTTCTACAGGAACAGCAGTTTACAGCAATTTAAGTTTTAGTTGGACAGCCGAGCTCCATTAATTGAGGAAGCCAACTTGATCCTCATCATGTATAAATATTAAGGCCGTGGCCTTTGATAGGAGCTTTTTCAATTTTTGAACTACTGTTGCAAATTCTAAGCATGAGCTACAGCTCGGTTTTTTGCTCTTTGTAAGCCAGTTTTGGCATGTCATTAGACTCATGAATATTCAATAAAGACAGGCAGCTTTTGATTCAATTTTGAGTTTCTGAGGGAGCTATAGCTCTAAAGTTAGGGCCCAACCTGAGAGCAATAGACCTCCTCTTCTTTGTATTGTTACTTGTCTTTCTTTTCAGCACTTTATTCCTCTGTTCTGACATGCATTTAGAAATTACAGTCTGCTGATTTGATTTCTTTTATGTGATTGAGTAGGATTAGTTTATGGTTCAAGTGCTTTTAGTTGCTTAGATTAGAGTAGAAGGATCAGCATTCATTAGAGTTCCAAGAAAAGGCTAATAGTGCACTCACTGCCATCTCTGTTTAGAGATTGGGGGTGTAGACCGTACCAGCCACCAAAAATGCAGTCATACACTTTCATTCAAGCTGCAACACAGTCATTTCAATTATAGATCCATCCATGCATTCTGATCTTGAGCAATATTTCCTCATTCCAACTCCATGCACGATTTTTCTCTGAAGTATACATTGCTATTCGTTGATTTAATAACACAGTTAGGATAAGTTGATGAATTCTCGGTTTTGTGCAGATTTGTTTCCTTTACACTGTGTTGCATCACTCTGTTATCTTCTTCTTCTTCTCAACCGTGTCTAAAGCCACCTACCCAACCTCTATTCAGATCGTTTGCCTTCCAACACTTCCATTGTTCACGTAGCTCCATCTTTTCGGACTTTTCATTGCTTCCACCCTTCCATTCGCCAACTAGATGCAAGCACTCTTTCCTCGTCTCATATCTCTGTCCCTGAGCCATAATAAGCCCCCTCTCCATTCTACCTATCCACCCATACAACTCCTCCACTCCTCCATCACCCAAAACTCCAACCACAGAACATCCTGTAGAAGTTAGCAGACTTCCTGTAGAAATCCCAAGCTTCTTGTAGGATCCCCTGGAGACATCCTGTAGAAACCTGTAACCTCGGTTTCCGAGCACCTGAACGTTGTGGACTTCTATGGAATTATGTTTTGGATCCTCTGGAGCCTCTCCTAGCCCTCCTGACCTTTCCCATGCTTTTTTTCCCTTCGAACTACCCCTGCGCAATCAAACCCTAATGAGAAACAAAATCATAATAACCCCAAACCAGCTAAGCAAAAATAGAAAAACAATGTTCTTTTCAGTAGAAGTAGCTTAGTTTCATACATATCATATCACTAGAAGTAATGGCATCATTTCTAGAAGTTTGCACACCCACCATTGCATCATAGAGATTAGACTAGTCAGATTAGGGTTTACTAGGGTTTCCCTATTTTGTTGGCTTTCAGTTCATTATTGCAAAGTAGGTTAATTTACTTTGAGGTAGTCTTCGTCCATCATTTAGAAAGCTTCTTCTGAGATCATATAGAAGTTGGCTTGAGCCCTAGCGGACTTGTGCCAGCTGACCAAGTGATAGCTGCGACAAGAGCTAGTACTTGTGCATACAACACCGTCGCTTCCAAGTTTGTTACGAACTACCGGGTTGATAAAATTAGAGATAGGAAGCTCCAGGAGTTGTAGCATTATTGCTACAATACTGGAGCCCACCAACGACCTCATGCTTTAGGGGGAAACTGTTATAGACATTTTTGGGCACTGCAACCCCAAGCATAAATTTCCATAAACCAAGGGCTCCTAAGTCTCTAAAGGTGTTTTTCCAACCGCTAAAAGAACAAAGTCAACTGATTATAGCATCTCCTAGAAGTTCTCCATGAAAAACCACTAAGAACTGGTCAAAACTGGACCATTTCACCTGCTCCATAGGCAAAGTGCATTGCTTCCCACCTAAATAGACACAATAGGTGTGTTTCATGTCAAAAAGCCCTTCCATGGGGTGTGATGGGCGAGAAGGGATAAATGGCAGGGTCAATCTGCACGGTGGAGAAGCATGGAATCTTCCAGAAACTTCTCCTGTGACACTTGCCTCTATGAATTCGACCAGGGATGAGTAAGAGATCATCAATCTCCAAGTGGAATCAAGAAGTATCAGAGGGGAGACACTAATCGAATCTCAAAAGATGCCTCACCTCCCTTGCATACATCTATATATGGACCCCTCATCCCAGAGATCCAGAGGATGGAATTTTGTATCTTGTAAGGAAGTACTACTAGCTTATTGGTGCAATATCATAGTGTTGGGTGATCTAAGCTTTTCATGAGGTGAAGGAGGGCTTCTTGCTGAGAGGATGATGCTGGGTCATAATAATTGGTTGTAATTCTCTTGGCCCTTTCTTGATTATCAATAAAGCTATTCAAGTTTTCCTCCATACATTTGTGTGATTGATGTTTTATGCATTTGAATGGTTAATATACATATGACCCTATATTGTTTATGATAATAGATCTATGTTCTCGTATAGTGTTATGCTACTTTGATTCTACATGTACTCTGTGAAGCTGGGTATACAAGAAAGCAAGTAGCAAAGGACTATCAGAAGAGAGAGGAATTGATCAAGGAACCAAGCGCAAGATAGAGGTTGGTCTCCTTTATTCTTCTCTCATCTATCTCTCATAAAGGAAAACGAAAGTAGTTTTAAGTTTGTTTTTTTCTAAGGTAGCTACCAGCCTTAGTGGGATTAGCAGCTCTGCATAGACACTATTCCCGGTAATAGTAGGGCTAGCTACCAAGTCAAAAAATTGGTCTGTGGTTACCTAAACTGGACTTTTCCTGAGACTTGGAGATCCGTAGGAGTGATAACATGTTGACGCTGTTGATGGGGAATGAAAGATTCATTTTCCCTTGGTGTACGACAAAGTTTAGATCTAATTGTTGATGGTGAACAATAGTTGGACACATAGGAAGGTTGTACCATTCACCTGTGACTGCATTGACTGAAGATCCAAAAAATCAACACTTCATGGTGATTCCACTACATTAACATTGGTAGCTTGAAGAACTTTCAAGATGGAATCTATTGTAAGAAGGTATGCTCCAATGAAAGGAGATCACATTCTAGGTTTCCCAAATAAAATGCCCAAGGTAAATTGGCAAAGCAATTTTCCTATGTTCAAATATGTGAAAGGTTATGATGTTGCTCTTCATATGGTGAGATTTCACATGCATGTTCGTACATTAAAGATTGATTTTACTAAGGATTTCTTGATGAAGATATTCATGGCCACTCAAGAAGGTGAGGCCCAATCTTGGTATGAAAGTTTTCCACCTACTTGTATTTATTGTTTGAAGGATTTTCATACCATGTTCTTTGAAAGGTATAAAGAATATTGTCCATCCTTAATATTAGATTAAAACTATTGTAAACATGTTGATAGTTTTATTGAAAATATTGAGAATGTTTATGGAGATAATGTTTTCATGGACAATGAGATCATGGAAGCCCTGTATGAAAATCCATTTCAGCAGCACAAATAAAGCTTAGAGGATACTTGTCAAGACGGTGAAGAACGTTTGCAGCAGACTGGAAATCTTTGTACAATCGAAAATGATGGAAGACAATGTCTTATTTTAGATCTGCTTGCAGCAAAAGATGGTATGAAGGAAAATCAAGTTCCAATTTTAGATTGTGATAACGTCCAACTGGTTATTCTAGATCTAGATTCAGATTGTGAAGATGAAGAGTATGTTGTTTCGGATCCCATGATGGAGAGCTCTATTGTTGAGATTGCCTTGAATGAAGAAAACGAGGTTATCGACCCAAGTGTTCTCATCCCATGAAAACAAAAAAGTACTTTCTCCTATGTCTGAAGATGAGATAGATCAACTCCTGAAATGTCATGTCACAACCCAATCTAATGTTGGAAATAATACTAAGAGGGGGATGAATCAGTATTATCATATCAATAATTTTTCATTTCCCAAACAGATTTATATACGCTACCTCTATGAAGTGAACTAGCATGTACATGCTACAATGATTAGTGAAACCAACGTATACCCAGAGAACTTGTGATTTAGCTAATTTATCATGTGTTGATATATAACCAGTGCACCAGTAACTTATTAGACAGCGCAGCAAAAAATAGAATAAACCATCACATATAAGAAACACACATGAACACCAATATTTATTGTGCAAATCCAATGTGGGTGAAAACCACCTGCTATTGTCATCTGTCCTCTTTTAATAATAAGAAAATATAACCAGTACGTAGGGACCCACCTGTAGAAGGCTACAACCTTCTCTTGTTTTCTAGCTTCTACTGGAAGGGAGCTACAACCCCCTAGCTCTTGTGCTAGCCAATGTGTTTACTAGTATGTAGGCACTAGCCTATAGAAGGATATGACCTTCTCTCTTCCTCCAGGGACCACATTTCATAAATTTTCAGACTAGATGCTCCTGGTACACAACAATACACATGATGGCTTTGTTTCATCACATTTTCATACTATACCTATCAGAAACCTTGAAACTCAAACTGCATCAACCAACAATCAGCTACTCTGAATAATTAGATCAATGTCACTAGAATATTATTCTGGACCTAGCAACCTACATCATCATTTAGATTCAGTTGCAACCTCAAAAATCATGCATCAGAATGCATACGCTACATTACTGAACCCAACCTACGTGTATACACTACTTCCTTTGATAAAACTTCTATATACCTTCAAAACCACTGAAACATAAAACTTTTGAATCAAGTCTATACCAACCAGCAATATACCGAAAATCTACTATCAATATATATAGCCTTACATAGGTAATAGCAGAGATCGCCCATCTCACTTATAAAATTAGTCAATCAGATATCAAACTCCTTATGCATTCAGATCTAAAGAGACTTCATATATAGACAACAGTAAAAAAATAATACTAATATAAAAGATCAATCATCTCTGAATAACATACTTTTTCTTTTGCATACACTACTTGGAAGAGCCTAACCATCGTGTATATGCAACTTCACCAAAGCGAACCATCATACAGATCTGCAAATATTAACTCATAACTTCGCGGGTATTCCAAACTTCAGAGAAACCCAGATCATGACATTCAAAGAATGAAATAGGTGTACACAATTAGATCTGGCCCAACCAATATCAGATCATTCAATGATAAGTCATTTCAGATCCGATGATCCTGATCCAACATTGAATTCAAGATGCAAAAAATATTTAAGATGAAATCACCAACATAGCCCCTATAACATAAAATATACTTTAGATAGAAGTATTCATTAGAAACTCATTCCCTTGCACACCATAGCCTAATGATCTTCTTATCCTTATATGGTTTTGGGCCTTTCTCGGTACCTCAGACCAAAATCACTTAGTACCAATACCTCAGACCAAATACCTCAGACCAATACCTCAGACCAAATACCTTGGACCAAAACCTTGATTTTCCATCTTGTATGTGCTTTTCCTCATGTGAGAGTGTGTGTATAGGTATACACTCTTTTTGTTCTATGTACAAATGTGTATATGTCATTTTGACTAAGTGGACTTGCGTATACTTCTTAAACTGCCTTACATCAACCTTTTCCTTCACCTTCTTTATTCTTATCAGTAGACCTTAGTTCCATCTTCATGTTCTTCTGTACCACTACCTTGTTATGTCTGAATATTCCTATTGTACTTTAAGTTGCGTTTTATCAAAACTGAATTGACCTGTGAGTGAGTTTCCATCGAGGACAACACTTGTATCATAATTCCAACAATATCCCCCTTTGGACTTGATGGCAACCATGATGGTGTTGATTACTGCAAGCTATAGAAACTGTTAGAGATATCATTCAACACCAAAATACTCTCCCCTTTGACATCAAGGGAAAATGGAAGACCAAACAACTTTCCTCCTTTGATATACATTATGTTCTCCATACTCCCCATGAGTACATGTCGAGTCTGTAGAGATATAATCAAAGGAATAACATGACTCTATAACTCAACTAAGTGAGTATGACCTCCTTATGACTAGTGACTCATACATACAACAACCACCCAACCAAGTGAGGATACACCACATTTGACTCATCCACCCAACCAAGTGGGGATATACCAGTGACAGAAATACAACAAATATTACATCATCCATCCCATGCAAAGTGGGGATACAAAGTACATCATTTTTCCAATAGGACTCATTCAAATATAGACTATGACTTAAACAACAAATCATAATTGAATTCAGAAACCAAAATTCCAACAATGCAGAATGTGTGTGAAGGCTAATGCTCCCCCTGAACCTATGCTACCTATGCATTGTCAACAAGTCATTTATCAAGGAATCTTTGTCAATTAGATAAAAATCAATGAACAAAGCATATCATCAAACTGTAATCATCAATATCAGACTGAGCACCCATATCAGAGTCTGACCCACTATTTTTCTGTCAGAAAATCATATACGCTCCTTTATCCATAAAAACTCGCATGTATATGTGACTATACTTCATGAAACTGTGTATAATAACCTTCCTTTGAAAAATGGATTTAAGAGTAAGGTCATCTAGAAACTACTCCCAACTTTTGTCTAAGATAATCAAATGCTTCTTTGGGAAGTGGTTTAGTGAATATATCAACAACCTATTCTTTGGAGGGAACATACTCTAATTTAACCTTTTGTTCAAGCACTTGTTCTCGTCAAAAATGTTACTTAAGGGGTATGTGCTTGGTCTTGGAGTTCATGACTGGATTTTTTGAAATACTCATGGCACTTATACTATCACATAGAATGGAGATGAGTGGAGTACATGTGATTTGAATGTCTTTCAATGTTTGCATCATCCAAAGTAGTTGTGTGCCGCAAGATGCAATAGCCACATATTCTACTTTAGCTATAGATAAGGAAATCAAACTTTGTTTCTTGCTAAACCATGACACTAACTGAGAACCCATATAGAATTCACCTCCACGAGTGCCCTTTTGATCATCAACATTTCCTGCTGAATTTGCATCTGTATATGCATGAAGAGTGAGGTCTATATCTTTAGGATACCATAGTCCAAAGTCCTGAGTTCCTTGAAGATATTTGAAACTTCTTTTGATTGCCTAGAGATGTGATTTCTTTGGATTTTCTCGGAACCTTCCAACAATTCCTACTGCATGCATGATATCATGGCTGGTACCTGTTACATAAATAAAACTTCCAATCATAGATTTGTTAGTTGATTGGTTTACTACTGGTGATACCTCGTTAGAACTGAGACTTCATCCTGTTACCATTGGAGTACATACTGGTTTAGAATCTTCTATTCTGTACTTCTTCATGATTTGCATTAGATATTTGGTTTGCGAAATAAAGATACCATCTTTGGTTTGTTGTACTTGTAGACCAAGAAAATAAGTAAGTTCACCAAGTAAGGACATTTCAAATTCTTGTTGTATTACTAAAGAAAAACTCTAACTCATGGATTCTTCATTGCTACCAAAGATGATGTCATCAACATAAACAAAAATAAATAATAGTTTATCATTTTTAGCCTTTGTGTATAAATTGCTATCAACAAAACCTTTTGTGAAACCTTGTTGTTCAAATATTTGTCAAGGTGATAATACCAAGCCCTTGGAGCCTATTTGAGACCATAGAGAGGCTTTTTAAGCTTGCATACGAGTTTTTCATCATTTCCAAGAATGAATCCTTCTGGTTGTTCAATATAAACTTCTTCTTCTAAGTCTCCATTAAGGAAGGCTAATTTTACATCCATTTGATATACTTTGAATTTTTGAAAAATAGAAAGAGCAAGAAACATCTTTATGGCTTCAAGCTTAGAAACAGGTGCAAAAGTTTCTTCAAGATCTATACCTTCTTGTTGAGCATACCATTTACAAACAAGTTTGGCCTTGTTTCTAATAACTTCTCCATTTTCATTCAGCTTGATCTCAAATATTTACTTTGTTCCTATAACATTTTTAATGTTAGGTTCTACCTCTAGTGCCGCATCCCGCATTTCATCTAGTGTAGCACATCTTCTTTCTCTCAGAACCAAACAGAAATCAAAGTCAAAGGCACTGGCGTAGGTAAGTTTGGCAAAGGTGGGGGTAGGATTTACCTTAGCTGGTATCTTACTATACATACAATTGAATCTTTATTAAAATTGGGCAAGGATTCCCCATTTTCCCTCTTCAGGTTCCCAAACTCCATATGATAGTATAGCAGGTCCTTTTTATCTCCCCAATGTTTTATGAATGTATCATCTAAAGATTCGATATCCACTATAGATCTTAGGGCTTATTCTCTGAACCATTTCCTAGCCTCCCCATCTAGGCTTTGGACAAAGGCTCTCATCCACACATAATCTTCACTAATATCCAGATTATCAGCATAGCTATAAAATGACTCAAGGTGTTCTTCAGCAGTGACACCTTCAGTCCTAGTGAACTTAGGCATATACTTCTGATATTCTCCAGTGAGCATAGCATTCAAAGGAGTCGGCAGTATTAGAGGTCCATCCCTAGCGGCTATGATTCTTTCTATTTTGGTGGGTGCTTGCGGACCTGACATAACTGTGGTGACTAAAAGAGTACTAGAAGTCCGAATCATAGAAGGCGGAGGAGTGATTGACGAGACCAAAGGAGTATGGTGAATAGGAGGCGAGGTTCCCTTTGGGCTAACAACGAAAGGAGAAACTAAAGAATAAGGAGATTTATGAATTTTTGAGGGCTTTCCTTCACTGCTAGTATTAGAATCTGTACTCTCAACATGTATTTGTTCTATTGAAGGATCTTCTTGAAGAGATATAGAATATTGTTTAGGTTTACTTGAACCCGATGCTCCTTTATGCATATCTTCTCCTTGATGGTCTTCTCCGGGTCAGGTACTGGGTTAGCTTACGATTTCTGAGGATTTCTCTGAGTATGCCTCACAAACTGAGCCAGAATTATGAAGTGGAGTCGACAAGAGGTTCAGCCTCTAGTAGAGTCGCCAGATAGATGATTACAACCAAAAACGTTTTGCCCAGACTTTGTCTTTCATCAAAGTTGGGTCCATGTCGTTTCCCGAGGAAGCTTAGCTTCAGTTTCCAATCCCAAACAATGGCGCCAATTTTGTTATTAATCCAGGAAAATCTCTGAGGTTGTAAATCGGAGATTCCTGGTAACATATGATCTTTAATATTGTTCTCTGAACTATTGGAATAAATGATGGTTTGGATCAAGCCAGATAACCATTTCAACTACGTTTTTACTGAAGAAATGCATGAACACCCCCAATAACACAAGGCTTTACACTGCTAATGCTCAATAGTTTGTAGATTTAATGGATAGATGGAGAACACTGCCTATGCCAGAAAATTACATACATGAACCTATATGAATGGCTAGCTACAGGCAGCGAATGAACTTACTGACTATACTGGCAGATGCATATATAATCACACATATAAATGGCTAGCCATAAGCAACAGAGAAGCTTTCAAATCTAATGTATCAAAGCAAAGATAAGATGATAGTTATCTGGCCTTAAACACATAGAAAACCTTAACAAATTGTTCAAGTGCAAGCATAGAATGGGAGAGAAATGGACATTAAACATGTAACAACAAAAGAAGCTTTTATTACTAAAAATGAAGATGAGAAGCTTAAGTAGCGAAGTCACATGAGTCTCCAGAAGTTGAACCCATATTAAATCTTACTAACAGCCATTTATAGCTTGTCTACAATGCTCTTGAGCTCTCTAGAAGGCTCTGAGTCTTAGTCTTCCTGATCTGTTCTCTAGTTGTTTGATTCCCCCTACCGGCAAGCATGGCTCATTGGTTTTCCTCTTCTGACAAGGGAATAACTGCATCCAAATATCTTGGGTAGTGGATGCGCTATCTGGGAGCTCTTCCACGCTAGAAACGCCCCACAATCATTCTTTTTGTTTGCTGGGCTGTGCTGTCGATCTCCATGATTGCTTCTCATCCTTTGTCTCCTGACAGTTATTTCTCGGCCTTTGATTATGTGATAGAATGGGTCTTTCGGGCCTATGTTATCCTTTAAATGCAATATGGGGACTGTTTTTTGGTATAACAGAGAAATGATGCGACCATGAGAAATCCCGCCCTTCTCTGTTCTTTCGGGCTTTAATAGTCTTGAAAAATGGTTAATTCCTCCATTAAGTCCACCCTTGGGTCACTATCACATGTCGCAATTCGTAACTGATTGTTTCACCCTTCGGGTGTAGGATACAGGTCAAAGGCATAAGGACTATATGGCGGACGCATGAGTAGGCCAAGGATTAAACATCAGTCGTTGGATCAAGTGAACGGGCAACAGAGATCTCTTGGTGGGATAAATCGAGTGGAAGTGGTAAGCGGAGTTGATCGAAATGCTTTTGGGAGGAGAGCGATAAATGTACAATGGCCAGTGATTCCATTTAGGTGATGACACGTGGTAGATGGGACAAGAGAAAACCACTTTATCACAAGTTATTGCACGGACGGCTTGCGAGAGTGGGAGGAGCGATCACCATTGGATTGAATGGATGGACGACGGAGATCTATTTGTGGTGGGATGTGAGAGCGAATTGGGCATGGGCCTTTGGATCTTGGAGGCACTGATCCAACGGTGGAGGAATTATTGTGATATCGCATCGGCAGAAGTCAGTGGAGAAGAGCCCTTATACATATCAGATCTCCGATATCGATTTAAGGCTCGGACACGATACACCACTGTAAAATGAATTATCACAATATCGCATTTGAGGGGCAATCGACAATCGGCCATCAACGATTGTCAAAGACATGGATTATGAAAGACCCGCTGAAAGCTCTGATGGTGATGAGGAATGAAAGCGCCGAGGTTATATGGTAGGGTATTATGGAAGGCTTGCACTTCGCGCTTAAGGACTGGGGGATAAAACAGGGGCTTTGTTGGGTTTCGAAGGGTTCAAACAGGTAACAGAGAGGTTTTAGGAGGAAAAAAAAGAGATAGCGGGGCTATGGAGTATAAGGAAAATGAAGGAGAAGGGAGGAACAGACTGCTGCGATATACCCTTCTGAGTGTAAACACATAGCCAAGTTGGTATTTGGTCCTCCAAACGCTGGAGTATGTAGCAGAGCTAATAGGTCCATAAAAGATTTTTGGAGCCGAAGAAGGTATAGCTTCTGCAGTGAAAAATACTGGAGGGGTGACACCTTTTGAATTCTGAAACTCAACTTCCAGATGTTCAAGTGAGTGAACTTCAGTCTCAAAGGGAGACATTCGAACAACTACTAGTTCGAATGTAGCCTTAGTTTGAACTGAGATGCATTCTGGATCAACTCTAGATGGAGTTGTTTCAGGTATAGAAGTGTCTACCATTAAACTAGGATTAGTTCTAATGTCCTCTTGTAACTGCGGAACTTCTTCTCTAAAGGTAGATGTAGCAGAAATGATCAGAGTAACTGTAGTCTTTGACGATGTTGAAACAAAATTTTTGAATAAACCAGATTAATTGGACTCAATTAAATGAGACCGCTTTGTCCGGATTAGCTTTGCTTTCGGGGTCAAAGACGGTTGACTCGCTAGTCTCCGCGAATGACGGGGTTTTGATTGACTTTATTCCACAATTGTGGATTACTTGATCAACTCAAAATTAAGGGGAAAATGATGTTATTCTAATTTCAATTAATTTTAATGACGCTTTGACACAAATTCGCTTTTTCAATTTTTAAGAGTCGAGAAAAAGCTAAAGATGACACTAGTCTCCTTCGATTTTTAATGAGCCTGAAGTGACAAGTTCTCAGATGGACCTTTTCTTTTAAAGAGTCGAAAAGGAATGAAAGTGACTACTCTGGAAAATCTAGATAGAGGGATTACCAAACCAATCGCAAAACTACAATATACACCTTGCTGATAAATTAAAGAGAAATTACCAAGGAATTATGTAGTGCAGTCAATCTTCCTGAATGTTGTGTTCAGTGCATTGCGATCAATAAGGTGGCAAACTCAACTTCCTATGGATAAAGTATATAAGCCTATTGTGGTCTCCCAATATATACGCAACAGTACGGGGAACAAAAGTCCGTGCTAGCACTTGTCGTATCAAGGAGGAGGAATCACCCAACCTTCAATGAAATTGATAGTTACTAGTTTTAATGACGTCAGAACACGTCACTAGCCTAGACCTCTAGATGTGTTGCGTTAAGTTCCAAAGCATTGTTAAGTTAATTGAAATTTATTTAGAGTTTATCTTGTTTAAAGTTTTCCTTTAAATGGTTTATCGCATGATGTTGATTTGAAATTCCTAAAATGCAATCTACAATGATAAACAATCTTTGTTTATTTTGAGCAATGAAAACCCTAGCTACTAGGGAAAGAAGATTACAATTCTTTCAAACAAAGAGAAAACAACACACACTAGTGCATTTTCCTAAATCATTTTCTGCGCACAAACTAAAAATTCTAAATGCAAATGCATGTATTTGTTTTCATTCCCCTTAATGTGAAAATTGCCAAAAAGGAAAACTAAATGTAGCAAAGATCTGAAATATTTTACTGAAAGTGACATTTTCGACAAATTTTTTTTCTGAAAGGGAGAGGAAGACTAAACAAAAATTTTCACTTTTGAATAAAAAAATGCTTTCAACACTTCGAATATAAACAAATCAAACCAAATACATGAAGAAAAGTTCAATCGACTATCAAGGGAAGGAAGAACCCATGACACTTCTCTTTTTGACACAAAACGACAATTACAACACTTTTTGTACTAGAGTGACAGATCGATTTAAACAACTTTTTGACAAAGGATTACAAATGATGAACAAATACATAAAAACATTTACTAATCCTAATCTAATGGAGGCTAATCTTTTTGATGCAAGTAGGCCTCAGTAAGGAGGCATTGTTCATAAGAAGCAAAACAACTAAGCAAAACTAAAAACAAGATCAAAAACCCCCAATTTTTATAATATAAAAGGGTTCAGTCAGTCAACGCACCTGGGCTTCGCAGAAACAAGGATGCATCACACTTTACACACTTGGGAGGTGCGATGCATACTGGGTTACAGTGACAGATAATGTGATGGGCCAGGGAGCGCAATTGAAGTGGGTTTTGGCTCAGATGTGCAGTTTTTTTCAGTGAGTTAAGCTGAGCTATGATGGACAGTAAAGAGAAAAGTATAGAGGAATGTCTTCAAAGGTTACTGAGCTACCAAAAGGGCATATAGATGTGCTTGTAAGTCAAATGTTTAATTCATAAACTAAACCAGAGATTGACTGAAGTGGCGTTCATCTACTATACAATTGTATAGCAAGAGAAATTCGAAGGCTACCTAGCTAACTTCAGGCTCTGTATATACTTTATAAAACAAAAAATAACAACAAACAAACATCTATTCTTCCCCAATAGAGTCACCAATTTGTTTTTGGGAAAACTAGTGTCTTGTTAAATTACTAGCCCTCTAGGTTTGGCAGCTACCCTAGAAACAATAGTTTAAAGCAATTCAACGATTTATTCTATGTGTAACAGATAAGAGAAAGATAATGGAACCAACCTGGAACTTTTGCTTAATCCCTTGCTTGATCTCTCTCCCCCTTAACGAAGCTTGCAACTCCTCCCCGTACTTAACCCACTTGGAGAGTACCTGCAGAAACACAGTAACAAAGAATCGTCAAAGCATCTTGATCTATTATGACATAAACATTACAAAATCAGATATATAATGAATGATCTATTATGACATAAACATTATAGAATCAAATATATAATGAAAAAATCATAGCATTCACAAATGATAACATTCACAATTGCACAATCATATGGAAGAAAACTTGAATAACTTTGTTAAATAGAAGGGAAAATTACAACCCAGCTGTTTGATCCAACATCATCCTCCCAACATCAATCACCCTTCACTTCATGAAATAGCAAGATCATACCAACAATACAATGCTCCTTCCTCAATAACAAACTATCAACACTTCTTTGCAATTCACAACATTCCAGCCTCCAGATCTCTTAAATAAGGGATCCATTTATAGATGTGTGCAAGGGTGTGAGTAATTTCTGGGTTTTCGTTAGTGTCATTCAACTTGGAGATTTCTTGGATCTCTTACTCATCCCTAGGCAAATTCAGAGAGGAAAGGGGCATAGGAGAAGTTTCTAGAAGATTCCATGAGCTACCACCTAGCAAATTGTCTCAAACATTTG
Source organism: Pinus tabuliformis (assembly GCA_031772625.1). Classification (NCBI taxonomy): domain Eukaryota; kingdom Viridiplantae; phylum Streptophyta; class Pinopsida; order Pinales; family Pinaceae; genus Pinus; species Pinus tabuliformis. The sequence goes on from CM062819.1 coordinate 380,272,902, forward strand.
TCCATCCTCTCCCATCGCACCCTATAGAAGGCCCAAATAGTATGCATTGCACCCTGGTAGTGTAACACTCAGTATGCATTGCACTTTTCTAGTGGAGCAGTCAGTATGGTTTAGTTTAGGCCAATTCTGGATGGCTTCTCAGATGGAACTTTTGGGGAATGATGTAACCAGATGACCATGTTCTTTTAGGGTATGAAACAACTCTTTTAGGGTTTGAAGAGCCCTAGTTTATTGACATATAAGTTTGGGGTTGATGTTCCAAATTATGTCTATAACATGCATGACTCATATATTAGAAAAAATGTGCAGTTCTTGAAGAGATATTATAATTCAAAATGAGAATAGGGGTATTTGGTGAATGATTACATTCCATCAAATAATAGTAGAATTGGATGATACATGTGCCTAGTAGGTGTAAAGGTGAAGGTATTAAAAAATGGTAAGCTTTTGGAGTTCCAATATGGAGTGGATCTAGATATATTGGAGGCACCAAAAATTAAGCACAGTGGGTTGGTATGGTGGAGCATTGTTTACCTTTATAGCTATAAACTAATACACCATTCTACTGTAGTTTGCAACTCAGGTGAGCATTACCTCCCTCAAGGGTAGTCTTGTTGGAATAAAACCCATACCGACAAAAAAAATAGAATAAGAAGGAGATAAAGTCTTATTTTTAATGGTGAATAAGTAAGAAGGGAGAGCTGGAAAATAGCATTGTTAAAAGTTTAAAGTAGGACAAAAGGAAAAATGAGTATGACTGGAGGAGAATGTTTACAAAACCATGATTCTCTAACATGTTTAATAACATTTCTGGGAATTAATGAATTATCTTATAATGTACAACTGAAATCTTAGAAATAAATAACTAATTCTTATTCTTAATAAAAAAATCATTTTTTAGAGCAAATAATGTCTTTGGTAAGTTAAAAGTTCATGTCGTCTTTGCAAAACATTACCATTTACGAGAAATCCTGTGTCTAGTACTGGGAAATATGCATTAAGTATTAGTCTACATTCTGCATAATTGTACCCAAACTCATAATATTCATCCGTGATAGTAAAAATAGTACTAGAGAAGCATGCCATAAGTCAAGTAGTAGTATACATTGTGTATAAGTGTACCCAAATTACTAATACACCTACATGACAATCGAACCATTACTGGAGAAACATGGAGTGAGAAAAAGGATACTAAACATTTTGGATGATAAGAAGATTGAAGAACTATTTGTTGGCATTATGATACAAGTGTTGTCCTTGATGGCAACTCACTCAGAGATATGATACAGGTGATGGCAACTCAATCAGAGGACAGATCTTAATACAGCAGGTCAAGAGAGAGATCTACGCTGGTTAACCTTGATGAAAGCGCATATACATGCGGGTGAGAAGAACAAAAGGCATGTATGCGTACACACGCAGGTTCACAAAAGGAGAGGCGTGTACATTGGTCCATGGTATTTGGTTCATGGTATTTCGGTATTGGTCCGAAGTGTTGACCCCAGGTATTGGGTCCAAGGTATTGTTTCTACATGGTTTTGGACAATGGTATTGAGAGAAGCCTAAACCTATATAAAGAGAAGATCATTAGGCCAAGGGTAAGTTTTCAGGTAATGAGTGTCTAATGAAGTGTGGAGATCCAGTATGCTGGTTATGGGTTTATGATGCTTGGCTCGATCTGAATCAAGTTGGAAATGGCAGTGAAGGTATAAGTGATTATCTTTAGATATGTACGTGAGTTATCTCTGGTGAATGCACGTGTACACGCAGTTTTGACAACAGTCAAGTAGAATATGCATTATGACATTTAATGTTCTAGTTTGTTGTTGGTTCTAGTGGTTGTTGCCGAGTTCTGGGCTCTGGTCTGTGTTCTGGTAACTGTGTTCTGATGACAGGGTTTCAGTGATTCAGTATTGGGTGATTTAGTGATTGATGATGCAGGTATAGTTGATGATTGTCTTACAATGGTGATTGTTTTTTATTTATGGATGCAGTCTGAAAATTTATGAAACGTGGTCCCTGGAAGAAATGAGAATGTTGTAGCCTTCTGTAGGCTAGCACCACTAGTACTTCAGCTAGTACAAGAGCTAAGGGGGTTGTAGCTCCCTTCCAGGAGAGTCTGGAGAATGAGAGAAGGTTGTAGCCTTCTACAAGTAGAAGCCTGTGTATTGGTATAAGACTACACCAATACTATAGTAAAAGGAATTTTTCTTATTAAAAGAAGATAAAGACGAATTGCAGCAGGTGGTTTTCACCCACATTGGGTTTCCACCTTATATCATGGTGTTCATGTGTGCTCCTTATGTGTGATGTTATGTTCTATTTTATTGTACCTATTTACTATTAATATGGTTAATAATGTTCTGATACACTCATTGAAGATCAACTAACTGAATCATAAGTTTATTGGATATACGCTAGTTGCAATTAACACAGTTGCGTATATACGCGGGTATCATTAATTGAAGTAGCATATATGAATCTGAGTATGGAAATGAAAAAGTGTCTGATTTGATAATACTGATTCACCCTCCCCCTCTCATTATTATTTCCAACACTATTTATACAACAAACTGTATGCAACCGTTTCTAAGCATTAAGATATATCAACCGAATATCAATTAACTCTCTAGCACAACAATACATAGAATTTACCCATACATTAAGAGAAATGCTTTTACATATCATCACGGCAAACCATAACTACCTAACAAAAACTCTAAGGATCGGGATATTCTAAAACAGAGACCAAATCTAGCAGTAATTACCCCTGCTATCAAATGTAGTAAAAAGATAAAATATCTCATAACAAAGAAACATATGCACTGATAGGAGTGACATGGTAAAAAGGAAAAAAAAACAACTATCTAATTCTAAATGCCACTAGATTTCACACCCAAATTCACCTACATCGTTTGTGATTGAGAAGTAAAACATAAAATATTTCCTTGCTTAGAGGCGTTGTTACAAACATTTACATGAGAAGAAAAAACATAACCAACAGGGATTTCAAACCCCAAATAAACAACTATTGTCAGTGCCTAGAAAGCAAGACGTTGCCATTAAATAGTAGTGAATCAAATCTTGGGTGCACTTTGTTAGCACTCGAATCTTCCTCAGGCTAAAGAAGGCAAAACTCGAGGCAACATCAAACCAAGCTCAGCCTCGTAGCTAGCCCTATGAGGACAGGAGAGGGCTCTGTCCAGTCAATCTCGATAAAATGCGCAATAGGGTGCGAGATGACGGAAAATGGGAACTGATTTTAGGCTAGTAAATAGATAAGAGAGGGTATTTTGATAAATGACTAGGTTTTCTGGGCAGTGTGGGATCAAGAACAGCATGAGCAGAGAAATTAAATCTGAGACACAGATTATCTCAGGAGGCAAGACAGGCAATAAATTTAGCATTCAATTTTGAAATTATATGGAATGAAAAGACTGCTAAGAGGTTGACAAGGGAAATAGCTGAATCCTTGTCAAACAAAAGAAAACACAAAACATGAATACCTTCCCAGGGCAGAGCAGTAAACTGGATTCTGCCCTTCTCACTTAAAAGTATTCATCTAGAAATGATTATGAAATGAAATGTGAAACATAACCAGCTAAATATGAAACAAAAGAAAAGACAAATGCTAGATTCACACCACAAGAATCTCAGGAGTCAGAGCTGTATCTTTTCATTAAATCCCTGTCAAAAACTGTATAGTGAAGTTTTCCTTCACACCTCTCCCACTATTTTCCAGAACTCAGAACTCTCCACACATGACACATAACTTTTTATACAATAAATAGACTCAGGAATGTGAAACATATTGATTGAGAATACAGGCCGTTTCACCTAAAATCATAATAATAGGAAAAGTCTACTCTAAAAAGGAGCAGCGTTACATTTTGCTGGTTGATGACCAATTAAAAGGAAACATCTGGAACATAGACCCTTTTATTTTGCAACTGTAGTAAAAAATAGATCGTCGGTTTCCTATCTTTCTGCTATGGTAAGTATTTTGCATTTTAATTTAGGCTTTACGGTTTCTGGCTCTTCACCTTCTGCTCCTCAACATTGATCCTCCATTGCACCTTCACTGCACGGTGGTTCATATATTTCTCATCCATCTCCATTCTCCGTTCAAATAGATTACAATATTTTTCATGACGTTTCATCCACCCCTCCTCAGCCATCTTAAGGTTTGAAATGATCATCTTATTGTTCTCAGACAAGGTTGCCTTAATTCCAGCTATTTTTGATGATGATTTTCGCTTTTTCCTTGGATATTGTTTATCTCTATCAGTAGAGGTATCACTAGGGCTTTGAAGTGGTGTCTCAGGCATTGTATTTTCATGCATTATCACGTTCTTTGCAGGTGTAAGGTAATCTTCAAATGTTTCCATGATCTGATGTGGATGTATCAATAATCATATCTCCAACATCATTTCCTTTCTGGCCAAAATGTTTATTCATTGCATCATATAGTTCCTTGGTATAATTAGTTGGTAGTAACTTGTTCATCTGTTCCTTTGGTGTCATGTTACAGTAGTTGACATGACCTGGTGGAATATTTCTTTCATAATGTCTAATCTTCTTATAGTCAGGTAGAATATGTTTCTATCTGCTCCATTCTCCACAAGAAATGTCATTGTCAAACCTACAATCGAATGGCTGTCTAGATGGCAATGCATCAACCAAATTCCTGGATTGTTCACTATGAATCTTATTATTGCCCATATGCCTGTAGGAACTGCAATGATGTTTCTCATCTGAGGGTCAATGAGGTTGAAGTCAAGTGGATCAATTTCAAGATTATAATTACCGAATCCCTGCCATATAACATAAAAATTGAACCCATGAATGTGGATCGGATGGCTCTCAATTGTAACAAGACCTGTAGCCTGAAGCACTACTTGTATAGTGCTATTGAATTTGAGAACCTTTACTCGAGTGCCCAACTGCGTTTCTAAGAGACTAGCTGGCAGATTTTGGGAAGTGTAATTGAATGGCAGTGGAGGATTATCTGGAAAATCTTTGGTGAAAACTCCACTGATGTTATGGAACAGAGCTTGCAGCATGGCAAAATTCTGTGGCAAAATGAATGAAAAATTGTTCATGCTTCCCACCAATCTTTGGCCATTGGGTCCTGCATAGGAATTGCTTGGGCAACTATGGAGTTCTAATCCAATTGTAATGAGCATCTCCTTGTTCACTGTTTGAGGAATCGAGGCCTTCAGGCTCCTCAGCTTTGTGATAAATTTGAAAGCAGTTGGGGTATCATTAAATGCAGGGAGAAGAGGCATGACAGAGAGGGAATTCGAATTGGAAGAAGTGGTATCTTCATCATGGGACTTGTAATCCAGTGTTGCTGTCGTGGTGGAATTGTTGAATGGAATTCCCGGTGCGCTGTTGTAGACTCGAGCAGCCATGTAGTATTTTCCAGATGATTTTTTGGCCTTGAGGAGCACATCGGTGGTCTGACTAGGTGATATGAGGACTGTTTTGGTTTTGTAGGGTTTCGTGTAAGAGGTGTCCACGGCCACAACGGTCATCTTGTGTTTTGCAATGGTGAAGAATAGTTGGCGATTGAGGCCAGCATTGACCATTCTCAGAAGATATGTCTTTCCACTCTCAACCTAAACTCTGAAGGTATCTACTTTTGAGCATGAGAACAAGTCTCCCAGCTGGCTATTAACGGTGAAAGCGTCGGATTCATTTGCTGCTATTGCCAATTTGTTTGAATACCCAGAATGAAGGAAGCTATATCAGAAGAATCCTGATAGAAAAACACATTCTTTGGATGTCTTTCAACTTTAGATTCGAACACTGGATAGATCATCCAAGTCCAATTCATATGTGGACCGCTTTCTGAATAGAAGAACGTATGATAGCGCTGTCGAAAGGATGATTTGAATTGAAAAATCACCAAACGGTGATGAATGCAGGGTGAAAGGCTCAATGCGCCACGTGCACTCCCATTGCGCCATGTTGGTTTGGTGCACCGCGAACACACAAAAATGCACTGACAAATGATACCCAGTGCGTCGCGCGCACTCTATGTGCCACACGCTCTTTGTATGCGTCGCGCGTTGACTGTCAGCGCAATTCCAGCCTCAAAACAAAAAAAATTGTCCTTTATCCCTTCAATTAGATCTTTTTGGATGCAAATGGCCTTTCAATCAATGAAAATATCTTGATGACTTTGATTTTGGCAAATTCACTTTGTAAAGTTGTAGAGTCTTGGCACTTTGACAACTTGGACACAAACTCTGATTTCTCGTTTCCTCTAACTTTTGGCCTTGAAATGATGATTTTTTCTTCATTGATTTCCTGTAGGTGTTGGAGCCGCTGAAACCATGAAGACTTATTTTGATCCTCTCTACGTGCCTTTGGCATTATTGAACATTCTGCAAACCATTCAATCAATCCTGTCATATTTTTCACTCGATCGAGTCTTGCCATAGAAAATATAATGGGTTTTTTATGGTCATTCAAGGAACACATATGTTCAGCTGTCTGCTCAGGATTAAACAAGAGTTCCTCAATTTGAATCCTGTAAAGCAGTAAGGCGGCGCTGCTTTTCTGTGTAAGGGAAATAAATCTACATGTCTGCTCCAGGAGAAACAATGTTGAATTTGGATTAAAAACATTAATTCCATTATCCACATGGTAGAGACTAAGAAGGGTGAAAGAAATTTGGCTTTCATACTGTCCAATAGTATCCTTACTTCCTGCAATCTCTTGATATGTTAGTGATAATGAAATCTGCGTGATTCATTGCAATTAGATCTGCAGTAAACTGACAAGAGAAGTAGTGTTTTTCCTCAAAATCCCTCCAATATATGTCTGAATTTGGGTATTTCGTCCTCTCCAAAGCTTGAGCAATGTTGCACTCAGTAATTCCTTGTTTATGTGCCATAAAAGATGTGACTAAATCCCCATCGTTGTAATTTCCAATAATCAGATCAGGTTGACCTTTCAGCTCAGCACTTACTTCATTTGATACATCCTGTGCATTTGACAATGTTTCAATTATCAGTGAACTTGGTCTCAGATTTTAGATTGTCCAACTTCATTGTTTTATAAGGCACTTTTGGACAGCTACAAGCCACACAGGGTTCTCTTTCAAGATAATAACCATCAAACTCCACCAAACTGCTGAGCGTGTTGTATATTCGACAATTAGGATGATTTGCCAAGAGTTCGTTTTGTGAATGGGGTGTATCATCAAACAAATTTGACAATTTCTTCTTCAAAACAAAGTTCCGAAGAAGAAATATCTTTGAGCATTAATGATGAAGAAACTCTTGAAATAAACTCTTACTGAACTTCCCTCTAGTTTGCAAGCGTTACTTCACACTTGTGGAGACAAAACCCTGGACTCCGGAATTAAAATGACTCTTTTGGACCAAAATGGCATTCGATGACTGCAAATGATGAGAAATGAACCTTGGTGAATTTGACTCTGACAGAGGACTGACAAGACTGAGTCTAACACGCTTGACGCTTTCCATAAGGATTTTTGAGTAAAAATTTAAAGTTTCCTCTAATAAACTTAAGATTATTCCTCAGTTGCAGTGAGTTGACTACACAAGAGGTGAGTGTGAATTAACCAGCCTGCTAGAGATGAATGTTTGTCAGAGATCCATTTTCCATGGCCATGATACACAAGAATGAATAATGTAGGCACCGTTGGCATACTCGTGTCAAAACCCCAACAACAAAAAAAGAAGGTATTAGCAATCTTAACTACCTCACAGTGAATAATGTGCATAGGAGAAAGAGAAAGAAACTAGTTCTTAATAGTGGCACCTGTGAAATGGCCTCCAGACGAAGATCTTGTGTAGGTCCACCATGTGAAAAAGAAAAAGAAAACAAAAACCATGTAACCCATAAAATCATTATAAAAGTGAGGAAAATGTTTGGGAAAGGCCTTGGTTAAGCCACGAGGGATTCACTCAATGAACCTATGACACAACACGTGTGTTCATGGCATACTAATTAATACCCTTAATTTGACTACATATTAGAAAATACCTCAAAAATCACATTATTTAAACCCCTACCAATATAAATCCAATACACCTTCCTAATTTATGAAACCCCTATTTTCATGAAATATTGTATGTATCCATTTTTTTATGCACATTTTTTATACCCTTTTATTTTTATATCTGTGATATAGTGACATGATGATTATCTTATGGCCCGACGTGCATTCTACAATGCCCCTTTCTTCTTTTCATATACATTGTAAATGCATATTAGTTGAACCTTTCATATTTTGATAGATAGTGTAAATGCATATTAGTTCTCTCACAATGCAATTACTTAACCCACACTCAAGCACATCTCACTATGATTTGTGGCATTTAATGGTCGAGAGGATATGTAACCTACTGAGCCACCATACCTAAGAGAGGAGAACACCCCCTGGTTTCCAACATACCAGAGAGAAGGAAGAGAAGTATGCACCACTAGAATACAGGGAAGTCTGCACCGCCAGACCATGAGATAAGGAACCATCAAAAATTGACACATCCACCCAACATGCATGTTACGATACTACGACATGATATGGCACCGAAGGATACACCCTATGAGGGTTAGGCATACTTCCTTCTCATTGATAATACTTGCTGCTTTGCCAAAGGGAAGTTCAAGCTTAGAATGGAAGTAAGGTTATTATTCTTTCTTTGAGGAATAGGAAGTGGTAATGAAAGGCCTTACCTTAAGGTCAACCTCTTCTTTTAGTTTGAGGGAAATTGTAACCTCAAGGTCAAATTCAAGCTCAATGTGAAGGTCAAGCTCTTGTTTTAGGGACATAGAGGTAACATAAGATAGTTAGCCCTTATGGGAGATTACGTTTCATTAGGTTTCAAGGGGCAGTGAACAAGCTATATTGATTCTATTGAACGATCCATCCAAGCAATCTAGCCTTCACCATAGCCATATTACCATTATTGGTCCTACAAGGTGATTTATCTATCCTATTGATTAGTTTGGGTCTTGATTTTCTTGTTGTAATGCTCTCTATGGGTCTTTTATGTTCCCCTTCCCTTCTTCATTAAGATCTGTCATTGTTTTGTCATTTTAGAAGAACCCCATTTTTTTTTGTTTTCCATTGGTTGTTTCATAGTTGGAAGGTATCATGGGGGTGGATAATCTCTGAGAGATAACAAAATGAATGAACACAACACTGAAGCGAAAAAATAATTTAAATATTTATAACGGAAGAGTACTATTTTATTGCAATTGGGGAGGGAGGGCTAGCCAACATGATTGGATGGAATTTATTTGATTCCGATAGGATGGACTTTCTTTGATTCCGATAGGATGGAATTTCTTTGATTCCAGATATAAAAGCATTGGTTTCCCTCCCACATAGAGAAACATTGTTGGATAAGGCACACAAAGATCAACCATGTTTTAGGAAGATTGATTATGTGCATGTATATAAATAACATATAAATTGATCTACATGATGATGAAAAATCAATTGATGAATCTTTGTGAATTTCTTTGCACCAAATAAGGTGTTCAATCACAAGTCTAGACACTCTAGATGTAAGACAACTATCTACAACCAAGTTTGGGGCCCCAAATGTCAAATCAAGGGTGCAATACCAACCTAGACATGCTTAGAAGAAGAGGATGGAAAAGTACCAACACATGCACTCTTAAGGGAATAACATGAAAGCATGAAATCACCTTTTGATTCACTGTCATTTCACCAATGAGATATGGACTATCACTCACAAACTATTTAAAATGCAACAACAGATTGGATATAACATAGAGGCATTAAATGGATGGACTACAACTAGAACATGAGACAAAATTTTGGTTGTAGAGGTGATCTGGTCCATTTGGCTAGCTCAAAACAATGGTGTATTCCAAAATAAACCTCCAAACGTCTATAATATTTTCTACATTTTGAAGGCAAGCATTACTTTAGCATGCACCTCACTAAAGACAAGGATTCCTTGCACTCTTATACCATTGAAAGACAATTCTAAAGGTCATAACCAAGCCAGACCCCACATTGGTGTATGAGACCCCCTTAATTGTGGGAGAAGGGACCCACCTCTACACATTGATTTGACCGCTAAGTCAATGAAAGCATATATACTCTACCCCCTCTAGTTGAACATGTAACCTCTTCGGAGGAAACACATGATCTTAACCATTAGGTCCACTTAATCTAGATATAGTGGATTTCTCTTTAAGGTCTCTTTCACATAATGAGTGATTACATTGGAACCACATTGGAACTAATATGATATAGGAAATAGAAACGACCCTGGAAACAATATCAAGAACTAATATCACTTCCTTGAAATAGCAATGATGTTGGCATTTCTATAATCAGAGAACCTCTTGAAAATATAAGCTAAACAATATGAAAGTAATGCCTTGAACACCAACAACCAATGGCCTTATCACCCTATAATGAAGCAACCTATGCAAGGTCAAATTTAAGGCCTAAAATTTCAACGAAACAAAAGGCATACAGTTTTGTGCCGTCAAGAAAAAAGTGAATCCATATTTCCCCTAAACTCTATATGGACACTAGTTCTTACAAATAATACAATGAAGCCCTTTCTATTTTCCATGACCAGAGTTTATAAAGAGAGGAGATACAAGTCACATAACTACCAAAACATTGTTAAGTAGCTATAAAAACTACAATAACCCATAAACATTATTAACAGAATTATATACAAAAATAATACCACCAACTAAAGAAGTATCGTTCCCTTCCTTTCCCACCTCAATTCCCGTAGGTTATCACATTCATTTCAATAGAATGCTATCCTTACTCCATCAAAAAGATTGTTTCGTGGTTTACGTAAGGTACATTTGATATAATACAGGAAGAATGCAAAGAAAGGCTTATGGAAGATATATCTGACACTTCAATTAAACAAATCATGCACCACTAAATCAAATCATTAAAGGTTAAACACAGAAAAATAGCTTTAGGACCCATTTCAACAGTAAAACAGATATAAAAAATGTGTGAATTTTTTATTTTTAATTTTTAAAATGCTTTAAGTGTTCCCAATAAAATGCCTATAAATCAACTATCTCATTAAAATAAAGAACATGATCCAACAACTTGAAACTGGTACTCAAACAAATATAATGAAGCCTACCTTTGTAGAATAAGAAGGACAAATGAACCATAATCAAGAACGTATTAGCAACACATAATTCCCATAAATAAACAGATTCTACATCGGTGTTACATTTGACATTTTCTCCTGAATCATCCTCTATTTAGGTCTCAAGATTCATGATATTCAACAATATAGAGACCTTGTTTAGGTTAAAAGACTAAAATCAACAAAATCTTGAACAAGAAAATTATAATATTGGGGGTGCAACCAAATACCTCTAGGCTTTCAAAGCTAAAGATATAATGGACTCTCAGAAATAACATTTTGCATTTCCTTGCTTCAGAGAATGTACACCAGGAAATAAGAACTATAAAGCATCTAAACCTAACCATCTTCCATACTACTAATAAATTTTGTATATTGAGAAGTAAATATAGCTACATAGAAATTCATGGATAATTTGTTACATCATAAAGAAAAGACTAATACAATCATATGCAAGAATCTAAAAGCTGTACTGAACATTTATAAAAGGAACTAGATAAGTTACATTTACAAAAAGTAAATTGATAAGAAATGCAAGTTAAAGAACCAAAAAAATGGCAACTAATCGGTGACTATGCAACTCTAGCAAGAGTCATTGCAAAATCCAGGTTCCATTTTCGCTATAATATGTAGGATATCAATAATCTTTCATTGCAATATTAAAGAAAAACTCCTAGAGTTTTCTTCCTCTCTTCAAACTCTAAACCTGGGGTAGAACTCCCAATGAATAATGTGTAAATTAAGAAGCTAACATCCAACAATGCACAAATTCCAACCATAGAAGTTTAGTTGGATGCATTAAGTTGGGTCTCAGGGGTCTATTTTACTGTAGTGTAACTGGAAAGTGAACCAATCTTGTCTACCATTTTTCTTGCTTGATATTCAAGTATTTTTTTCCCTTAGGTCAGTAATTTCCTTCACTGGCTCTACATGTTTGACCAAGGCACAATTCTCTAGTGTACATGTACCATCAAAACCATTCCGCTTTGCTACATCAACTGAATCTTGCTTGGGTTCCTAAGGCTCTCCCTTGCTCTCCAATTCCCTGTTCTTTTCTTCATTCTCCAGCACTAGATCTTTATTTATGCCAACTTTTTCCCCTTGTGGTGCCATCTCTTCTTCCTTCTCATCCATTTTATTTATTTCTTCAGTTTTGGACCCATGCATTTTTTTCCTTGTTTTCTATTTCCATTTTGTCATCACTCTCTTCTTCTACTTCCTTCTTCTTATCAAGATCATCTTTTCCCTTCCCTTATTCTTCCTTTTTGTGATCAGTATCTTCCCCTGTTTCAGCCATATGTTCCCCATGATGGGTATCATGCATTTCCTCTTCCTTACTAGCTTATACATATGGTTCTTGTTTCTCTCCATCGTCTGAATTTCCTTTTTATTTTCTGCATCTCTTTGGTTTTTTCTTCAATTCATTTTCTGGTGTTTTGAATGGTGATTCCTTTACTTTTTCACTTATCCTTGAAGATCGCCTTGTTGGTGTTACCTCAGCTATGGTAGAAAGAAAATGTCAAATTATATTTTCTAAGACATACATGCCAATATCCTGATGAAAAGGATATGGATTTCAAATGGAAAATAGAAACAAAGACATGTAAGAGCACAAGTTCAGATCAGGAAAGACCAATAAAATAACAAACTTTACCTGTGCTACAATCAAATTTTGAGATAGAAGGCCCTCTTGGATTTTCCTTCAAGTACCAATCTACTTCCTTTTTTGTCTTGAATTCTTCACCTCTTGTGGTGATTAAAAAAACTTTATATCTTTTGGGTGTCCCACCCTTCTTTGGAATAAGCTAGAAAAATAATTTCCAAATTTCAGCACAGTACAAGATATAACATTTAATCTCTACAATCAATTTAGAAATTCAAAAGAGCAACTCATATATGAATCCAAAAGCTGTATTGTGTACACTGCATCTACATTATAAAAATTCTTAAATAACTGAGCAATAAATAATCTTTAGGACATGGATTTATTTGACAGCTAGTAGGGCTTAATATTTTAAATTTTCCACTCAAAATTTTGATTTGCATTGTGATAAGAAGGCAATATCTTCCTTTGGGAATGAAACAAAAGAAAATTTAAGTGTTTGAGTTGGCAAAGCTTAGGGCTAAAAGCTTAACACCATGTTCAAGCACCTATGCTCTTATTTTAATTTGAGAGGCCCACACTAACACCTTATCTATTCACTATTTTCTCTGACACTCCTAAAGTCTGAAATTGATTTGGTGAATCATGGGCCTCAAAACCTCACTTCATGCTTATTAAGCATCGAGTCCCTATTCATTAGGCACAAACATTCTCCTCTATGTTTTCACCTACATTTCCAACTTATCTCATTTATGTGAACACTCTTGACAATTCCACCAATCATTGTACAAGAGAAATGTGTAGGGTTAGCAGGAATACTCATCATGGATGGATATGACTAACACATAAGGAAAGGAGATAGGTAGAAGAATATATTCCATTGAGAAAAAAATCAGTTTATATGGTGAAATAAAATATTTACAATTGCATTCTATAGTTTTCTTGGGAGAAAGAGCCGCATGTATGTGGATCCATGTGTGGAGGATAGGAGGTCTGTTTGGGCAGTGTATCACTTAATTTTGGGTATCACTTAATTTTGGGTACAGATTTCCTGTTGAATATAGTTGTTTTCAGAGGAATACATGTTGGATGTTTTTTTGTGCTTTTTTGTGAGGTTTATCTTTATTATAGGTTGCAGGAATAGAGCTGGTACAGTATCTTGTTGCTAAGACTATTCGGTGGGTATGAAGGCATGTATAAGTCCTCTCTTGGATGTATATGCCCAAGCTTGAGTGCAGATAGGTAAAAATTCTTCCATGTAGTTTGGCACTATGTCAAGATTTGTTGAGGAGGGGCTACCAAGCTCTAAATCAGTGATTGGGTGACTTCTATGGATAATTGTAGTAATTGAGGGAGAGGAGAATGAGGACTAAAGTTGGAAGCCCTAACTAGTGACCACGATTACCATCAACACTTGAAGCTAACTGTGTTTGTGATCTAATCAGTATTTAGAATTGAAATATAGAAATCTCCAGCATATACGAGGATATACTTAAAGATTGAAATCTTCTATCATCCTCGGAGATAGGGCCGAACCTCTGTATATGCTTGATTGAAGTATTAGAACCCTCATTTTAGAGGACTTTATCATTCTTAAAACAATAATTTCTCTTTGAGATTCTCAGATCACTGGAACGTTTCTGATGAGAGCTATTGTTTCACATCCATCTCATCCCTTTTTTGTTCATTACATATCATTGGGCATTTAAAGCCAATTTGTTAAAGGGTGTATTGAAGACAACACAATTTGAGCATGAGTACTAGATTTTTGTTGAGAGTTTGTTGACAATTCTGAATATAAGGATCAACCTTTATTATCCTATGCGGCATACTTTCTGGGAAATTTTTCAGATCAAGGAGGAATATTAGATAATCAATTATTGCATTGCTCTAACTTTTGCAGTAGTTTTTTTTGGAGATATATGTATATATATGTTATTGACATAATCTGTCAGGTTTGTGAAGTCATTATGGGAGATGTATTGATCACTTGATATCTCAAGGCAATACATCCTTTCTTCTTAATACCAACTCTAAGGTTCTGAGTGACCTTGCTCTAAACTTGATTTAAGAATCTTGATCTCTAATGATGATGTAATCCTAGCAATGTTTGATTGATTATCTTCATGAAGGTATCTCAGCTCATTGAAATCAATAATTAACTTTTCCACAAGAATTCTGGGCTATGATTAAAATCCTGACCTATTAAGTTTCTTGTTGGCAAGTAAGGGAACCATATTTTTTGTTAAGAGTTTCACATTTGAAGATTGAAGTCGAAGCAAATAGAAATGTAAGTAATTATATTACATCTCATATTCGATGCCTTGACAACCTTATCCTATCTCTGACCTTGACATCAAATTATAGTATCATTTTATTCAAAGTGAAATGCCTTATCATATTGTGAAATGTGGCTCTTGGTTTTCAAATCTAATTGACCTTATCTCTCTTGAATTATTGAAATCATTAAAAGATAATAAGGGAACATCTCCAAGTGCAAAGGTATCATCTTGATGGAAAGTCATTTTGAAATCATATAAGTGACAACTGAATTAGGATAGTTTTATGAAGATATGTCTAAGATTTAGGTTGAGAATTGACTGCATGTAGAAGTTGTCATGGAATCATTAATAAGTAGAAAAGGGTTTCGATCTTGTTGTTAAGTTGTATCACTAATACACATCATCGGCTAAATGTTGCAATGAATGTGTCAGAGGCTGAACCATTCATATCAAGGACACAACTTGTTTTCGCTAATGAATATGTACAAGAAAATGTTGAGTTTAGTTATTGCTGGACATGTATTACTATTATCTCTAGAATAAAATTCAGAAGCCATGTTAACAAAGCAATGCTTATATGGACCATATTGGTATATTGAGTAATCATGGGGTTGTCCTAGAAGTATGAAGCTATGTAGCTATCAAGGATAGTATCCTGTGTAGTAAAGATAAAATATCAGTGGCATTGTCTATGAATGACATCCCTGTACATGCAACACAACATCATTTATTCTCTATTTTTAGGCCACAATTTTATATGATATCGCTACAAGTCTTGTAGCGGTGGTGATATGTTGTAGGCCCTATATATTGATGCATTTGTTACAAGATTGTTCACAATCCATTTTTAAACCAATCAAATGCATCTTTTGAAGCTTTTATTCTTGAAGACCGACTAGGAAAAAAATGTCCTTTGTTGAAATCATCTCAAGAAATATGTCTTCTCTTGATTAAGGAAGAACCTTGTCGATTCTTCAGAAAGCTCCTCTTTGGTCTGGAGCTTCCTTGAAGCCCATACGAGAAGCTCAGGAAATTAAACATAGCAAGGCTCTACTATAAAATCTTTGGATTGAAATCAGGTTGAAGAAAGACCTATGAATACAATTTGATTATGAGGTAGCTATGATTCAACAATTGATGAAATTTTTCCTCCAGATGATAACCCTCTCATATATCAAAGTAAGAGGGAGATTTTTATTTAGGGGTCAAGATGAAGGGCTCTAAGATTAAAAGGTTTTATAAGATGGAGATGTTGTTAATTTGGACATATTCATCTTATGAGGTCTGATTAAATTATGTAAATGTAGTGTATTCTTCTAAGACAATATGTTGTTATTTTGAATAGAGAAAAAACAGTTTGCAAGCCTCCCATGACAAAAGGGACATACCTCTATATACTAATAGAAATGGTAAATGTCTTGAACATATTCAACTACAACAAGTTGATTTTCATATCTGCTTTGTCAATGTTGGGCAAGTCCCCTTCCTCTTCCATGACATCCCACTCAATGGCTCCAAATGGAAGTTGTTTAATAAAAACCATTGGATGGAAACTGGAGCTATGGATTAGATAAACCCTTCACTTGCTCTTGCAGAAGAACAAAGTAAAACTATGTGAATAAAAAGCACCATCTACACATGCTAAAATAAGAGTAGTGGCACAAATTCTCCTAACCTCATTTCTAGCAGTCAATGTTTATGTAAAAGCTCGTCGAAGCCTTGTCTTCCTTTTTGATGCATTAGTCATTGGCATTCTTCTTGAGATACCTTTAGCTACAGGTGGGTAGAACCTAGAATTGGATGCATTTGAAGAAGCTTTGTCTAAGATGTCAACATTTTAAGGATTTCATGGTCTCCCTAAAGCTAAAGTAGATTTGCTAGAGAGGCCAATAGTTGAAGGCCTCTCTAAAGCTGAAGCATGTCTACCTCAGAGGCTAGTAGTAGAAGACCTCCCTGAAGATGATTTTTTTTTACCAGAGAGATATTAGTAGAAGGCCTACATTCTATCGTTGAACTCAATTGATCATTACTTGAGACCTCAACATTCGAAACCCTGGGCAGTTTTCTTGAAATTGATTCACATGTATGTAAGGGTCCAACATTAGAAATCCCAAGTGCCTTTCCTAAACCTACTACATTCTTGGATTTTGAAACCAAAGTTGATCTAATTCTTCCCTTTTCATCTTTGTTCCTCTGTGGCCCCAGTGGCTGAATGGAAGAAAAACAAAACCAACAGAAGTAAAATAAATATATCTAAACCATCCTAACTAAACAGGCAAGTAAAGAGCCCTGTTATTGACCTCAATATATCCGCACGCATTTACCGATTTGAAATAGAGGCTAACGTGTAAAGCCTAGTAGTAGTGAACTAATATCATTCACCTCATGCTGTATACTAACATTTGGGGATTGATATATGATAAATAAATCAGACAGTTGTTTAATAAAATACAATTGGTACAACCATGGATGATGTACATACCATTGAAAATGACACCAAACCTCCTACACACCCAATTCTAATTTTTTACTCTAATTGGTAAAAACCCCAAAATATCTGCAAAAGACCAGAGCATCATATTGGGAAGCTGAATCTACCTTGGAATTTTCTTATCAACATGCTGATTCTACTTCCTAGATTTCCGGTGGACATAGAATTACACACACAAAGCATCACATACAACATTTTTCTTCATCAACCCCCACCAGAAGAGGGTTTAAAATGCCTGAATAAGCATATGGCTAGAGAAAAATGATTGACCAGAGAGGCTAAGCTCACAATCAAAACTTCTTTATAAAACTGAAGTTTCCACTATGTCTTGATAAAACAGGAATACATAAGGGTTTTGCAAATTAAAAAAAAAAATACATATGTTATAGGAATGAAAAATCCTGCTTACTCTAGCTTGATCTCATCACCCCCATTGGGTTTTGAAGCATGGCACCCTAGGTTCCCAATGTTTGATAAAACCTTTCTAGGCCTTGTTTTGGCCCGCATCACCACTACGTCACAGAGCATGCATATAACCTCTATCAAATCGATCTTTGTTTTACACTAGTCATATAGAGCCATTGATATTCATATAAACACTAATAAAGATGTACTTGTATATTTGCTAATATTAGGTTTTGGTATGAGGTTTGACCAACAAAATACTGTAAAATACCTTTGCTAGCCATGGGCCTGTTGCGCTTCGCCGCCCTATTTTCGATTTCAATTTTGGTTTGCTAAAAAGACAAACACAAAGCATTCAATAACTATTGAACAATAAAACCCCTCCAAAACTGATAAGGAAGCCATAACTGAGCACGATCATGACCTTAAACATAAAATCAAATTTAAATTTAAGAAAATACACCAATATCAGTAGTGAAGAGAGATCTGCTCTTGAGATGGCCAATAATAGACTTCTTGTAATTGTTTCAGAATCAAGGCGTGATTTTAGTATAGCCATCATTTCCTTACATGCTTCTATAATTTCTTTGAATAAGCCATTGATCAGTCCTAGATGCAACTCCCATTGACAACTTGCCTCGCTCAACAACGCATATTTTTTTCTTCTACCTGTGTTCGTGGGAGAGATCATATGTTTATTCTGTATGAATGTTTGTGAAATGTGGCCACCAAGTGGCCTTATTTTACTTTTTGGAGGTGATGTGTCATGTTATAAGCACTTTTCAATGTATTTTCCTTTTCCAAACCATGAAATAGAAATGTATGCATTGTTTCTTTAGAAAAATAAAATCAATTAAAATTTGCATACCATTCACCCTATCAAATTCTTGTCAATCCAAAAGCTACAAAAAATTAGATACCATTCAACTTAAAATAACCCTTGGATCATACACACACACTGCAAGGCCCATCAAACACATATACATCAATGTAGGCAAAAACAAGAAAGAAAAGTTCCATCACCCAAACAATCTACCAGAAGCACATGTCTCAATAAAGTTGCAAATAATTTAAAAACAAACTACCATCACATGTCCAAATGCCTTTACAAATAGTAATTAATTTTAATGTCATTTAGTGAAAGCAATGAAATGAAATGCCCAAAATATGATTGAGGACTCAATTGACAATAATAACCAAGTGAAATTTAACTGTTATAGACCCCATGCGTATGGTCAAAAAATAAATACTTACAGAAAGACTCTGATGGAACATTTGAACTACAGACTCTCATTTATATGTCCAATTTAAAAAATAGGAAATCCAACTACCAGATAAACATTCAAAATTAAATGCACTTCATGTGCTAGACGTTGCTCTCATGTAAATATGTTGACTTGAGTGAGCCAAAACCATCATGACTGAAGCACGTGCCATGAGATCCTTGATATCCTTTCTAGCAAGCAAGGCATTAAACTAAAAATTCAAGGAAAATGTTAAAATTAGTGAGAAGAATCACATATTCAAAAAACATATTCATGAAAAATGAACCACATATTGTTTTTCATGATTAAATGTACCAACTTCAGAGGGACCAAATTAACATTTGAATGAAACACAACTACAAAAGGATGAATTGCTAGTGAAAGAAACTTACAACAAAAAGTAGGTAGCAAAAAAAGGTTGAGTTATCCTGAGCATTCACCATTTGAACTATTCACTAGACCTAAAACCAAATAGTACAAAATTCACATCAGATTCATACAAACAAATAAACAAAAATACAACCAATAATTATTTATAAATGATCCAACATATGGAAATAAATAAGGAAAGAGAGAGTAGAATGTTTTGAAAATCTACCTTGTTCAATTTTTTCACAAAATCTGGAAAAACTTTGTAATCACATTCTTCTAATTTATATGTATCATTCCTAGCATTGTATGATAAGTTTGTGATTGCTATAACAGATTCAAGTTGTACAAAAGCATGATCTGTCAAATCATACTTATACATGCATTGCCCCTTTATTCTACTATATCAACATAATTGAAGCTTGAATCTATCCAAAAGGTTAATGTCATTATGGTAATCAAACACCCTATTACAATCCTTCTTCCTTATTCTTTGAAAACTTTCAATGTACCACGTTCCACAAGAAACACCTTGTTTTGTACTTTGAGGAACACCTTTTCTTACAATACGTTCAGTGGGGGGAATTGAGTTGCTTTCAAACAAAACCCCGCAATTGATCCAGTTCCAAAGCCAATTGAAACACCCTTTTGTGGAGCCTTCCCATCTCGCCTAAAGTAGACCCCATTTCTCACTTTTGTCAACCTAGCTTTGGATAATGTCAGATTTTGATTCAATTGATTAACCAAACATGCTTTAAACATATCCTTACCATCAACATATACCACTGGATTTATCGTTTTTCTTCCATTCTCATCAATGGAATCTACAAATTTCATCCAAATCGTGTCTCCACTCACTTTCCATTATTTTCAATTCACTTTCATTGTGTACTAATGATGATGAAGATTGGAATATAGAGTTGGAAGAACTCAGTGGAGAAGCATCAACTACTTCACCCACAATTTGGAATGTTGGATAATTTTGATCCTCTATCCATGGCTTAAGCCACAAAGAAGATTGAGTGTAATTTTCTGGTTGCATTCCAAGAGTTGATAAAATGTCTTGTGCATCCTTCAATCAAATATTAAGGGCTTCTACAATTTTAGTGTCTATGGATATTGAATCATATTGCAACAATATATCAATGTTTTGTATTATTTCTTGGTGCAATGTATTCCAAATTATTTCTTTCTTCTTATGAGATTTATTAAAATGAAGCCCTTGTGGATTTGATTCTTATTCAGAAAATCTATTAAGGGTTCCAACAACATGAAGCAAGTTAGTGAAATCATAGGCCCTCTCCACTCCAACCATCACACAAACTTTACTAAAGAAGTTCTCACATGCATCTAACCCAGTCAAGTGCAAAACACATGGAAAGTTAGAGTAATGATCTCGAAACAATCTCATCAACAAAACTGTGGAATGGAAAGAATTTTACACATCTTGATATGCTTCTCTGCTGATTAAATTTATGTTGACATTAGTATGAGATTGCTTCTATACCCAACATAACCATAATGTGAAGAAATGATGAACTCGTGAAGCATTTTGCACGCTCTCCCAAAGGCTCAAACTATGAGATATAAAGATGTCAAGGTAGTCAGCAACAATCATTAGATAAGTCTTTGTAGCTAGTGTCATCTCTAACTTTCCACTTGGTGTACTTCTCAACTCTTTCAAACAACTTTGAACATGCCTTGAAGCAATGCGTTGTGTGGATTCCCAATTTTGTTGATCCATCCTCTCTATATATTCACCCTTAAGCTTGTGATCATCCACTTTAAAAGTGTGATAAACTATTCTGACAAGACCAAAACTTATGTAATCATTTCCTAAAACTAATTCTTGTCGACTGCAAAACAAAGGATTCACTATCTTTTTTTCATTGTGGATGTAATCTTGGTCATGCAATCCTGTTACATTGCAGCCATTGTACAACCTGGTTAGCCTCCACCCTTCCCAAGGAATTTTATATCGAATACATGATGTTGAAGAATAATCCTTCAACATAAGTTGTCTTATTCTTCTATCCCCATCTGAGGAATGACCAACAATAGGTCCCAAATTATTCTCCACGTGTTTCTTCCACATAGATTCTACCTTTTCCCATTGTTGATAAACAAAATTTGCATTGAACCTATTGCATGTTGGATGAACAACCACAACCAAATGACAAAGATTTTCATGTAAAGGGTTTGCAATAATAACACGTGCATAGTGGCCAATAAAATTGTTCTTAAAATAATCTATTATAATCTCACGACCTATAGCTCCATCACCAACTCTCACCAAGAAATGTGATTGGCATTTATGTTCTTCTTTTGTACCACAAAACCCCACCAGTGTATCACTTTTTCTACCCACCTAACATATTTTTTCACAATTGTTTCATCTTCAGCGAGAAATACAAGAATTGGGCCATATATACCATGCTTGGCTTTATAAGAAGCATAAACTTTTCCGACAGCCTCAAAAATATGCTCATGCTCCCCTGGGATGTATGCTAATGAGTTTCTAACTTGCCTTAAAGTCGTAGATATTGAATGACCATCTAGATTCAAGCTAATAAAGCTATTTAATCTAGGACCTCCCCATAACTTCATCATCGCATAAAGGGATTTTGTGGATGTACTATACCTTCTCCCTATTTTTGCATGCATCAAGTTATGAAAAATATCCTTGACAAATTCCCAAAGTGCATCTTTACCTTGTAATTTTCCTTGCTTATGTGCCTTACACACATCCTTCCTTTCTATCAATTCAAACAACTTTTCCTTTAGGGATCATATTCTAATAGAGAGTGTAGCAACCTTTTTCCTCTCCCACCAAGGAGATCGCATTGTTGATATATGGTTAGCATTTGTAACCCTTGTAGCATTCTTCAATTCATTGTGAGTCAGATAAGCAAATATTCTACCTTTTCCTGTATCTCTTTCACATCTTTTAATGGTGCACATTGATTCATGATAAAATCACATCGTAAATTCATCACATTCTAGAAGCAACTTACAAAAGTTTCATGTTAGTGAATCAAATGGGATCCCTGTTTCAAAAGCCCTCTGGCAATGAATATGCCTATATGTACCATCAATACGACATTCAATACCCTCATAACATAACATGATCTTGGTATGCTTCTCTATGGCCCATAATTTTCCACCCCTTTGATCATCCATTAGGACCTTTGTTTCCAATCTCTCCCCATTTCTATCAATATAAGGATACCAATATCCCCAACATTGTAGTAACAACGGAGATATTTGAGTTGTAATAAGATGACAATAAACAAATAAATTTGAAGTAAGATAAAGAAAATTATATACAAATTCATATTCAAGTTTAGTTTAAGTTGTTAATTAACACACCTGAAGTAGAAGGATCTGCACTTGTAGAACCCCTATGTAATACTAATGGTGATAATGGGACCAAGAACCTAGTCAATCTTTGTTGGGACTTATCATTTGTAGGATTTTTGGGTTTCCCAACTGTGCCACTCCTCATCCCAATCTCCTCATGTGAACCCTCATTTGTAGTAGTAGTAGTGTGCTTCTTTGATTTCATGTGTTCATTTAGAGAACTGACAATATTCCCACTTGTAGACACTCAACAAAACCATTTATTGCATTGTGTACATTCCACTCTAACTTTTTTCATGTCCTTATAGTCTGCAAGTGTTAATTCCACCATCTTGAACAAATTAGGCTCTTGTGTCTTGCTGAAGTCATCTAGAAGTTTGATTGCTTGATCAATATGAAATTGATCTCCAACCAGCATTGTCTGTTGTACTTCATTACATGAAGGAATTTCTCTACCACTTGGCATTGATAGGCGTTGTTGATGGGCCCTTGTTTTCATTTGATGGTTTTTGAAGTTGCGTGTTGTTTGCATTGCCAAGGATACATCACCTGTTCCATAATCAATTCCACAAATTTCACAATGGATCTTTATTTTAGATTCTCCCTTTTCTAAATATACTTTCAGAGTAATTTTCTCATTGACAAAATCTTCCATTAAAATTTTAAGTTTTTTTCCCAAGATGCCAATACACTAGGATCAGCAACTATGGCTTCTTCCACTAACAAAGACATATTTTCAGCTCTTGGTTGTTTATGCATAGGTCCCTCCACATCCACTTCAATTTTTTCAAAGATTGGTATTGTTTCCACTGCATTTGAACACTCTTCTTCCACATCAAATGTGCCTAGTTTCCTCTTGATGCCTGCAAGTGTTGTACAGACATTCCATTTTTTCTCTTGGTTTGGATTTAAACTTGTTCCATCCTAGATAAAATCAAAATAGTATCCCACGATTTCATCATCCACAATTTCATCATGAATTTCAGAAAATGTACACCCTTCTCAACACTTGACCATGCCAATGATAGAATTTTCTTCACTGGCAGCAATTTTATAAAACAACTCCATCTGTTTTTGCACATAAATAAATGAAAAAGTAAGTAAACTTCCACAAGCATATTTGTTATCGTAAAGAAAAGAGCAACGAAGCAAGGTATGAAATTTCAATTCAAATCTCCAAAAAACATGAAGAAATATTACTATTTGGATGAAACACCTTGATTCAAAATGTACTAAGTGCAGTTTTAGTAGGAAGAAATAGAAAAACATATGAGGCTACAAGAATTTCCAACAAAATAAAAAATTTATTCTCCTTTCTTTATGGCCGAGGACTCTTTAATATGTTTTTCATGAGAAGGCTACTAGTGACATAGCACAAGTAGAAGAAAATGGAAATCGTTTAATTGGTGAAAAGGGAAGTGTGTCAATGAATGGAATACTTGTTGTTCGACCCATGGCAACAACATTAGTATTTTCTAGTGTTGTACCTTTGCACCAAAATAACCAGCATTTTCTTCTTTTCACTTTAAGTTTTAGCCCTGATTAGATCCCTTAACAGGATAAACATTGTTCCATAAATGTATGATGATACAAATAATGCAATTATACAACTATACACTCTAAAAATTTGATCTTCAATTTTTCTTTGTACCACGGAGTTGGGTCAAGGCTTCTTTTCACTTTCAAAAGTTCATATAAATTGTAATGCATGCCTAAGTGGATTTGGTTTGCTCCATTTTCCAAAAAACATTCATGTTTTCATGGAAGACTTTATGTATCTACTAACTAATATTGTATTTTTAAAGAATATCGTGTATTTTCATTGAATCTTTTGTTGGTGAAACTCAATATTTAAATTTTCATTTAAACAATAATCTAGTTTGGTATGGGCATACACATCAGCCCCTCTCCCTGTATTTTACCTAAAGAGAAATAGGCTGAGGTCACTTAATGAAAATTATGATTCAATAATGTAAGGCATCATGCGTTTTAACAAGGGTGGGTTGTTGACATGGAATGCATATTTAATCATAGCTTATTATTAATATATGGTTGTAGAGTCACTATCAAATGGTTTAGTAGTAGATTTGAGGAAGTTATCAATGTTGAGTTTGTGAAGCTCATGATTCAAAACTTCTCTTCATACTTATTATGCATTCACTCAATTGTTATTAGGCACCAACATTCTCCTTTAAGTCTACACCAACAACTTATGACACTTATATGCACACTTTTGTTGATGTCAATTATCATGGTACGAGAGAAGCTTGCTGGGTTAACAAAAATATTCACAATGGATGGATCTTTGAAATAAAATAAAAAATATGTTTTTTTATTCAATTTTTTAATTAAAAAAATTACATAGCAATCTGATATAATCTGAGATTATTCTCCTTTTACATGAGACTATCAAAGAGAATACAGTTCCATAGAGGTCTGGAATTGGTGGAGGAAATGCATATTTTAACTAATATGGATTTCAAACTTACTAATTTCTGATTTTAAAACAGAGAAGAGAAAACACTGATTTTCTGGAGAATTTACTATGACACATGATTCTTGTGCTCCACAACTAACTTTGAGAAATATCTGAAAGAAGTGTAAGTCTCCAATATGAATACATTAATGGTTTTTCCTGAGAAGATTTAAAATCTACAGGCTGAGAAATCAATTTCCTTACAAGGACTGGAGCTCAATCTGAAAGGTTCTTGTAGCTGAAGGTTAAATTGAAAGATATTCTAGCTTATGGGCACCTAGTGTGTGCTTTGAATTGTGTTTCCAAACCTATCTTCAAAGCAGATGAAAATCGACTTCATATTGACTACAAGTGGTGGTGGAATTTTTCCAAAAGGTTTCTACCAAATGGCTTAATATATTCATCCTTAAAACTATTTTGTTTCTTTGGCAAATGTAGTTCCTTCCAGCAAGAATGTTTGTATTGTGTCATGTCAAATCCACCAAGGTACTTTTGTCAATTATATTTTGAGATACGTATTTCTATATTCGATAGAAGTACATTGAAAAATGGATAACTCCATTGCCTAGACAAGGAGGAGGCATTGAAAGAAGGTTATAGAGCATATCAGTTTAAAAAACAACATCAAAATTTGACAAAGTTTTGATGGTGAATTTGTAAAAAAGGGCTTTCATTTCCATTGGGACTGAGGAGAGTCGAGACTGTGTGCTTTGGTTTATTTTTGTTAGATACCATGCCTCTGCTTTATGGTCCCTAGACTATTTTACCCTCTCCAAATGGTGGTTTATTTTCAGGAATAATGATGAAATAGGAGAAGGAAGATCGAGCTAACATTAATTTATTTTATCTCAACACATTGCAGATCATAGGGATCATGTGGATGCATACAAGTTTGTGTGAACCACAATGGATAAGGGCTATCTTTTCCTGGCTTCCTTTCATTGTACATGGCTCTGTTTTGCTATAGAGAATCCTAAATCTAAAATGTCACATTGATTGCATGCCTCTCTTTTGAGCTGTCATGTAGCTTTCTATATTGCTTTGCACCATCACCCTTCTCTCACACACATTTCCTCACTACTTCTACACTAATTTGGCCTCAGCATTGGATACTGAAAGTGAATTTACTTAAAAACAACTCCCTAAAGACCAACATGAAACCCATGTTCTCCAAAAACAGAGGGAAAGCTTCGAACGAAAAATATTTGGGGCATCTGGTAGTCATGCTACACCATGCGAGAATTGATCAATGCACAACCAAGCCTTGGGTTGAAGTCTAGCCATCAAATTTGTTGTCGATATCTCACTGACCATGATGGAAAAGGGCCGAACCATGTGGCACAAGGAAATCCTTAGGAAATACCTTTCTTAGGTTACACAAATCTGGTTTTCGAATGCGAGTAGTTAATTCAAGAGTGAAATATCAAGAAAAGGGATGTCAATTTCTGTCAAAGCCACACCCTATTGCACTACATCTCATCCAACAATCCAATTTTACTAAAAGAATACCCCGAACCATGTAGTCCTCAACAACGTGTGGAATTTCTAAGGACACACAAACTACTATAAACTAGTGTTAATGCTTCTCTGCGAGTCTGTCATTTAGGCACTAATCTATGTTGATGTTTGTGACTAGTCATTATTTTCATAATTTTAAAGTCTTCATTTTTCTAAAGGATTTTGGATGGGTTCCCCAACATTTCCATGAAATTTTCTAAAATTTTGGGTTGGGGCAAGTCTCGACACATGCCCTGGACATGGTTCCCTGTTTCTGCATCCCCACTGTTGAGAAACTTGGTGGAACATTGTGTGCTATTAGTGAAAAAAATGGTCAAAATTAATCATCCATAAGTCTTAGTGATTTTAATGAGTATTAATAATCCCCTACACCTGTCCACTTTAACAAATGCACCAACAACAACCACAAACACAAATTATTTTCACATAATATGTTAAATGAATCTTGTAAACATTGGTTTTAATTTTGAAGTGTACTCAATTTCGATGCTGAAAACCATCTTAGTTGTTTCTAGGGTCATGAATTTATGAATATTTTTGCAAAAGACTACAAACCAAGATCTGCTATTGTTGCCAATCAACTTCAAGTTAGTAATCGTATATTTGTAAAGTTTTGGAAGTTTAAAAATTCTGTCGAAGCATCCTCTAAACTTTAAAGCAATAAAACACAACCAAAGTGAAGGAAAAAAAAATCTATGGACAAATCTATGTAATTAGTGCAGAAAACAGGCTCTAACAGCCATAGAAAAAGGTCTTTTCTAGACAACAAAACATCATGGAATAAACAACCCTAATATTCCCTTGATTTGGTTCTCTTATGGACACCAAAATATGATCACAACATTATGACCCATAGAAGAAAAAATAACAGTGAACAAGGGCAGAAAACAGGCTCTAACAGCCATAGAAAAAGGTCTTTTCCAGACAACAAAACATCATGGAATAAACAACCCTAATATTCCCTTGATTTGGTTCTCTTATGGACACCAAAATATGATCACAACATTATGACCCACAAAAGAAAAACTAACAGTGAACAAGGTAGAAAATGTTCACACCCACTTTGCTACCTTGTTGAGGTCACAAACAGGAAGAGGGGATTGCATGGAACCAAAACACTGACACAAAACCCTGCAACAAACAAAAACAGAGAAAAAAAAACATTAAAATAGTGCACAACATAGAGAAAATTCCCAAGCATGAGTGCACTACACATGAGATGCACAATTGCACATAAAAAGAAAGATATGCCAACCACAAAAGAATGTCGAAGATGTAGTGTCTGTAGGCTTAAAACACTTATATTAGAGAGGATTGGCTCAATGATCAAAAGATAATTTACAAATGAGGTTTGAGTAGTGTATTTAATAATTTATACACAACTCAAGTTGGGTGCCCTCCCAAGAGGGGTTATGAGCCGACATAAGTAGGGTGCACTCCCCAAGAGGGTTATTGAGCCTACATATCAAAGTTGACTAGGTTTTCTTGAACCATAACCTAATAATACAACAAATAATCACATTAATGATAAATAAGAGTTAGTCCTAGGCAAATGTGGGGATTAAACTATTCTCAACAATGATTCACCAACAGTTGTAAGATTATCTGAAACATCCACGAAGCAAACATATAAACATAAAATAACCATTTGACCAAAAGAAACAACAGTTGTAAGGTTATCAGAAACATCTATGAAACAAACATCGAAATATAAAATACCAGTTGACCAAAAACAAATCTTCCATTTGCATGAAACTAGGGGAACAGACACTAAACTATGTTGTAACATTTGAAAGCCTGTTGTTCATCGCCTTGTGGTCTAATGGTTGAGACAAAGCATTGCCATCAAACAACCTAGGTTCAAACCCCAATAGACATAGGGTAGTAGAATATGTGCTTTAACCAAGTTCAA
Organism: Pinus tabuliformis; assembly: GCA_031772625.1. Classification (NCBI taxonomy): domain Eukaryota; kingdom Viridiplantae; phylum Streptophyta; class Pinopsida; order Pinales; family Pinaceae; genus Pinus; species Pinus tabuliformis. The sequence goes on from CM062819.1 coordinate 380,301,736, forward strand.
TGGCCTCCAACATTGAAGTTCATAGATCCCTGCATGTTAAAAAAAGTGTGTACCCATACCAACAAAGCATTTGAAATAATGTTCACATGCCTCATATTTATAAAAGGATGCCATATTTTACTAGATTGGAATATGTATTTTGAATTTCAATTGAGTACATATGTCCCTTTAACTTTGTAGCATTATGAATATTACAGTTTATTAGCACTCAACTTTAACTTAACATATTAAAAAAGTACAGCTTGCCAATACTTAACATGGCTGCATAATGTTGGGACCATGGGGCAATCCTATCAGGCTTCAAAACATAACATATCTAATTTTATATTTGTATAAATTCACCTATTGCAACTAAATGACACCAATAGGAAATTTACACATAAGCTTGAGTCCTCCAGTCTAATTGTTAATGACATCAAAATATTACAGCTCTCTAGTACATTAATTAGTTGTATAACTCTGGGCCTACAAAGACAATTCCATCTCTCTTGTTTAAAAAAGGATGTCATATTGTACTAGGTTTGGACATCTATTCTAAATTTTCATATATATTAGAAAATCCTTCAAATAAATAATGCATTGGATCCCTAAGCCATTTAGAAAGGAGATGTTGTCCATGTGCTTCATGATATGTCCTCAGGAAGTTTACATCTGAATTTTAGTCAAATGAGTCTATAGCTAGATATATATTTTCTCAAAATTTTGCACCTAAAATTTAACTCTATAATATTTCATAAAACTTATATAAGGTGTGCATCTAAAACTCAATCCAAAATCAGCTTGCAGCAGAAATTTCTAGAGATGGTATGACATTTATGTGCTTTGGCCTGCATTGTATATAAGTTCCTAGTCCAAAATCCAAAATTCACAAATTCCCACCTGCACCTACTCAAAAATAATTAAATGAAAATAGTCTAGATGAAATATATGGCTCTGTTGCCAATAAAAGTACATCCCTCTAGAGAGTGAGATTGCATAATCATTCTACAGGTGGAGAGTAAAGCCTAGATTTAAAACAAGATTAGCCAACTTGTCAAAATTACATTCATCGACATATAGTTATTCTGGGAAAAGTGAGAAATGTAAATCAGACCACCAGGCACAAAAGATGACAAAAAAAAATACTTACGGTCCACTAGTGACCAAAGACAGGTCAGAGACTAAACTGTAAAAGACTTCACTCATGCAGTAATGAAAGCCCCTATAAAGAAAGACAAAAATAGCAAGTGCAATCAAAACACAAAAAGTTCAAATCAGTTGAACAGTCTCTCACCATTATATGGACCAGATGAGGAGCCTGAATAATCAATCATTATGAAATCATCAATAATGTGTTTGATAATCTCTTCTGGGGAATGGGCTAGACTAAAGAGTTTCTGCTGGATAGAGATTGGGAGTAGAGGGGACACCAAAGTAGCTCTACTAGTATCTAAGGAGAATGAGAATGTTAAGAGAGATCAGGTGATATAGGGCATCAACAATTCATAAAATTCATAAAATTATAGTTATGATTTTAAGTAGAAAATGTAAGGCTCCACCCTATGGTCCTCTATAGAACTAAAATTATGAATTTCAAAATGCAAAAAAATGAGAAATAATTTATTTCTAACTAAACATTTAGTCAATGATAACTTAGTATTAGAATTTATTTCCTACAATTACATAGCGATCATTTCATTTCAATCACTTACATGAGTAATCTATAAGTAGAGGAATACCTATTCTGATAGCCTAGTTGAGATGCCCCTGAGCACCTGATCTTGTTGGGATGCTTGTCTTGACTACCGGCTAGATTTACCTCCCAGCCAACTAGGAAGTATTTCCTAGCCTAGGAAACCTCTATAGGTTCCCTAGTCCTCTGAGCCCAAGTCCAACTAGATGTAGTGTGTCCAAGATAAACAATGCTCTCCTTCTCCCCATTCTCTCTTCCCCACCTTACTCTCAAAACAAATCCTCCAAAACCACAACCAAACCAATACCAAAATCAAGCCAAGGATCCCACCTCCTTCCCTCATCCTTCCCCTTTTATGCTCCCCCTTCTTCTCTCCACCTCAACCAACTCTCATTAATGTCATAACTACTCCCTCATCCTTACATTTCCCTTTCTCTTCTCCCAAGTAAACATGAGAGGACATGTGGGGATGTGATATGAATATAAAATTGGGTAATTAATTGGAAAGGACCATGTCTTCTCCCGAGTAAATATTTTGGGGATGAGAGATGAATATATAACTTGGTAATTAATTGTGGAGGACCATGTCTTCCCCCAAGTAAATGTGAGAGGACATTTTGTGGATGCAATATGAATATAAAATTGGGTAATTAATTTGAGATGACCATGTCTTCTCCCAAGTAAATATGAGACGACATTTTGGGGATGAGGTATGAATATATATAATTTGGTAATTAATTGGAGAGGACTATTTCTTCTCAAAATTTTAAAGATATTTGGGGAGGTAAATTTGGAATAATAACAAAATTTATATCAGTACTAAATTTACAATTTCACCAATGTATGTACCAATATTTCTTGATAATTATAAGTCAATATTTTAAGGTGATTTAAACCCTAGTAAAATTTTTATGATAAGATTAAGTAGGCATTACATACACTCCTCCTTCAGAAAACTTCATCCTGAAGTTAGAGTGTAAAAGGTACAAGGAGTTCGACGTAGTTTGAAAATAAGGCATATAAAAATAGAGAGAGTTATAGTAGTAAAATTTGATAAGTGAGACAATGACAATGTGTTCCATCAAGAGTTTCCAATTGATCTATATCCTCCTGTCCTTTCCAACCTACTTCCATTCCAACCCTATTCATCCTCTGCTGTTATATACGGTGGCATCGGCTATACCAACCTAACCACTGATGAAACCAATATGGCAGAAGCATCGACTATATCGACCTAGCTTCCCCAGCAGGCAACTGGCAATCATCATCGCACATCTAGGGGACCGTGCCCACCACTGCCCTCCCACGATTCCAGGTTTGGAGGTTACACAGTGGGAAATACCTCCACCGCTCCTCACAACTAGGGTCAACGCCCTAATATGCAACACACTATAGTGCTGGTTGGATACTTGTCATCGAATAATCTAGTTAGTTAGTCTTGTCACCTATAATTCACATTTTACCCATGTCATAAGAGTGCATATCCAGTATATACAAAATGTAATAAAATAATTTACATTATACCTTTCCCCGTGAGATGTCTCGACCTTCCCTCAATGGAAGAATAGATCTCGGCTATCATATAGTTCTTTCCAACTTGCGGGTTAGCTCTCATTCATGCATTTATATAACAACAAGATATATAAGTGATATTTAATCATCATGTTATTAAGTCTAGTATCCATGTGTCAATCTTGCAGTTTTTACTGGAAATAAATCATAAATTCACTAAGTCATTCATTAGTTAAATAATATCCACTTGAGCCATATATGAAACAAAATAATTCTGATAAGTCATGCACTAGATAATTCATCACTAAGTGAGTCATACATTAGGCCATACATCAACCATTTCCGTCATCAATACCAAATCCGTCAAATGATTTATATAAGTAGTTTCACGTGTCCAACCAAATGCATCAAATATTACATAATGTTCATAAATAAATAACATTGAATTGCAAAATAGAACTTTAACATAGGTAGCTGTCTAAGTCAAAAATGAGCGTCATAGATGCTCAAAAAGTGAGGGGTAGTTATGACATATAGTCTCTACATCCTCCCAGGTAGCAGATCCTGGGCTATACTTGTCTCACTGGACCTTAACTTGGTCCACTGTGTGATGTGTGAGCTCTTGAACCCTATGGTCCAATATGCATAATGGTTCGACCACTATGGTTCCCATGTCCGAGACTTGTAATTCCCTCCAATCTAGTTTTTGAGATTCATCAGAAACATAATGTCATAAAATGGATACATGAAAAACATAATGAGTTTTATGCAAATGGGTGACAATACAAGACGATAGGCAATTGGTCCAATCTTCTCCTTGATCCTAAAAGGTCCTACGAACTGAGGTCACAATTTCGTCCCTTTCCCAAACCGAATGGTGATTTTGTTGGGTTGTATACGAATAAAAACTTGGTCCCCTACTTCATAACTATGGTCAATCCTATGTGAATCAGCATAACTCCTCTATCTATCTTGTGCTTCCTTTAACCTTTGTTGAATTGGCTTTACCTGTTCCTCCACTTCTTAAGCTAATTCTTGGCCAACTATTACTTGGTCCTCCAACTTTTCCCAACTCAATGCATCCTACATGGCCTTCCATATAGAGCTTGATAAGGAGGCATCCCGATTGAATTGTGGTAACTGTTATTATAGGCAAACTCTACAAATGGTAAGTACCTTTCCCACTAACTCTGATTATCCATGACATACATCCTAAGCATGTCTTCTAGAACCTGATTTATTCTTTCAGTTTTCCCATCTATTTCTGGATGATATGTAGTACTCATGTTCAACTGAGTCCCTAGTGCTAACTGCAAAGTTGTTTTAAACCTAGATGTAAATCAAGAGTCTCTATCAGAAATGATCTTTGTGGGTAACTTGTGTAGTTGAATAAATTCACTCATAAACACTCGTGCCACATCAGTAATATCGTATGTGTCTCTTACTAGAATGAAATGGGTACTTTTGGTCAATTTATCAACTATAACCAATATAGCATTGTGCCTCTTTGAAGAGTGGTAAACTCACAACAAAATCCATGGAAATTACATCCCATTTAGGCATATGGATGTCATGAGGTTGTAGGAGTCCTGCTGGATGCCGATGATCAGCCTTCACTCGTTGACATTCAAGACATTTGGCGAAAACCTGGACTATGTCGTGCTTCATGCCTGCCCAGAAGAAGAGTTTCTTTGTGTCCGCATACATCTTATTTACTCTAGGATGTGCACAATAGAGTGCTCTATGTAAATATTCGAGGATTTCCCCTCTTATACCCCCTTCCTTAGGTATGTACATTCTCCCTTGAAATCTCAATAGTACATCTGGTTCAAGGACATATCCCTCAAACTTTGGTTCTATCTGATTCCCACTCTAGAGTGCTGAGATAACCTTTAGATACCAACTATCTTCAAAGAGTTTCTCTAGCACACATTCCCTCAAATTTACCTTTAAGGCTACTAGGTAGAAAGTTCATGGTCTCTTACTTAGTGCATCTACCACCACATTCTCCTTTCCCTTGATGTATAAGATCTCAAAATCATACTCACTCATGAATTCACTGCATTTACTTTGTCTAGCATTCAAATTCCTTTGAGTGGAGAGATGCTTTAGGCTTTGATGATATGTTCTTAACTCAAATCGTCTCCCAATGAGGTAATGTCTCCACAGTTTCAAGGCTAACATCACTGCTGCTAATTCTAAGTCATGGGTAGCATACAACACTTCATGTTTCTTCAATTTTCTAGATGCATAAGCCATTACTCTGCCTTCTTGCATCAATACTGCACCCAATCCTTGCTTCGAAGGATTGATGCAGACAGTGAAGTCTTTTCCCATGTATGGTTCTCGGAGGATTGGCGCACTATTTAGTAACCTCTTTAGTTATATGAATACAATGTCACATTCATATGTTGATTCATACTTGACCCCCTTTCTCTGTAATGTGGTGATAGGTTTTGCAATCCTTGAAAACCCTTGCACAAACCTACGATAATACCCTGCTAGCCCCACAAAACTAAGTACCTCATGAGAATTTTTCAGCACTGGCCAATCCATTTTGGCCTTCACCTTTTCTGGGTCAAGTGAAATTCCTTCTCCTAAAATGTTGTGCCCAAGGTAATGAACTTTCTTCTGAAAGAAGGAACATTCTGAAAATTTCCCAAACAATTGATTTTCCCTTAAGCAAGTCAATACAACCCCTAGGTTATTTTCATGCTCCTTTTCATTCTTGGAATACACAAGAATGTCATCCAGAAAGACTTGCACAAATTGGTTCAAATACTTCATAAACAAACCATTCATGAGGCTCATGAATGGTGCATTGGTTAAACAAAATCGAACAACTACGAACTCATAGTGTCCAAACCGAGTTTGAAATGCAGTTTTTGAGATGTCCTCTTAATCCTCATTGGTGGTATCTAGATCGTAGATCGATCTTGGGGAAAATATTTTCTCTCTTCATTTGATAAAATAAGTCATCTATTCGAGGTATTGGGTACCTATTCTTTATTGTGGTTCTATTCAAGTCCCTATAATCTATGTATAGCCGTAAGGAACCATCCTTATTCTTGACTTAAATCACTGGTGCACCCCAAGGTGAAATACTAGGTCTGATAAATCGCAAGTCTAAGAGCTCTTTTAATTGCATCTGCAACTCACAAAGTTTTGGAGTTGTCATCATATACGGTGTCTTAGATATTGGATCTTCACTAGGTTTTAGGTCGATTATGAAATCAATCTCCCTTACAGGAGGTAATCCCAGCAATTCCCTAGGAAAAACATCCTTGAATTCTAACAAAATTGTATGTTGATCTAGGGAGGGTCCTTTTTGGTCACTTACAGCCTCGACTACATATAGCTTGCAACCTTGTCGAAGACAACATTTTACCTTCATCATGGATATGAATCATAGTGACATTGTTATAGATATTTTTGTGCCTTACAGCATGAAGCATGAAATGTCGATAATCTAAGGGATCCAAAGTCCCTAAACATGTTGTTCCTACCCCTAGAGGAACAAGGTCAGCAAACCACAGCACTGAAAATCAGTTCTCCACCTGAAAACACTCAAAAACAAGCTAATTCTGGATCATGTCAACTGCTCCACTGAGCATCTGCGCTGAATGTCAACTGCTCCACTCTGTACCTGCGCTGAATGTCAAATCCAGTGAAGGCTACCTGTGCTGGGTGAGATTGGCCAAGTGGCACAATCATTCTGCAAGGTGTCAAATTCCCAGGAAGCTTCCAAAATGACACTTGGATCAGGGATTTCACCTTGTGATGAGTAAGAGGATCTAGATCTCCAAGTGGAAGCAAGAAACTCCAAGTGGACTCAAGAAATGAAGTATAACTAAAGTGGGAGAGGACGCTAGTCAGCTTCATGCCAGCCTCAAGCTGACTCATCCTTTCTCCAAAACTCCTATATATAGAGCTCTCTCATGAGGTCTAGGGAGGCTGGAATCTTGTGAATGTAAGGAAGTGCTGTTGGTTTGTGCATAGAACTATTGGGTGATTTGCTTGAAGGAGGTGAAGAGGAGATTTCTTTCTGCTGGGAGTTTTTGCTGGATTGGGCCTCTTATGGCTGTAATACTCTTAGAACTTTACTTCTTCCATTAATAAAGCATTTGAGGTTCTTCTATATGCATGTGTCTCAATGGTGTATTGATATACTTGTGTATTTGATTTATTCTAATCCTTGAATCAATTATGAATGTATGCTTCTTGTAGTTTCCCTCTCTTGCCATTTTGCAGGATCTTGGTGTAGCTGGGCCAGTGAAAGAGCAAGGAGCTGGGAGCAAGAAGCAAAGAGGCAAGATTGGATCAATCATTAGCGGAAGATAACGGTTAGTGGATCTCTTTCTCCTCTCTCTTACATCTCATAAAGAAGTAATCTCGAATAGCTTTGCTTTGATTGTTGCTGAGGTACTATCACCCTTAGAGTGGGATAGGGTCATTCCGTATTGGATACTTTTCCCAACAACAAACATTCCTCTCTTGATTCCAAAAATCTCAATTGGCCTACCTCTATCATCTAAACAGATCACCTTCTTCTTGAAATAGTCTACCAAAGCTCGATGAGCTTCTAGCCAGTCCATTCCAATAATTACATCATACGTCCCCAATGTTGTGACGTATGCATTCAACTTAGTCATATACACCCCGAGGTTTACCTAACATTGGTCAACACTAGGTCCTACCGCTTGTTTTATCCAAGAAGCCATCTCAACTTCCTCAAAGTCATCAGGCTAATAGGCTACCAACCCACATTTTTCTAATGTAGCTAGTGAAATGAAACTATTTGTGGCACCAAAATCAAACAAAATTTTAGCTTTTACTTTGTTTATCATACATGAGGTTTCTACCACGACAGACTGGTGTTCAACTTGCTGGTTATCAACTGTGGCATAGATTCGATGGTGGCTACTTGACCCCTCCATTGGTGCTTTCCCTTCTCTCCAATTGTTACCAGCTTGTAACTTAGGGCAGTCACAATGGTAATGAGGTCCCCCACATCCCCAACAAGTGATGCACGATAGACCTTGAAGCGAATGTTTGGGAGTTCTTTGGAAAGAGTTCCTTCCCTTGGGATCCCTTCCCCTGCTTGTTGCTCCTCCTGTACGACCTTGATTTGAACACGCCCTTGAAGCTACAGGTGAAGTTGCACTAGTAGCCATTGAAATCCCCACTGTGGGTGCTCTGGGTACCACCCTGTCTCCATATGGTGGTGGCATCAAACTTCCTCCCCTTTGGAAGGTACGAGGGGCCTTCCCCATAAACCTTGGATGGTGTGGAAAAATGTTTTTGTTTTCACCCTTTAAGTCTAAGTTATCTTCGACATAACGAGCCTGTTCCATAACTTCTGCAACTAAGGATGGTTTCCACATCCAAACCATTGCCCTAATCTTAGGGTTCAATCCATAAATAAAACGATCTACTTGGCGATGGTCAGTATCCATGTAGGAGACATACTTGACCAATTCCATGAATCTAATTTCATATTCTTCCACTGTATGATTTCCCTATACCAGGGCATCAAAAGCTCCTGCTTGTTGTTCTTCATAATATGCTGGGAGGTACTTTTTCTTGAATCTCTCCTCGAATAATTTCCCAAGTAACTGTTTCTAGAGTGAGGTGTAGTTGACGTGCCAAGTTACCCCACCAATTCAAAGCGCTATCTCTAAGTTGGAATATTGCTATTTTAGCTTTTGAATTGGAATTATAATCCCTTAGTGCGAAGCACCTTCTCATTGCTTCTAACCAAGTTTGTGCACGTTCGTTGGCATGCCCTCCTGCAAACTCCAGGAGCTTAATGTTTTGGAGTTCACTAGTAATGTCCTTGATTGGAGGTCCTCTATTAGAGTCTCTTCATCCCTCGAGATTTCCTAACCCTGAGGGAGGGCGCTCCACTTCCACCTCATTTGTTTGGCGCCATTTTAGAGTCTCATTAATTGCCTCTAGGGATTGCAAGATGAGAGTCATCTCTGGTGAAGGAAATGGGTTATTTGTAGTAGGTCCTTGTGATGACCCTCCTTGACCTTGATTTCTTTCTGTCCTCACCATTTTTTCAAATAACTGTATGATACTTAATATTTATTAGCACATCTTAGGGCCTGGTCAATTCTTACTCAGCTCACACATGTTTTCCATAATGATAGGTGCAAGTTTTCCTTTTGTCGTGCCTGTAAACGACTATTTCTAATATTGAGAAGATAATTGTGGGTCTACTAAATCCTCTCCTATTGCTATCTAAGCAAGTGTTACTAAGCAACGCTAGTCACCCCCAAATATCTTTAGATATTCCTAAACAACCATCCTAAATCCATCTTATGTATATTTTAAGCATTCACATAATCATTATCTTACCATTTTTAATAACATTATTTATACTAGGTGCCCTTTTGAAATTCCATCAACAATGCTAGATTAGTTTTTTTTTTTTTTTTTTTTTTTTTTTAAGTGGATGCCTAGCTGTCTCAATCAACTCAATATTGACATTAATTGTTAGATGTATACTATCCAATTGATTTATATCTAATGGATAGTGTTACATGCTTTTAAGATAATAATATTGTATATTGTAAGTGATTCTAAAATACCAATCTATTGTTGTTCATATTTTGACAACTTTAATGTATTAAAATCTACTAAAAGAAAAGAGAATTATGTTTGGTGCAATGCAATGGAGTTGGGTGTTATTTTTTTCTTTTTTCTTTTTTTTACTCAAAACCTTTACATTCCCCCAAAAAACAAAAAATAGTAAGTGGGACAACTAACTCCTAAATAATGAGGTTTTATCCTAAAATTCTCAGAAAACAAAAAAAAATTACGTGAAAATTGAAGACTTGAGGATAAAATTGTATAGCTCATTAGAGTGGATGTTTGAGTGCACAATAATAAGAAGTAAATGACCATCATTAAGTAGCATTCCTAAAACAACTTAACGCCTCAAATTTGTAGAATAACTTGTACTAACAATCACTATTCCATTATGCTAGGAAAATCATAATAAATTTAATATATAATCACTTTTAAAATCATATTTGCAATATCGCTCACTATCTTAAAAATTATTCCATTTTTTCTGAACAAACAAGACTTCTACCGAGTGACATGGAGGCGATTGACCCCCAACGAGTAGAGGCGATATAGTGAATATTATGAGAATTAACACGTGATTCACAGCGTTTGTATCCATTAGGAATCTCTTATTTTTTTGTTAACTTCTCAATTATGAATATAACATAAGTTGGAAATCAAATCTACAAGTACAGAAAGTTTGTTTGCAATGTTATCTATATCTATATATATCTATCTATCCATATATATATATATATATATATATATATATATAGATTGACAGATAGCTAAATTTTGGTAGATTTCAACCATAAAATCTTGTTGCTCTCTATTGATTCTTGCAGAAGTCGATGAAGACTATAGTGGATTTATTGTATTCTGAGCTGAATTGAACATCTATGTCGCAATACATACTTTGATTTTGCTTATTCTAAGGAAACTAGTTACAGATCTGAATAGAGAAAAATATATTGCAGGTTTAAGGGACTTCCTTCTAAGCATTAAAATTTTCAGCTACATACCCCTCAGGGACCCATGTTAGCAAGAAACAGACTAGAAACGTGGTAGGATTGAGATCGTGGATCGATCCTTAGCTCAATAATTCTTACCCTGTTGATGGTGATGCGGTGATGAGAAAGCTTCACAACATGTAGTGATGTGTTTAGATGCAAACCCTATTGTGTAAGGACTGCTTCCACTTATCATTCACTGACATTCCCTACATTAATTCACTTTCCTTACACAAGTTCACTCGAAGCCTATTTCTTTTCCCGATAGAACTCATGCATTTTGCAGTTTCTCGTGCTCAAGGAGCATGCATTCTCACCATCTAAGGTGTTTGAATGCCTACATGGAGATAACCAACAAAGGTTTGGAAGAAATAGGATTTTAGGCCAGTGCTATCCCAACTTGAAAGTTTAGGAGTGGATCCCAGTGTAATGGGCAAGATCTATCGAAGACATCCACAACTGTTGAAAAACATAATGAAGTTTGGATCAAAAGTGTAGCTTCTGCTAAAGCTTGGGTTGGGAAAATAAGACCTGGGTAGAACTATTTACAATGCTCCTCGGCTTCCTGGCTTGAGGGAAGAGAAGTTGAGACCCACAATAAAATTCCTAGAAAACATTGGTGTAAAGGGACCATCATTACATAAGGTTTTGATGAAAAGAGGACACAGGTGGACTTGGATTTGCACACTATGATAAGAGCAGGGGCCATATATTTCTAGAAAAGGCTCTGGATAAGCATGATTCTGCTCATTCCAATATAAAGGAGAAGAGAAAGAAAAGAAGAATAAGGTAACAGAGATGTCTATGTAGCCTATCTGTTATGGATGTGGGGCACCTATACAACTGTGGAGGTTGATAGCCCTGGTTATGTAATCTCGGAGACCGATGAATTGAAAAAGAAACATCACCAGTTGAGGTTTGTACTATGTAGAAGATGTCGGTTTCTATCCCATGGAAACATGCTCACTACTGTTGGTGGATATGGGGGCTGTTATGGGGAAACAATTCATTTTTGCTAAGAAATTTAGTGAAAAGATGTCTCATATTTGTCATGAATAAGCTTTGATCATTAAACTATGTTTTTATTATTCATTTGACAAGTTCAAAATCATTGTCAGGGTTTGTTGGAGTTGTATCAGAAATTGAACAACAAAGAAAGGGGCACAATATTTATGTTCTGGGGTCCGTTAATGTGGGGAATTCGACATTCATTAATGCTTTACTATAAACAACGGCACTTAAGGATTTTGCTGCAGCAACAACAAGAACAACAAGAAGATACAAACCTATCTAATTTGTTGTGCCCGACACCACACTTGGTCCCATTCAGATTGATGCATTTCATGGAGAAGGGAAGTTGTATGATACGCTTGGAGTGCATCTTCATGATCGACAAGTAGTTGTTATACATACTAAAGATTTTCCCTTGCTTGCACCATAGAGCCAGCTGAAAGTGAAAATCAAGGAGTATTTTGTACATACAAAGTGAAATCCTGTACAACGGACAATGGTTTAAATGGACTGTCTATATTCTAGGGTGGTATAGTTAGAATGGATGTAGTCAAGGTACCTCTCCATATATGATTGATAATGTATGGACCAAAAGGAGTGAAATTAAAGTAGTTCCTACATCTAAAGCTGAAGAATTGATAAGGGTATTGAAAACTGTAAAATTTTGAACATACCCACATGCTTCCATTTTGCTAAACACTTCGAATGCATAAAAAATTCTACCCGCTTTACAGTGACAATTGAGGACAATGCTTAAATTTCTAAATCAAGCGAGATTAGAAGCCAACATACGAGTGCCTCAGTAGTTGAAAAGTGGAAGAATATGGCCAAGCCCTTACACTGTAGCTTCTGGTATTTTTATTCTCATATCATTTTGCAAATTTTGGTTCAGGACTTTACAATGGGTGGCTTTAGGATCCATGGCTATAGGCCTCCCCCCAATATTACTGAAGATCATAGTGTCTCTACGCCGCTTAATACCGGACATTAAGACACTTATGCTTAATGCAGGTTGAGCCCCATCTCCATATTAGGCCTTTTGATTCAAGTAATTTAACTTTCAGATAATCAATGTCTGAAACATTAAAATATCATAGTTTGTGATTCTAAATTTAAGGTTCATGTGATTTTATGAATGAAATAGTTGCTCGCAGCGTTGCATTACAGGATTACTTGGAGGTAGGCACCATTGTCTTTATGTTTACCATATCATAATGGTTAGAATCTAGATCAAGTGACAATTTCTAATTCAATCATAAATTTGTAAAGAGACAATGCTAATTTGTGTCAATTCACTCGGACTAAGCTACTTAATAGAGAAGTGGAGGTGACGAGTTCGAGAATAAATTTAGCTACAAGCATATGCTTGAAGGTTTCCATAGCCTCTGAAGTCTGTTAGTCTTACACAATGTTTTAATGCACTTCTCTGCTTCGGCATTAGAAGTATATGAGGAGCGTGTAGATCACGAGGAATATAAGAGGCTTTTACCAAGGAAGATTGTAATGGAAGGAAGTGGAAGTTGAGGAATTAGAGCAAGTGAGATCAAAGATATGATGGAGCAATGCTTTGCCACTGAAATTCTTATTTATAACATGCTACTCTGAGGCCTTTGGAAGGAAGGTAAAATGGAACTTTCTTGTGATCTCTTCAACATAATGCCTAAAAAAAAATATAAAGATAAAATTGTGCACCAATGCATCAACTTATGACTCCCTAATATATGGATTATGTGGAGTAGGTAGAACAATGATGCTCAAAAACTCATGCTGCAGCAGGTTAATCATCTTTCATGATCGAAATTTTTACATGCCAAATATGTTGTACTATGCATGCTAAAATGCTCCATATTTGCTACAGATGGCCAAAGAAGTGTCCATAAGAGTGTGCTAGTCTAAGTGCCACTGTTGTGTTCCAATTTTGACAAGCAATCCATTTTTCGGTTTGAGGCATTTTTCAGTTGGAGGTACTCAGGCTGGACTAACCTTTCCCCTCTTCTCATCACCCCAAAGTCACTTACTAACATCCCCCAATAGGTCAAGATCTGCTTGAGCCTCTCAGTTTCATTATTTCCATGACATGTGCCATGGTGAACATCTGCTTCCCTCAAGGATTGCTCACTCAGTGTTTGTGAGTCTTCTTTTTCCCAAAATGGCCTAAGGTCTCATACCTTAGCGCCCTATTTTCATCTCCATATTAACTATTAACTTTATTATATAACTCCCTAACAATTTTCCCCCTTCCCCTATTTTAATCATGTATATAAAACTCCCCTATGTAAATACCCCTCCCTGGCAATATAGCCATATTATTCACTAAGTCAGGGAAATCACAGTCCATCTAGGACTGTTTTTAGCCCATCCGTGTCCAGGGATTACTCTGACATCTGGTCAGAATAATAACCTCTTCCCTAAACCAAAAACCCCTAAAAACCTTCAAAAACCCATTTTTTGCACCTCTTTCCCTCGTTTCGTGCATAATATATTAACCCTGCATGTCAAAAACCCATATTTCACTCATATCCCTAAGTCCGGCTATAAATACATTAATGTGCCCTTTATTAAACCCCATAACCCACTAAACCTAAGTCTAAAACCTGTCCGCCGCGCGTATCAAATTTGGAATATTCCTGCAAATATTCACACCCGCTAACCCGCCGACACCTCGCGATCCCCGGCAACCATTGGATCGCCCACCCCACAGATCAACGGCTGGCGGGCATCCCCATCCCGGACGCGCCCGGGCTTTAACGTCTGGGAGTTTGGCGGTTTTTCCACCGTACTCCCGCCACGCGTCAGGCTCTGGGGCGTGGCGGAGCCCCTTCCCCCGAGACCGCCTTTGCCCATAAGCGGTGCGCCAAAAACTGCTTACCACCTTCTGACATCATACCCCACGTCACCCCCTCCACAATCCCTGCTTACGTCACCCCTTTTCCAGTCACCCGATGAGTCACCTACCTGCGTGGCCTCCTGCCACATCACTGCCACGTGTCCCCGCCACCGTACCTGCCACATCATCGTCCATACATGGTGACATCATGCTGACGTCATCCCGCCACATCGCCCTGCTGACGTCATGCTGATGTCACCCGTCGTACAATGCTGACATCATGCTGACGTCATCAACACTTTTTTGGACGCAGAGGCGCAAAAGTCACACTTCGCAGCCCCGGAATCGAATTTTGAGGCAGTTTTTGATGAGCGATTTGCGCCATCGCAGGATTTTTTAGGCCGAAATGGAGAATCTTCAGGGAATCTTTAAGGAATCTTCTCACCATGCGGCCCCACGAAGCCCGAAAAGGCGCAAAAATGATCCGTTTTCTTCATGGAGCATACCAAAAGGATCAGAAGACAATTCTAGATGATACAGAGGCCGAACAGCGGCCATTTACTGGTGATTAGACCCACAGCATATCAGATCAGCAGTCCAGATTTTGTCAGAGAGTATGAGTGGAAGAAAAGACGCCAGAGAGTATCAGTCAAGATTTTTTAGGGGCTCGAGGCACCTGAACATTGATGAAGCCCCCAGAAAGTCAAATCAATAAGCATTAGCCCATCCTTGCCTTCAAATCACCATCAAGGCATTCAAAGCACTAGGACAACAAGAAAGCAAAAACCCATACTCATTTATTGCAGAAAACACTGCAGCAAGCCACCAAGGACAGCATCATTTATTCCGTTTTGATACATCGGCCCTGAGCACGGCCCGAGATATTTTTTGAATTTATTTCGGGATAGGATTAGGTTAAGTAGTCATTTTTTATGACCTAATTAGGTCAAGATGTAATAAAGGAACTCAGCAGAGAGTTTTTGCCCTATACATACCACCCTCTATATAGTTTTACGGGTTGGTTAATTGAGAATTTTCACTAGAGACTCGCTGTGTATACCTGAATTTTTCTGTAATCAAAGATTGCTTAAAGCTTGGAGAGCGAACTGTCTATTGTTGATGAATGTTTTGAAGAGTTGAAGATGGAATTCCTGCACTACGGCCTGAAGCAATAAGTGCCTCTTATCTCTGTTTATGTGTTTTCCATTATCTAAATAGCAGGAAAAAGGAATAGCCTAGAATTAGTTTAAATACTCTCTATGCTCAATCTCTGTTGTTTTTTTATGTTTTCCTCTAAAAGAATTGGTTATGAACATTGAATTCCTTCCGGATCATGTTTACCCCAATTCACCTGCGTTGGCCAATTATCTAGGGATTCTTAACTGCCCCTAGGTAGCGCCCTGTTATTTTCTCTGCTAATCTATTGGAGAGATTATTAAATGCCTCTCTTTCTTTAGCATTCATTTCATCCCTTAAAACTGAAAATTGCTTCAAGCTCAGCTATCTTGCTCCATGTTCCCTCACTATTATTAAGGAAGTACACCGACAATTCCCCTCCTCGACTCCATGCCCAATGGCTTGAAAGATTCAGACTATACTCTGCCTCTCTACCTGAAAGTGTCAATTTTCCCACCAAAACTCAATCAAAACCCGTGTGCATCATATCTAGCCTAAAATCATCCCTTTCAACAAAGCTAAATCATAAAGAGAGAGCCCTCTCTGACTACAGGTAGGCTAGGGCCTGTAGTCCAAAGTTGGTTTGTGGTTACCTCGGCCGTATCCCTTTAGGAGTCAAAAGGGACAACCTCAGTGATAACACTCTTCAACATAATGCCTAAAAAAAAATATAAAGATAAAATTTGTGCACCAATGCATCAACTTATGACTCCCTAATATATGGATTATGTGGAGTAGGTAGAACAATGATGCTCAAAAACTCATGGGTGAAATGTTAGAAAATAAATTTCATCCTAATGGGTATATAAGCCATTTGTTGAAGATGGTGCCTAAAACTGAGGCCCAAAATTTATGAGCATGAATTCATTTGTTTCTAGCCATATTTAATCTTGGTGAGAGCACGTGTGTTGTTGTTCTATAATGACGATTATGACAAGTCAACTAGATAGGTGAAGTATGCATCACCTTCTAACACATAGGGGAACTAGAGCTGAGAGTAAGGTGGAGAAATCAGTTTCACATAATTAAAAAAAAAATAAAAAATTAGCAGAGATTTGTGTCTAGTGGGTCTTGGGTCCAGATTTTGAACTTGCTCTGATACCACGAGTAAGGCTCCACCCTAGGGTCCTCTACAAAACTAAAATTCTCAATATCAAAATGCAATAAAACGAGAAATAAATTATTTCTATCTAAACATTTAGTCAATGATAACTTACCATTAAAATTTATTTCCTACAATTAAATAGTGAGAATTTCATCTCAATCACTTACATGAGTAATCTATAAGTAGAGGAATACTGGTTTTGATAGCCTGGTTGAGATGCCCCTGAGCTCTTGATCCTGTTGGAATGCTCCTCTTGACTAACGATTAGATTTACCTCCAGCCAACTGAGAAGTATTTCCTAGCCCAAGAAACCTCCACAGGTTCCCTAGTCCTCCGAGCCCAAGTCCAACCAGATGTAGTGTGTCCAAGATAAACAATACTCTCCTTCTCCCCCTTCTCTCTTCCCCACCTTACTCTAAAAACATGTCCTCCAAAACTGCAACCAAACCAATACAAAAATCAAGCCAAGAATCCCCCCTCCTTCCCTCATCCTTCCCCTTTTATGCTACCCCTTCTCCTCTCCACCTCAACCACCTCTCATTAATGCCAAAAATACTCCCTCATCCTTACATTTCATTTCTCTTCTACCAAGTAAACATGAGAGGACATTTGGGGATGTGATATGAACATAAAATTGGGTAATTAATTGGAGAGGACCATGTCTTCTCCCAAGTAAATATTTTGGGGATGAGAGATGAATATATAGCTTTGTAATTAATTGGAGACAACCATGTCTTCTCCCAAGTAAATATGAGAGGACATTTTGGGGATGCGATATGAATATAAAATTGGGTAATTAATTGGAGAGGACCATGTCTTCTCCCAAGTAAATATGAGAGGACATTTTGGAGATAAGGTACGAATATATATAATTTGGTAATTAATTGGAGAGGACTATGTCTTCTCAAAATTTTAAAGATATTTGGGGAGGTAAAACGGGAATAATAACAAAATTTATATCAGTACCAAATTTACAGTTTCACCAATGTAGGTATGTACCAATATCTATTGATAATTATAAGTCAATATTTTAAGGTGTTTTAAACCCTAGTAAAATTTCAGTGATAAGATTAAGTAGGAATTATAGAAAAATCCAGACTAAACAAATCAACAAACAAAACTAGCTAGGAACCAAACAGAAAAGAAATGCCTACAATTTACACAATTTCAATCTGACTATAGGATTCAAAGTTTCAAACCAATATTTTAATGTAACACAAAAGAAACACCCACAATTGACACAATTACAATCTGACTATAGGGGGTCAAACCAATATTCAGATCCATAAAGCTTTAATGTGACACAACTATAATCACACTATAGGGTTCAGACCAATACTCAAATCTAGAAAGCTGTAATGTGACACAATCTATCACACAAGAGAGGTAAACCATTATTCAACTCTAAAAGGCTCTAATGCACTCTAATGCTAGATGATTTTATCGATACAAGGCCTCGCAAAAGTTCCTGGCAATTGTGACAAAATTCCTACTCCTAGGACATATCACCTAAGCAGATAAACTCTGCTACTTGTGGTGTTGCCGAGGAAAAAATCAACAATAAAAAATAGAAAGATACCTAGGATAATCCACGGATAATCAAGCATTCAGGCATCAAATATCAATCTTCTAAGTGTTTATGTTAAAGTCCATAAGCATTACACTTATCCTGAATAAGTCAGGCTTCACAAATGATCCATCTTCACAGGAAAAACAACCATTGAAAGGTGAAACCCTATTTTCCTAAGATGTTGTGACGAGAGGTACTTTCAGTCAAAATCACGCTTGTAGCAAGGAGTTGTACTGGAGAAAATGAAAACTAAGAGACAATATTTCTCCATTTTCAGATCTCAACATTTGTGATGTCCGCATTTACTCTACATTCTAAAAATTCAAACATCTATTTACAACCCACCCTCAAAAATTCCTACTCCTAGGACATATCACCTAAGTAGAAGAAACTCTGCTACTTGTGGTGCTGCCGAGGAAAAAAATCAACAATAAAAAATAGAAATATACCCAGGATAATCCATAGATAATCAAGCATTCAGGCATCAAATATCAATCTGTAATTATTAGGGTAATGGGTAACATCCCATGAAATTTTAGTAATCAATCGACTACAAACAAATGGGTCTGTATATGTATGTAAATAACCCAGAATCAATGTTTAGAAAGCTGTGGAGGATTTACCCCATTGGAAACCCTAGAAATCAAATCCAAGAAATTTCAGAAAAATGTTTTTTTATTGCAATGTTGTCGTAATGCCTCACTGCAAACCGCGTAATAAAACCCTACACACAATTTTTTTGGCTCATTCTTGATGTGTTGTGCAACCATAACACCACTCTGCTTGACTTTGTAACATGTCCAATGTCTCTTAGGTAACTGGCTCAGGTTTTTCTTGTTTTCTTAGTAGTTAGAGAAAAAGGAAGCATTTGTTGCTATAGTATTGCCTCACTGCAAACTGCATAATAAATCCCTATTAAGCAAAAAAAAATAAACAATAAGAAAAGGGGTTTTCCTTTTACAATACTTACTATCTGCTGGAGATTCGTCCTCAGCTCCTCTGCTTCCTCCGTTGACGAAACTGCCTAAAACACTGAGATGAAATCACCAAAAAGTAAGCTTACAGGAAGAAAGAAAGAAGAAAGAAGATAGAAGCAGGTGTGTTGTAGCGTGGTTGCAGCTCCAAAATGCAACTTTTTCCCTCCACCTATGAATTGTAATGCAACTCTCTCACTCCGCTGGTGAAGTGCGCCCGAATTGTTTCCCACGTGTAGCTCGATTTTTTCCCTCTTCTTGGCCCAAAAAATGTATAAACAATACCTTATGTTATATATATTATTGTACAGTATATTAAAACTCTTTAGGCCCTCATTATAACCCCAATATATTATTTTGTGATTTTTCCATTTTTAATGCCCCAATATGAACGTACATGATATAATATTGGTTTTTCAGTGACACCCCTGTGGTTTAAGCCCTACACCAAGTGAAAAATGTTCTTACTAAATTTTTTAGGTGGTAAAGGTTGCCTCCTTGGCAGGGTTCCAGATTTGGGGGTCGCAATGGCCTAATTGAAGCAAGACCTACACACAAAAAATTCCAAGAATAAAAAGCCAAATTAGAGTGTTGGGTCGAATGCAAATAAGACAAAATATTAACTCAGAAAAGTACAATGCAAGTTGACCTCATGTGATAGTGCCTCAACATGCAGAGCTACTATGCATAGCTGGAGATAAGGGTGTAGGCCCACGATTCTAGGTAGCACAATAATTTAGGAAATCCTAGAATCGTACCAAATGAACTTAGGGTATATTAGTAAGGTATCAAGGTGTGATGAAACAATATGAGCAACCACATTGAGCAATAAATCAAAATTACCAAGCATAGTAAACCATAATATCTATGAGGTATGAGACATGTTATATAGATAAAGATAGTGAAAGAAGTTATTCAAAGGAATAGGTAATGGTAGGAAGAGGTTAATCAAAGGAATAGATCAAAAATTCCATTCAACCTATTTAAACATATATTTTCTTTTTGCTTTTAATATAGCATGAAGAAAAGGTGTTACAGGTTCGCATGTCATAGTATCCTTCTTTCTCCTATAGGTCTGGAAAGATGACCATGTTGTTCGTGACCAGAGATAGTACCATATAATACTTAACTTACAATTATCTTTCTTGAATAACGCAATGAACCCATCCTTCCTTTCTTTAGTTTGTCTCACCTTGAGTGCATGAACCCTTACTGGATTTATTCACTGGGATAGCTTCTCATTTGGTTAGGTAACTCGTTAAGTTCATCGTAGTAGAGATATATTTTTTTTCTCTTATCAAATATAAAGTGCTTTACGTCTCTTTCATGTTTCATACCTCATGTATTATTAATAATTATTCTATGTTCCATTTGGGGATTTTTGTGGCATTTGGATTTAATTCCTAGTATGATGACAATTACTTATCGTTATGGTTCTTTTCTCCTATTCAATTATGAGCTTCACAATGGTGATATTCACAATACTTCCTTGGGTTCATTTTATTATAACTCTAGCTTGTTTGGTATTATTTTCTATAAATAACATACAATACATACATAGGTTATTCATTTTCTTTTCTCTCTAAATTAGCCATACATTCACAGGAATAGTTTACATGAAAGATTTCTAGAAATAATTTACCCAAAGACATAATCTATAGAAAATTTCTACCAATATACAAAAAAATACTTATATGTTCAAGATTAGGTAGGTTTCCATAGGAAATACTGAGCAAGGAAGAATTGTCCTTCTGACCAATGACCATGGTATCCCACCATAGGTTCCCCTAACCAGATTTCCCTTTAGGACAATATTTTGTAGACAAAAACAAAACGAGGTCTACACCAAATTTCCACTGGCCCCATCCAGCTCAAGAATTTTCTTGCTCAAAACTTTACAGGCTCATAGTTCTGTATAGGAATTCAATTGGTTAAAAATAGCTCATTAATTTATCAATATAAGCATCTTGCCTTACCTCAAAAACGTCTTGTCTCAGGCAATAACTTCTCTTCTCGTGTTTCTTGATTGCATCAAGTTCCTCTCTACCCTCTTTGCTCTCTTTCCCCAACTGAGATATTTATCCCTAAGGAGATGAATAATTGTCCATTAACTAATTTTTAGGTATATCCTCATTTATAATTTCCACCTTCCCATAATTCCTTGGTTTACCATAACTAATCTTGCTAGTCTAATAAAAATAAAAATATTCATGTATAATCATGCCTTCAATTAGCCCATATTGTGCCAAGTTAATTTTAATATAAGTATATTGATTTTTTTACTACTCACTCAAGGGTATTACATCATCCCTTTCTCGAGAGAAACATCATCCTCAGCGTTGCATATCCTTCAAAATAGGTTGAAATATGCATCGCATAGAAAATGCTCAGCTCCCCAGGTATCCCCTTTTGGATGAAGTCTATCCAATGCACTTTGACCTAAGTAGTTGTTTGCCTCGCTAGCCTAATTCCTCCCTCTACAGAATATTAACCCATAATACTTATGTTTGGTTCAACCTACATCCATAATCATTATTACTGTCATTATCTTTCATCAATAATTATTTAAGAACATATCTACATATTATCTCAAACTTTATCATAAATGTCATCTATTGTTATTTATGTACCGAGAAAGGGTCATCAACAGGTATCAAAACCCAACAAGGGTTAGCAAGCTACACTTAATAGAATTGAGCACAATTATTATAAGCTTATCAAACATCAACAATATAGTTTTTTTAGTTACTTGATGGCTAAACCCATCAAAAAGGACCCCACCGTGTGGATCCACTATATAATTTAGACCATGGAAGTACTAGCTCCATTGCAACTAAGTACTTAGTGGTGATAATATTCTAGAAACCATGCATTTTTCTTATGTTTTATAATAGATTGCAATTAATGTATTATTGTACTGCATAGCATCATTATGCTTTTATCCTAATTTCAAATTTTATATATGCATTATTTATGCAAGAGTAAAGTTTAGGATACCTTCCCTTTTCCTGCCATTTTCAAGGTGGTTACATGGCTGTCTACTTTTTCTTAGTTATTCCCATCTTAGTCTACTTTTCTATTTCCTATGTGCGGAAATTCATGAGTCCATATTGCAACATTCCTTCAATTTTTTCCATTTTCTATCTCGTATTACATATTTTTTATGAAGGTTATATGAAATTTGTTTCTATGTACAACCATGGGGTATCTTTAACTAGATTTATATGTTTCTCTTCATGGTTATAGATGCAACAGGGGGCCACAATTTAAAAAGCAGTATGTTGTAAATATAACGTCAAGTTGTGTTATAAAGCTCCAATAAGCTGCATAGTTTTCATGGTTTCAATAGTTTTGTATGATATAAGTGTTGCAATGAGCTAGATTATAAATCTTTATGGTGAGCATGTTTGTTTTTGTTATAAGTGACATTGAACATCAAATATGGTGCTCCCCAAAGGGTTTGGGGTTTGTAACAACCCCTGGTTGATTTTCCATGTAAATAAAATAAGACCAAGGTTAACGGACATGTATTCCAAACTGAATGTTGGGAAAAATACTTTAGTGGGCATCACTTGTGATTAATAATGGCTATGGAAATTGGCAAAGGCATTACTAAAAATAAAGATGCAATAATTGACATTTATTTACGAAAGTAAAGGAAAATGGGACAAAAGGAAAGTGAACATACATAGATTTTCATGCGAAGGAAATAAGAGGGAAAATGAAGGAAAACGAAGAAAATAGAGGACTCAATGATAAAAATATATCAAAGAATCAATTGTGAGCTTTTTGATAGTTTTGAGTTAAGATCTCTTTCATTCACTCATTCTCTCATACTCTTTCACACTTAGACAAATCTTGGAGCATTCTTGGATCACTTGGGCATTTAATTTGATTTAGAGAAATAAAGCAAAGGAAAGTAGGAAAGAGCAAGGGAATAGTGGGATCAACAACTAAAACTAGATTTCTTTGTTGGTAACAAGCTACATGTGTGATTTCCTTGTTGATTTATGGATTCAATGTATATGCATGTCAGTATTTATCTATACGTTCTAATTCCCATGGATATTTGGCTAGATTGGCAGAGGGTTTTGACCCTACCTTTCCATTTCCTGGATAATGATGGTGGTGTGGTTTTTTTCCACTCCTTTCTCTGACTAGTGCTAAGGTTCCCAACGTTTGTAGGTTGGAAAAAATTATTTAGAAGCCCTGGAACATTTTTGGTTGGGTTACTAGTTCCTGGAGCCATTGGTTGGGACAAACACTCTTGAGCCCTTTGTGGGTTGAGTTATTGATCCCTCAAACTACAGTTCAAATAAATTCTCTTGAGCCCTCAAAATATTTTGGTTGAGTTATTAGTTCTTGGAGCCCTCGATAGCTTGGGTAGAGATTGATCTCACTAATGTTAGTGATTTCCAAACCATAGAGGTGGAATCACTATGCTTGATGGTTTAGGTGGTTTAGCTTGTGGAAGTCCTAGTTGGTTTTGTTTTGGTTTATTCCATAATATTCCACATTCATGCTTAGAATATGGCACAAGGGTGATTAGAAAAACAATAGATATTATATTAGGATATGCTTTGATAGAAAAGTATGTATATCTTGGTAGTCTTATTGTTTCAATCCATATCATTGGAATTCACTTCCCTAATGTTTTAAGTGATCTAGAAGCAGTAATCAACACAAAGAGCAGGAAATCTATCGATTAACTCTAGATGATTATTATCAATCCTACCTCGAAGGTGTTAGAGCTAAGTGAGATATCCAAAATTATACCTAAAAGTGTATTAGGAGATGTAATAGTATCCATAGAATCTTAGAGTATGGTATGGGTTTTATGGTATTACAACCGATTTTTCACAAGAAGACATCCCATGATCTTAGGTAGGCCATGGTTGGCTACTACAAATGTATTTATTGGTTGATCTACAAATATGCTTATCCTACATGGAAATTTTGTGAAATATGTAACATTATACTAACCTTTGAAAAACACCCATGAAGGTACCTTGGGGCTTAATAATGCTAATGGAGATGAAAAAAATTATTAGACCTATCTTCAGTATTGATCAAATTGTTCAACTCAAGTAAAAAACTAAAGAAAATGAGATGGACAACTTTTAAGATAATTTGAGACCATTATAGAACCCTTTATTGGTAGATGATCTAGAATTATGCTTATTACCCATGGAAATTTTGTTAAATATGTGCCATTATACTGACCTTCAAAACCTTCCCATGAAAATAGCTTGTGGCTTAATAACACTGATGGAGATGAAAAAAATATTGAACTTATCTCCAAGGTTGATCAAGTTTTTCAATTAAGAAAAAACGCTAAATAAAATTACATCTACATTATAGGTTTCAATTAATTCAAAACCTTTGTAGAATCCTCATCCTCTTAATTTTATCGTTATTAAAAAATTTCAAGAAAGTTGTGAAACACATGCTAAATCATCAATACCGCTTGTTGCATCAACCAATAATATTTTAGAATGTTGTATTCTTCCTTTCGAATTTAGGCTTACATGTAAATATGACATTTGATCAATCTCAACAAGAACATTTAGTTAAGATGTTGCAAAAACAGAGTAGTGTATTTTCTATCATGTCATGAAACAAATTCATCGCAAAAGATATATGTGTCATATATATACAAATGAAAATGCCCACCTTCTTACACAACCTCAATGATAAATGATCCAACCTTAACATAAATTGTTAAATATTATTCGCAAACACTATTGAAAATATCTAGTTGGTTTCATGCTTTGTAGTACTTCCTAAAAATAATAGTAAGTGACAAATTTGCATGGCCTACAAAGAACTTAGGAAGGTCACTTTAAAATATTATTTTCTCGCTCATTTTGCTTCATAAAATTTTTGGATATAACAGCTCTTCAGATGTACCTCTCTTTTCTTGATGGTTTTAGTGTCTCTAATAAAATATATATAACATATAAAGATCAAGATACAAATATCATTACAAGCCCTAGGGAACATTTGATTACTAGTATTTACCTTCGGATTGTAAAATGTTCTAGCTACCTTGGTGAGAGTAGTATTAGCCATATTTTTTTTTATCTGTTGATGATTTTGTTGAGATTTATATGATTCACATTTTTGTGAATGGTAAGGTAAGTATTTTGATGAATCATTAAATAATTTAGAGGTTGTTTTAACAAGATGTGCATAAGGTAATATTTTGTTGATTAGAATGATGCACACTACAACTATTGTTCTAGGAAAGGTCATATCTTATGCAAGCATTTCGATTGATCTATAAAATATTTGACTTATTATTATGTTGTATCCAAAGGATGTAATATATTTTTAAGTCATGTTAGTTTTTATAAGATATTAATAGGTACTCTATTTAAATTGCTTAAAAAAATACCAATTTCTTTTGGACCATCATAGATCAATGTTAACTCGGAATCTAAGAACAGAAAAGAGGGATGAAATATTAAATATATTTTTACTACAAAATAGGTTTGAGACTCCTTAACAAGGATCTAGGCTAGTTTAATTTCATACTTTAAATAGGTTATAGTCCATTCGAATACCATGTGTCAATACCATGGGTGAATACCATGAAATGTTAAAGTTAATTTTTTTATTATTTTTATTTTATTTTGATCTAGTAAAAATAATTTCACTTAATGGTTTATTAATTATTAGGGTTAAACAAGACATTAAATTTCAACTTCTCCACCATAGTATGTTGGAGAGTGAGTCTTTAAGTTTTCAAGTTGATTTGGAAGGGTCAAAAGCACATCTTTGACTACACTAAATATCTCTCTTCTACACCAAAGTTAAAACAAGAAGAAAACCAATTATATGATTCCATTTATTTCATTATAAAAAATCTAATACTTGTTGAAATGAACTATTGAATTTGAGATGGTTATGGAATCTGAGAGATTCCTAAGTAGGTAATTGAAATTTTTCTTGAGAATAATGTAATTGGTATTCTTTTTTGGAAAATCCTCGATAAAGTTGTTAATTTTCCAAATTTTGGGTGCTCATGGGATTTTTATGGTGCTTAACTGATTTTCACCATCAAAAATATCATTCAAGCACTCTTTTTTCCTTTGTTGGGAAAAAATGGCTGGAATCTAGTTTTTTTTGTTGTCTCAGAAAATTTGCAAGGCTGATTCTTCACCATTTATCTCATTCCATTTATTAATTAGAAAAAATCTAACAATTGTTGAAATAAACTATTGAATTTTAAATTGTTATCAAATTTGACAAATTCCTAGGTGGCCATTACTTAATCAACTCAAGATCAACTAAGTGGGATTCTAGAAAAAAACCTCCTTGGGAGTCATGAATAGCCAAAATATAGAGAAACCCTAACTAAAAGGATAACTAGTAATAATTATATATATTGAATGAAGTTGGAGAATATAAAAGAAACTTTTTATTTAGATAAATCGAGTAAAAATAATTTTATTTTATTTTATTTTATTTTATTTAGATCAACTTGGTATTTTTATTTTATTTTGATCTAGTAAAAATATTTTCACTTAGGAGTTTATTAATTCTTAGGGTTAAACAAGACATTAAATTACAACTTATCCACCGTAGTGTGTTGGAAAGTGAGTCTCTAGTTTTCAAGTTGATTTGGAAGGGTCAAAAGCACATCTTTGACTATAGTGAATTGGTCTCTCCTACATAAATGTAGAAACATATTAAGAAAGCCAATTATGTGATGCCATTTATTTCATTATAAAAAATTTAATACTTGTTGAAATTAACTATTGAATTTCAAATGGTTATGGAATTTTCCAGATTCCTAACCGCATGCTTGAATTTTGCCCAGAAAATAATGAAATTGGGAAAAAAATATGAAAATCCTTAGTAAGCTTGTCAATTATCCAAATTTTTGGTCCCAAGAGCTTTTTGATGGTGTTTAATCCATTTTCACCATTAAATGGTAATGCACATCTTAAGGAGTGATAGCATAGGAACTTAGGGTATAGTAGTAAGGTATCAAGGTGTGATGAACAATATGAGTAACCACATTAAGAAATAATTAAAAATTACCAAGTGTAGTCAACCATAATAAATATAAGGAGGTATGAAACATGTTATACCGATAAATATAATGCAAGACGATATTCAAGGGAATAGGGAGAGGTAGAAAGAGGATAATGAAAGGAATATATACACATTGTCATTCAACCTATTTCAAAATAGAAAAAAAATATATACCATTAAGAAGAGGTGTTACAGGTTGGCTTGTGACAAATGGTATTAGAGCATAGGCTACAACACTAGGCTTAATAGAGACATCACCATTAGTTATTGATGCATAAGGACTTGTAGGAAATGAAAATTATGATATTGGTTGGTTTATTTCAGAGGACTTTGAGCTGAAGTAGAACCCAATGCAAGAATGGAAGACTCTCCCGAGGCTATTACCATTGGGGAAGATTTGTACGTGGAGTTGGGGGAAGGTATCACTACCTTACTTTCCCATCTATGGATATGGTAATAAAATTGCAACAAGAAATAGTGCAGCTACAAAACAAAAATGAGTGGCTTCTGAAAGGAACTCATGAGAAAGAGAAGCTGATGAGAGTCTGGATCGAGAAATCTAGCCACAAAAGTGTAGAGACAGAGGGGAAAAAGAGTAAAAGGAATGGAAGAGAATCTGAAAAATGTGAAATTGGGGAAGAGTTGGATCATGGTTCGCAAAAATTACATAAGGGGAAGAAGAAAATGGAATTACAAGGAGAGTTTAGAAATATCAAACCCCCTACCTTTGATGGGGAAAGAGAGGACGATGCAGAAGCATGGTTGTTGAACATGATTAAGTAGTTTCAAGTATATGAATATGAGACCCATTTAAAGGCATGACTAGAAATTTATCAGTTGCATGGAAAGGCTATTCTATGGTGGGAGGAGTTGAAAAGTGTGCAACTATCAGAAGAAAAGGCAATTTCATGGGATGGGTTCCATAATGATTTCATGTCATGCTATCTTAATGAATGCCATTGCTATCATTGGGCCAAAGGGTTTCGTGAATTTAGGCTGGGATAGGTGTCCAGGGATGAATTTGTGGCTAAGTTCATGAATTTCATGAGGTATGTGCCATACCTTAAGGATGACAAATCTAAAATACAATGCTTCCTAAACTAATTTCTAGCATCATAGAAGGAAAAAAATGAGTTTTTTAACCCGAAAACCATGGATGAGGTGGTGAGGAAGGATAG
Organism: Pinus tabuliformis; assembly: GCA_031772625.1. Taxonomy (NCBI): domain Eukaryota; kingdom Viridiplantae; phylum Streptophyta; class Pinopsida; order Pinales; family Pinaceae; genus Pinus; species Pinus tabuliformis. The sequence continues at coordinate 380,330,390 of CM062819.1, forward strand.
ACTATGTTATCAACAATCTCAAATTAAAAGTGGATATGGTAAAATATGGAAAAGTAACGAAAGCACCAAGGTGAGAGGGGGTATGAAAAGACAAAAAAAACTTACCATCTCAAAGATTTTGGTAGGGATCATCAACATAAGAAAGTTACCAAAGGAAATGCACCCTAACCTACATAGTAATATATGGGTTAAAAAACCACAGAATTGAATGGTAAAGAAAACAATAGTGTAAAGGAAAGGGAACTGTTGACATGTTGGGGATGTGGAGAGCCACAGTTGCTAAGGGACTGCCCACACAATCCAAGGCTTATACAGAATATGCAGGTTGTCCATGAGGAAACTACAATAAATTATATAGCTTGGAATATTCTTAGAGTCAATGCAGCATTGGAGGACCGACAAGTTGAGAACTAGTCTACTATGTTGGATATTGAAGTTAATATATTAAACTAGTGTGTGTATATTTTAATTCATACAAGGGCTACCTTAAGTTACATCATCTCCCTAATTGTGGAAAACTATAAATTAGAACAAAAAATTTTACAGCAGCATGGTTGGCCCAGTTAGCAACCAGGAGAAAAAGGAAGGTAACCAGTCACATAAAACAATATTTGCTAAATTTAAGTGGGTATTCCACCGTGGTAGATTCAAATATCCTTCCTTTAGGATCTTATGACCTATTAATAGGCATGGATTGGCTAGAAAAGAAAGCAACTATTATAAATTGTCTAGAATAAAATAGTTACCAGTGTTAATCATAATGGACACAGTAGTGTAATTAGGGGAAATCCAAAATGGTGTCGGTTCAGTAAATTTCCGCCTTGAAGATGAAGAGAAGTACCTGAAAATGATGGCAACTATACTTGGTATAGGTGGAAATAGTGAGGAGATAATCGAAATCATAGGTTTGGATACCCTACGAATCATTAGCGAATTTCCAGATTTATTTCTCGATGACATATATGGATTTTCCCCACATCCGGACATATATTTCACTAATGATTTAGCACCGTTGTTGTCCTTTTGTCTAGAGCTCCCTATCCATGAGTACACCGAAACTGCTACAGTTGAAAATGTAATTACAGAAACTATTGTATAAGGGTTATATCAAATCCAATGTATCGCCATGGGGGCCACCTATACTGTTTCTTAAAAGGAAAGATGGCACTTTTTGAATGTGCACTAATTACCATCAACTAAATAAATTAACCATTAAAAACAGATAACTGCTACCTCAGAATCATGATCTATTTGATCAAGTGTGGGGACAACCATTTTCTCAAAGATTTATCTCCAAATTGGTTATCATTACTCATGCATAAGAGATGAAGATATCCATAAAAAGTATTGCAGAACTTTTTATGGTCATTATGAATCTATCGTGCTGTGTTTTGGCCTCGACAATGCACATCCAACTTTCATGTGTCTGATGACCAACGTGCTTCACAAGTACCTTGACCCATTCGTATTAGTTTTGTTGATGACATTTTAGTATATTCTAAAAATGAAGAAGAACACCAAGATCATCTTAGGTTGGTGTTACAAACATTAAGGGTGCATTAACTTTATAGAAAAAGAAGCATGTTTAAGATTTACAAACACATAATTTAGTAGTTGCCGCATATCATCTCCAAATAAGGATTGGTAGTGGACCCTAAGAAGGTTAAAGCCATTATGAATTGTTTAGATCCAATAGATGTATCAGCGATACACTCCTTTATGGGGATTTCTAGGTATTAGCAAATATTTGTGGAAGAGTTTTCAAAGCTAGCTTACCCTATTACCTTGATCCAAAAAAATGAACCAAGTTTGAATGGATGGATAAATGTCAATTGAGTTTCAAAGAATTGAAGAAAATATTGACTAGCACTGCTATTTTAAGGATATAAGGTCGAAATAGAGAGTTTATGGTGTGCACAGATGCCTATTTAGAAGGATTGGGGGGCGTGATACTAAAATATATTGTTGTCATAGTGTATGAGTCAAGAAAATAGAAGAAACATGAATAGAATTATGTTGTTTATGATTTGGAATTAGTTTTTGTGATTCATGCCTTAAAAATGTGGATCCATTATTTACTAGGGAAGAAGTTTGTGATGGTAACTGACCATATCAACTTAAATTATTTATTTAGTCGAATTAATTTAAATGCTAGACACACAAGATGGTTAGCCTTCCTCAGTGAGTTTGAATTTGAAATAAATAATATTAAGGGAAAGGAAAAAATTATTGTTGATGATTTAAGTAGGCATGCTCATTTTTTAGTAGCAAATGAAGGGAGTAGTCCCGAAACAAATTTTGAAGAAAAAGTGAAGCTAGTAGTACAAAAAGATCCTCAATATCAATAAATGCAATGAAAAATGCAATAGAAAGAGATGACTAGGTATGCAGTGAACCCACAAAGGTTAATTAATTATTGGGACTAGTTATGTATTCCAAATATGGAAGAACTCAAACAAATGATTCTAGATGAACACCATAAGAGACCTTAAGTTGGTCACTCGAAATACCAGAAAATGATGACAACCCTAAGAAAACATTTTTTTTGTTTGAGTATGAATAAGGAGGTAGTAAATTATTTAGGAAAATTCTTGTAGTGTCAACATGTGATAGTGGAGCACTAACATCAAGTGGGATTATTGAACCCAATGCCCATTCCAGAATGGAAGTGGGAGGTGATTTCCATGAAATTTATAACTGGGCTGCCAAGAACCAAATATTAGTGTACACCCTAACTAAAGAAACTCACTTTATACCCATACAGAAGACATTTACAACTGTACAAATACTAATATTTTGATGAAAGTTATTTTTCAGACTTCATGGCATACCAAAGGTAATAGTGTCAGATAGATATGCAAAACCTACATCAAAGTTTTCGAAGTCCTTGTTTGGGGGCTTTTAGACAAAGTTGAACTTCAATACGAAACACCACCTTCACAAAGATGGGCAAATGGAAAGGACCAATCAGATTCTGGAGTATCTACAATAGATGTTGTAATGGACAAGCCCACTAAGTGGGAAGAATTTCCACATCTAACTGAGTTTTCCTACAACAAAAACTATCAAGTGTTTATTAAAACTAGCCTCTTTGAAGCCCTGTATGTCAGTAAATGCTACACCTCACTCATTTGGAGGAAATGGAAGAATTGGTTAGTTCTTGGGATAGATATTTTGCAGGAAATGGAAGGGACAATAAAGAAAATCTAGCGAAACATTAAAACAACTCAAGATTGAAAAAATAGCTTTGCAGAGAAAAAGAGTACACACAAGGACTTTTGAATTAGGAAGCACATATATATGAGGGTTAAACCTCGTAAAATTACTTAGAACATGAATTTGTGTTAAATTAAAACCACGATTTTGTCGGTTGTTTGAAAGTTTAAACCGAGTGGGAAAAATAGCATAATAGTAGGTTGTACCGAGTTATGTTAAAGTTCATATTGTATTTCATTTGTCCTTACTGAAAAAATATGTTCATGACAACTCTCATGTAATTGATTGTAATCTATTATAGGTGGAAATCGAAGGAGATTCCCTGCCCAAACAACTCCGCATTTTGGAGAGGAAGGAAACTATGCTTCGGAATCGATCGATCGCTCTGGTTAAGGTGCATTGGAGACACTCTACTTCTGATGAGGCAATGTGGGAATGATAAGATGTTATGAAGGAAGCGTACCCAAGACTATTCTGTTAAATATTAAAATATAATAAACATTGATGTCAGTGTTATTTTTAAGGGGGCGAAGATGTAAAGCCCCATTATTGTAAAAACAACTATCCTTTTATGTGAGATTATTATTAGAATGTTGGAACATGGTGATAAACCGATCATCAAAAATACTGGTATTATTGAATAAATATTTTTTGTTAAATATCTGGAAATTGTGAAGCTTGACACAGTGGAGTAAAATATGCTTCCCTAAATCTGAAGCAAATGAAATTTTCATAACAAAAAAAATTCCTAAACAAATAAAAGAAATATATAAATATATATATTTACTCAGTTGGGGAAAATAACAAGAAAAGTGTTGCAAGGTGATAAAAGTAGGCTTTTAGGAAACAACTAAAGAAAATCCTATGCTAAAGGGGTAACAGATCCCTAGAAGGCATGATGTTGTGAAGAAAAAATTTGTGGAAAGAATAATGTTAAAAAGGACATTATGTAGACCCAATAAAGGTGACTGAGAATGGCAAGCCATCTAGGCTGAGGGGTGATAAGAGGTTGGTCAATCGTTGGGAAAACCATTGTGGTTAAGGTCACAATTTCTAGATCTACTACTGGTTAGAGGTTATTATTGAGTAAATTACTTTCTTCTTCTGCAAAAGAAAAATCTGATTCTAAGTTGAATGTTTTATTTACAGAGTGAAAATTGAATGTAGCTAATGAATACATAGTTGTGATAAGATAATGAATGCATAGTTAGCATGCTGATAGAATGAGAAATCACATATTTGTGCAATTATCATGATGAATATCTAGACTATTTTGGATTTTGTTAGTGATGCTACTGTGGTTTATAACTTGCAAATCTGGATCTAAACTAGTTATAGTGTGTGATAATTATTTGAAATTCCAGAATGAATGCAAAACTTAATTGGTGCATGGATACCGTTTAAAAGAAATTACAATTCTACTTGCTCCATGATTAACTCTCATATCAAATACATAATTTATAGAGGCATAGATACTATTTGTTAAAAATAATTGCAACTTCTTTTAATACATGTGCCTAGTAGACGTAAAGGTGAAGGTATAAAAGAATGGCAACTTATTGGAGTACCAATATGGAGTGGATTTGGCTAGATTAGAGGAACATGAAAAAAAGCTTTAGTAGAAAAAATTAAGCACAATGGGTTGGTATGGTGGAGCACTCTTTACCTTTATAGCTAGAAACTAATACACCATTCTAGTGTAGTTTGTAGCTCAGTTGAGCATTACCACCCTCAAGGGTAGCCTTGTTGGACTCAATCCCATACCGACAAAAAAAAATAACTAATACGAAAATTGGGATGTTGAAAATAATTATATAACGAAGGAGATAAATTTTGATTTTCAATGGTGAATAAGTGAGAAGGGAGAGTTGGAAAATAGCATAGTTAAAAATTTAAAGTAAGACAAAAGTAAAAAATGAGTATGACTGGAGGAGAATTTTTATGAAAGCATGATGCTCTAACTTGTTTAATAATATTTCTTGAAATGAATGAATTAGCTTATAGCGTACAACTGAACTCTTAGAAATAAATGACTAATTTTATTCTTAATAAAAAATTCATTTTTTAGAGTGAATAATTTATTTGGAAAGTTGACAATTCAGGTGTTCTTTACAAAAAAATTACCATTTACGAGAAATCCTGTGTCTAGCCGATAAATGGCTTATATTTTAGAACAATATGATAGTACTCGGAAATATGAATTAAGTATTAGTATACATTATGTATAATTGTACCGAAACTCATAATATTCGTCCATGATAGTAAAACTATTACTAGAGAGGCATGCCTTAAGTCAAGTAGTAGTATACATTCTGTATAAGTGTACCCAAATTACTAATACACCTACACGAAAATTGAACCGTTGTTGGAGAAACATGTAGTGAGTAAGAGGATACTGAACATTTTGGATGATGATAAGAATATTGAAGAACCATTTATACAAGAAACTCTAGGCCACCATTTCCAAGCATCAAGATACATCAACTAAATATCAGTAAACTCTCTAGCATGATAATATGCGGAATTTACCCATACATTAAAAAACAATTTTTACATATCATCATGGCAGACCATAGCTTCCTAACTAAAACTTCGAGGATGAGGATAGTGTCAGACAAAGAGAAAATATAGCAGTAGATACCCTTGCTCTAAGATGTAGTAAAAAGATAAAAATCTTGTACCAAAGTAACATATGCGGTGACACAAGTGAGATGGTGAAGAAGAAAGAAAAAAACTATCTAGTTATAAATGACACCAGGGAGATTTTCAACCCAAATTCACCTACATTATTTATCATTGAGAAGTAAAACACAAAATATTTCCTTGCTCAGAGGCGTTGTTACAAACATTTTTTATGAGAAGAAAAAACATAACCGATAGGGATTTGAAACCCCAAATAAGGGACTATGGTCGGCACCTGAGAGGCAAGGTGTGGCCATTAACCAATAGTGAATCAAATATGGGGTGCAATTGATGCTTTCCATAAGGACTGTTGAGTAAAAAATTACAGTTTCCTCTAAAAAGCTTAAGACTCTTCCTTGATTGTAGTGAATTGATCACACAAGAGCTTAGTGCGAACTAACCAACCTGGAAGAGATGAATGTTTGTGAGAGAGCCCTTTTTCATGGACACAATACACAACAATGAATAATGTAGGCATGCTTGGCATACTTGTGCCAAAACCCAAACAAAAAAATGAGGGTATTACAAATATTAACTACCTCATAGTGAATGATGTGCATAACAAAAAGAGAAATAAACTATTTTTTAATAGTGCACCTATGATATGGCCGTCCGTTGAGGGCCCGAAAATCGGGTCAACAACAAGGGGGATACCCACCCGGTCCGAAACTTGGTTGGAAGCTCCTTGTCCGTTTGGTATAGCGGGTCCGACTGGGGATAATGGGACCAGTTTCCCAATGTAAGGGGGTGTGTGTGTGTGTGTAGAGTTTGATGATGTTGATCTAGAAGTAATTTAAGCTAATTTAATTCTAACTTCTAAACTGACTCTATGCTACTGTAATCTAACAAAAAAAACAACACATCTAATCTACACTAACCCGGGGTAGATTTCCTCTATTATGCGATCTAAAAAGATTTCGAACAATAACTGGTAATAAAGATCATTCAGCTATCATAAGAATAGAAATCAATTAAGATAAACCATTCTGCATAAAAAGTTAGGCAAAACAGTTGTGAACAGCATATCGCATAATAATTTATTCATATGTCAAGCATAAATAAATGACTCCACCGTACAGAAGTGCCAAATGGTAACCCACACATTCATACATTAACATATAAACAACTCAGCTGCATATCACTCTAAGAATATAAGCAGAAATTGGTCAAGAGATAAAAGTACCATTTATGACTGATTTCACTCACAAACTTCAAGCAATAACGATTTATCTCTACTTGTTCTAATATCTACTAAGAGTACAAAAGTGCAACATCAGTAGCAGACATTAAAATGCAAACATAAATAAATCTTGATCCATCCATTCATCAAAAACCCCCTCCAAGGGTGCAAAAGTGCATGTTCTGAGGACAAGTTTTTTGACAAATTTCCGGACCCTTCTCCAAATGCCATGAGAAGGGTTAAATACTACTAACTAATTAATTTTAATTACACAAATTTAGGAAACGGCTTCAAATGACCGCCCTTTTACTAAAACAAATTTATTTCTAAAAATTGAATCTAATTTCTAACCGTTTCTGTATCTGCTCCTTAGTGCTATAAGCGATGCAACATTCGCCTGGAAAGAGTCGGCTGGTTGTCTTTTCCTTTCGTTCGAGTGATAAAAGTAGAAATAACAAAAGATGGCACCTCTTTCTGACAAACTAGAAGATATTTTCGAAAATCTTCCTCTGGCTGGGTGTATTCGCTGTGTGTATACTTAGTATAACCCAGATTTCTTTCAAACTGATTGTGTTGTTGCTATTTCAGTTTCTGGTCGTGTGAATGACTCAATGAGTTAGGGATTTCATTGCCTGAACAATCTTCCGTATTGAAAATTGCTTCCGTTCTTTGTCCCAGGCTTTTCTCGAGCGTCCTCCCTCTTTAGCGTTTTTCTTTTCACTTTACCCAGTCTGAGCTTCAGGATCTTTTGCAAACATGCTGCTTTTGTGCGCCTTTGACTCTGAGTCTTGGATAGTTTATTTTCATCAGTGTCTGTTGAGTGATACTCTGGAATCCGCGGTCCTGCTGCATGCGGCATCCATTTGCGAAGGCATCTCCTCTCTGTTCTCCTAGTATTGGCGCTTTCCCCTTTTCCTTAGATGTTTCCTGCATATTGATTTATATTAGTTGTTGCCTTACAGTTTACGCAAGGAAAAAGAGAAATGAAGAAAAGATTGACATGAAAGCTTTAAGTTCTAATGAATGCATAATCATGACACTCATAATGACTTGACTCTTCGAAAAACGCAACACAATCATTCTTGGATATTTTGGCGTACAATCATTAATTTCCCTTAAGGTGCGCGCTCAATTTTGGGTTTACAGACCATGTCGAGGAAATCCTGCGATGAGTGGTTCCTGCGATTCGCATCGCAGTATCGAGGATTGCGATGTCAAGAAGTGTCGTCGCAGAAATTGATAGTCTCATTCATCGCAGATCGCAAGATCGCAGATCGCAGATTGTAAGATCGCAGATCGCGTTTTCATTTACTGTGTGCTGTTTATGCGATGTTGCGATATGCGACGTCGCATATCGGCCGTCGGCAATTCCTTAAGTTTTTCATTTAAGGGTGCCTTCAATATATGCAATGTGATGAATTTCGCGTCGCTTCTTCTCAGCTTATCTATGCGCATAGGAAACGCTTCACTCTCTCTTCGCAATGCGATCTAGCTTTAGGGAGTAGAAATACAAAAATTTCGATAAAAATATTTTTGGATTTTTTGTTAAGGGTCCCCCTTTGCTTGGCATTATTGCTAATATAAAACAAAGAGGGGGGTTGTTGGTGACCACAACAATGGCGATTCACTGTGAAGAACCAGTTATCTCTACTTTTCTATTGAATTTTCACTTCCAAAACAGAAAAATTTTCATATGCCTAAATTTTGTTATGGACAGATAGAGTACATTACTCCTTATCCTGTCAATGATACTTTGTCACAACCTTTTCATATTCCAATTGTCTGCTTCCTCAGGCTTAATTCTTGCATTCATACCAGACATTACTCGGTCTTTTTAAAGATAAAATAAGGTCTTCTCTGCGTACTGGCTTTTAAAATATGCTCATTTGTCGTAGGTAGAGCCTCTGCTGCCCGCAAGCGTCCATAGCCTCGACAGGGTTACCTGTTATCCAGCAATGATCCTTTATCCTGCTTGAGGTTATTTACAACATTTAAGAGAAAAATCCTTTTTGACACTTTTTCCTTTTTTATTCTCTAAAGAACAATGTCTTGGTTTGGTGGCCAAATTATGACACAGTCATTCACTTTATTTACACTTGTTGAACAAGCTGGCTCGTGATGAGACCCCTTGTCTTTTGATTGCAACAATCTTGAGTCGTTGCCTTGTTTTGATAGACAGTATTGGCAAAGTCAGAAAGTTATAATATCTGTGATCATGATAAGCTGGCTTGTGATGAGACCTCTTATTCTTTGATATATAGTGTTTTCTCGGATTGTTTCTCTGAATGCTGCGGTTTCCTTTAGCAGGGAGGAAGTCATTGTTTTTCCTTAAGAAAGCTCTGGACGACAATAATAGAGTTTGAAAACAGCAGCTTTACAGAGATTATTTATTTTATTATTGATGATACCTTTCATTGTGCTGACATAAAACAATTTTTTACCAAAGGTTTCTTTCATCAAAGTTTTTTGAGGTTGAAACTAACATCATATTTAGGCTAAAGTTAACTCTATTTGTCAATAATAAAAATCAGATTTTTCGAAAAGTTTTGCTACTTGTACAAGCGAAATCAAAATCTGATAGAGAATTGGCGTGCTCTTTCATGAATCATTTTTGATGATCATTTACAACCGGTTTTATTTATAAGAAAGAGAAAAAAAAAAAAAAAAAAACTAAACTATCCTACAAAAATAGAAGAATGATCTTCTATGGAAAATACATTTTAAGAATCTGTCCATTCACAGGCAAAGCATCTCTTCTACCTGCCAAATCCTGCAACACAAATGTCGATGGGCCTATGACTTCTACAATCTGAAAAGGACCAAGCCACAGCTTCTGAAATTTCGTATGTTTGCCTTTTCTTCATGAGCCTTATCCCATTTTAAAACTAAATCTCCCATCTGAAAGCTTTTTCTAGTCACTATGCTTGAGTCAAAAGAGGATTTTATTAGCGCTTCGTGGTGAGCATGGGTTTTCTTAGCTTGTTCTCGTCGCTCTTCTAGTTTGATTATTTCCATTTGTCTCAATTGTAAGGAGGAAATAGAAACTTCATCGATGTATTGTACTAAAGACAAAGAGGGAATGACTAAGTGAGTTGGAAGAACCACTTCTTTCCCATAAACTAAATTAAAGGGAGAAGTGTCGATTGAAGCTTTCTTCGTAATTCTATCTACCCATAAAGCATTTACCAGCGCTTTGTGCCAATTCTTTTGGTTTTGGTCGACTGTTCTTTTAATAATCCTGATTAGGTTTTTGTTTGTTGATTCAGCCAACCCATTACCTTGCGGATAGTAGTTGGCAGAATACTTCAGTTTGAACCCTCTTTTAAGTGCAAACTCAGTCATTGTATTTCCAGAAAAGTATGATGCATTATCAAACATTAAGGCCGTTGGCAATCCAAACCTAGTGATGATAAATTGATCTATGAATTCAATAATGTTTTCAGAATTAGCTGTCTTGAGAGGAACTGCTTCTACCCATTTAGTAAAATAATATGTTGCCGTGAGGATATACCTATGCTGCTTAGAAGAGTGAGGAACGATCTAACCTATTATGTCCAAGACCCATTGGCTGAATGGTTGCTCGATGTTAACCGACTGTAGTGGCATGGACGATTTCTTTTGTTTCCCTGCAGCAGTCTGGCAGATTTGGCATTTCCTTACGTAATTGTATGAGTCTTTGAACAACGTGGGCCAATAATATCCTGCACGTAAGATTTTATGTGCAGTAGCTTCTCCAGCATAGTGTCCACCTGCTGGTCCATCGTGGAGTTCCTGCAAAACCTTCTCGTCTTCAGTTTTCTCAAGACACCTAAGAAGTACAGAATCGTAATTCCTTTTAAACAGAACATCATTTATGAGCTGGTATTGTTTAGCTTTCAATCTCAGAGCTCTTTTCTTGGTGTGGTCCAGGTGTGATGGAGCATACCCGTTCTTAAGATAATAAATGGTGTCTGCATATAATGATTCTGCGTCATTTAGGCTTACCTCATATGTATGTACCTCTTCAGATGAGTTCTTAGGAATTTGCGATGCTCCAGCTAACATCTTGCAGAAGCCTTGACCTCTTACGATGTTTGCTGGCTTGATGTCAAGATCGTATTCCTGTAAGGCGGTAATCCAATTTTGTCTCTTTTCGCCCACATCCTTCTGTATCAGAAGGTTTGTTACTGCTGGAAATGGTACTACGACTTTGGTATGGGCTTTAAGTAAGAAAGGTCTGAAATATTTGATTGCTTTGAAAACGACATATGCCTGTTTCTCCACGTCTGAATAATTGAGTTCAGCACCTTGTAAGTTCGAGCTAAAAAATGCGATTGGAGCTTCCGCCTTCTCTTGATTTGCTTGAGTTAAAATCGCGGCATAAGATTTCTCTGAGGCAAATGTGTATAAGATAAAAGATTCTGAAAAATTTGGGGTTGCTAAAGATGGAGCGTTGATGATAGCTTGCTTGATTAAGTTGAATGCTTCATGTTCATCTTGACCCCATTTAAAATTTGAATTCTTTTTTATCATATTTTGTAGAGGAGAAATAATACGTGAAAAATCCGGGACAAACCTCTTTACAAAATTGATTTGACCAAGGAAAGATTGCATGGCCTTTTTGTTATGGGGCACGGATATTTCGGAAATTTCTTTGATTCTGTCAGGTTCAATGTGAATACCAGACTTTGACACTATGAATCCTAGCAATTTCCCTTCACTTAATGCGAAAAAAGATTTCTTTGGGTTAAGTGAAATCCCATACCTTAAACATCTTTGAAAGCTTTGTTTCAAGTCTTTGAGATGGCCGATTTTCTTCTTGGAGTACATTGTTATATCATCCAGGTAAATCACTACCGATTTATTGACTAAACCTTTAAATGTGATGTCCATGGCTCTCTGAAAGGTAGCGTCGGCATTGATCAGGCCAAATGGCATCTTCCGATATGCGTATGTGCCCCATTTAGTTCGGAATGTGGTTTTTAACTGATCATTGGGATATACCAGCACTTGATTGTATCCTTAAAATCCATCCAGAAAAGACATTAATTCTGAGCCTGCTACTGCCTGTAATATTTGCTCCATAGGTGGGAGGGGAAAATTGTCTTTTTGACAAGCTTTGTTGAGATTACGGAAGTCAATACAGATCCTGATATCTCTGTTTTTCTTTCTAACGGGCACCATATTGGATACCCATTTGGAATGTCTGACGGGGAAAATTATTCTGGCTCTCAACAACTTATTTAGCTCAGTCTTTATCTAATTTTCTAAGTTGGGGTGGATTTTTCTAAGCTTCTGCTGGACAGGTTTTTCATTGTCAATCATAGGGATAGTGTGTTGAATGATAGAAGTGTTGTATGTCTTCAGTTCATCATAATTCCATGCAAAAACGTTTTTGTATTGTCTCGGAAGACGGATATATGCTGATTTTTCTCAGGGGCTAGGCCGTGGCCTAGATTAACGTTTTGTGGCTTCTCATCAGTTCCTAGGTTCACTAGTTCATAATTTAGAGTTGAACTGTAGAGTTTAGAATTGGCAGACCTTTTAAACCGACTTTTTAAATCATATAAATCTTCTAACTTAACCACCGGTTTAGGTATAGCATTATCAGTGCTATTTTGCTATATTTGGTGATCATGATGGTCTTCGTCAATTATTTGATTTGAGTAGGATCCTTCAGAAGTGAGGAAATTTACAATGTCAGGATCGTCGTTGAATACTCTCCAGTTGGTAATGTTGTCAGGGATGGATGGTCTAAAGATTAATTCTATTGAGAATTTATCTGGACTAAAATCTTCGGAGGGAATAAGTCTAGAGGCTATGTTAGCTAACAGATCTGCGCTCGCATTTTGGAGTCTTGGGATTGAAGAAATATCGAATGCTATGAAATGTGCAGTCAGATCTTGTACTAAAGATTGATAGTGCTTCAAATGGCTTGACAGGCAATGTATGGTGTTACGTACCTGTTTGACGACAATCTCAGAATCTCCAAAAACTTGAAGATACTTGACGTTCAGTCTGATTGCTTTGTATAGTGTTGGCATTATGGCTAAAGTGTTGTCGTTGATGGCAACCCATTCAGGTGATAGATCACAGTACTTCAAGTCAGCAGCAGAGATTGATGATCAGCTATCAAATATTGAAGAAAGTAAGGGGTACGCAGGTACACTTTACATAAGGTGCGTACACGCAGGTCAGTGTTACATAAAGTGCGTACATACCCACAGTTATCCCGTTCAGGAGGTGCGTACCCCCAGTGCACACATTTCAAGGCAAAGAAATTCACATGTGGGGTTTTATGTTTTACTCTTGGTATTTAGCCGACGGTATTGTGTTATTATGGTGTCGGCTCGTGGTATTGATCCATGATTTAAGGAAGAGCTTTCCTATATAAAGCAAAGGAGATCATTTGGCTTGAGCATGTTTTTGGTTGAATATCTTATGAGGGCTAGATCTGGTCTAGATCTAAATAAGGCGAATCTACTGATGGACCGAGATCTCTTCGGCGCATGTTCAGATCTGTAGATCTGACTGTCTGGGTTACTTCTGAAGTCTTGAAATCATCTATGCCCGAAGGTACGCAGGTATAGTGAGAGAAAAGTGCGTACATACGCAGGAACGAAGGGTTTCAGGTGCGCGGTACGCAGGCACAGAAGGGTTTCAAGTGCGCTGGTACGCAGGCACAGAAGGGTTTCAGGTGCGCGGTACGCAAGCACAGAAGGGTTTCAGGTGCGCCGGTACGCAGGCACAGAAGGGTTGCAGGTGCGCCGGTACGCAGGCACAGAAGGGTTGCAGGTGCGGAGGTCCGCAGGCAGTTCAATGGACTCAGAGCGAGGTACGCAGGCTAGCAGTTGAGCAGGGTGTGTACGTAAGCAGGCGAGCAGTTGAGCAGGGTGCGTACTGTAAGCAGGCAAGCAGTTGAGCAGGGTGAGTACTGTAAGCAGGCCAGCAGTTGAGCAGGGTGCTTACGTAAGCAGGCGAGCAGTTGAGCAGGGTGCTTACTTCTCTTAAAATCTTTGTTTATCATTGTTGTGTTCTGGGTTTGGTCCTATTATTGTTGATCTGGTTACTACAGTTGACTGGGTGATTCTCTTATACTTGATGATTATTTGATGCTTATGGATCCAGTTTGAAAATTTATGAAAAGTGGTCCTTGTAAGAAAAGAAGTAGGGGGTTGTAGCTCCCTTCCAGGAGAGACTGGAAAACGAGAGAGAGAGTTGTAGCTCTCTGCAGGTTGCAGCCTGCGTACTGGTAAAGGACTGCACCAGTACAAAACCATTGTAAAAGGAGTTTCTAATTTGAAAGAAGATAGAGACATATTGCAGCAGGTGGTTTTCACCCACATTGGGTTTCCACCTTACATCTTGTGTTCTTTGGTGTGACTATCTGTTTTCTTTTGTTCATGCTCATTATTTTATGGTACTGACATGCAAAAATAATTCAAAGAACAAATAAAGAAGATTTATTAAAAGAATTTGATAATACTGATTCACCCCCCCTCTCAGTATTATTTCCAACAATTGGTATCAGAGCAGGTCCTTCAGAGAAGCTTGATCGCTTGAAGATAGATCGTTCATCATGAGCAACTACGAGAGAGAAGCATCAATCAGACCACCGGTTTTTGATGGGACAAACTTCAATTATTGGAAGGTAAGAGTTACTGCCTATCTTCAATCTCTTGGTACAGAAGTTTGGGACATCGTAGAGACAGGCTACGCTTTTCCTTCAGCTACTCCTACAGATGCAGCCGAGAAAAAGAAGTATGAAACAAATGCAAAAGCAGTCAGTACTCTATTAGGATGTATATCTCAATCAGAATTCATGAAGGTAATGCACTATAAATCCGCAAAAGAGATATGGGACAAAATTGTCACGAGCTATGAAGGAGATGAACAGGTAAAGCGTGCTAAACTTCAAACTCTCAGAATTCAGTATGAGACTCTCAAAATGTATAATGATGAAAGTGTGGCTAACTATTTTCTTCGGGTAGATGAGGTTGTTAACTGTATGAAAAATTTGGGTGAAGAAATAAAAGAGGCTATTGTGGTTGAAAAGGTTCTAAGATCATTGTCCCCCAAGTTTGAATCTAAAGTATCTGCAATAGAAGAAAAGGAAAATCTACGAATTCTTACTATGTCTCAGCTACATGGAATTCTAACTGCTTATGAAATGAGAAAGGGAGGTCCATCAGACAGAAGAGAAGCTGCTTTCAAGGCATCAGGCAAAGGAGATTATTATGAAGCGAGCCACGTCCCAGAAGAAGAGGAAGAAGAATCAAATTTTGTCAGAAATCTTCAAAGGGGTTCTGGAAGGTTCAGAGGTAAGTTACCTTTTAAATGCTTTGCTTTTGGAAGAGTAGGTCATTATGCTGCAAAATGTCCTTATAAGGATAAAGGAAAGGAACCTGCTAGATGGAACAAGAAACAGAATGCAAATAAGAAAAGCTACTACACTCATGAAGATAGTGATGGTCTATCAAACAGTGATGAAGATGAACAAGGTAATGAATATAAGTTGTTAATGGCATTTGAAGATGATGATTATATGGATGCTATAGATGTGGATAACCTTTATGATGAAATTACTAGACTCAAGAGATGTATAGAAGAAAAGAACATGATCATTGATACTCTACAATTTCAAATTGATGAAAAGGAAAAACATCTTGAAAAATTAGAAGGTGAAATTGTTGGTCTTAGAAAAGAGATTGAGAAAACAAAAGCTATTAATCTCAAGTTTGTCAAAGGATCTGAAACTTTGGATGAGATTATCAATGTGCAGCGGTCTCCACTAAACAAGACAGGTCTGGGCTATAATGGAGAAACTTCTCAAGCATCCACCTCAAAAAGTTATCTTGATGCAGCAAGAAGAAATGAGCAAAAGCACAATGAAGATCATCAGGTAAAGCAGGGACGAATTACAAACGAAAACTATCAGGGGCAATCCATCTTAAGGGTGAACAAAAGCTACAACCAGCCATAGGTAAAATCTTCTCAATTTGGTTCAAGAATAGATGACAATAGAAATTACAATCAATTGGCTGGTAGATTCGATAACCGCAGAAGTTTCTTCAATGGACAATGCTTTTCTTGCCATAACTTTGGTCACAAAGCAGCTCAATGTGTTGCATATAAAACAATCATGACTAGGGAAGCTCAAAAACAAAGAAGTATGACGGGGATTACAAAAAGGACCTATAACAACTTTTCGGTTCTTGAAAATGAAGTTGAATGTTCTATTTGCAATAACTTTGGTCATGAAGACTCTGAATGCAGGAGCAGGTTTCAGCAGAAAAAGGAACAAGCCTCAAGCACCAAAACATGGAGAATAAAGGAACCTCAAACAGAAAGATGTGGGATAGCATTTTATGCAGAGGGACAGGAAAATCTATGGTACATTGACAGTGGATGTTCGAAGCATATGACAGGTGATAAAGAAAAACTTGAGTCTTATTCTACTCTAGAAAAGGGAAAGAAAGTCTCTTTTGGAAATGATACTCCTGCAACTATAAAAGGAAAAGGCATTGCTCAGTTAAAAGAAAAGGTCAAGGCTGGAAATGTTTTGTATGTTGATGGATTGAAGCATAATCTTCTAAGTGTCAGCCAGATGTGTGATCAAAGAACCGAGGTTATATTCAGATCAAATGGATGTCTTGTTCGTGATCTTGATACAGGTAAAACAGTGATCAAAGGCAAAAGAACTCCAAATAATCTGTACATATTTGAAGAAGGAAAACAACAATGCTATCTGAGCAAGGATGATGAGCACTGGCTATGGCATCGGAGGTTGGGACATCTAAGCTTTTCACAAATAAGGAAAGCATGCAAATATCAGGCAGTTCGCGATCTTCCAGATATCAAAATTCCTGACAACACCATATGCAAATCATGTCAGTTTGGAAAACAAACCAGAACTAACTTTCCAGAGAAAGAAGGATCAGCTAGCATGCCTCTTGAGCTAGTACATACAGATACATGCGGTCCTTTCAGGAAAAGAACACCTCGAGGAGAAGAATACTTGATATTATTCATTGACGATTTCTCCAGGTTTGTCTGGTTAGGACTTATGAAGCACAAAGATGAAGCATTCGAAAAATTCAAATCCTTCAAAGCCTTGGTTGAAAATGAATCAGGTCACAAAATTAAGTGCCTCAGATCCGACAGAGGTGGGGAATTTACTTCAAATGAATTTTTCGATTTCTGTGTGAAGAACATGGGATAAGAGAGAATTCTCTACAGCAAGAACTCCTCAGCAAAATGGAGTTGTGGAAAGAATGAACAGAACAGTCCAACAAATGGCTCGTGCTATGCTTGATGAGTCAGGAACTCCCGCAACTTTCTGGGGTGAAGCTGCACATGCTGCAGTTGTTATTCTCAACAAAACAAATGTCCGGGTGAACAGCACTCAAACTCCTCATGAGCTCTGGAGTGGTAGGACTCCTTCAGTAAAGCACTTCAAAATCTTTGGGAGCAAATGCTATATCAAGAATACTGATGAGCAGCTTGGAAAACTTGAACCTAGAGCAGATGAAGGCATTCTTCTTGGTTACTCTCCACATAGCAAAGCATACAAATGCTACAATAAAAGACTTGGAGAATTGTTGACAGCATTGATGTAGTGGTTGATGAGAAGGGATACATTCCTAGGCAAGTACATCATGAAGACATCGAAGAAGATGAAGGCTACCCCCAACGACAGAATGATGAAGAAGAAGAACCTCAAGAAGAACCAGAGGAGCAAACAAGAATAGAAGAAAAGACTCCATCCAGATATGTTCAGAAGAACCATCCAGAATCTCAGATTATGGGGCAGAAAGAAGCAGGTGTACAAACAAGAAGAACAGTTGCAGAAGCTTCAAGCTATTTGGCATTACTCTCCTCTACTGAACCACAAAATGTGAAAGAGGCATGCAAAGATGAATGTTGGGTGAAAGCAATGGATGAAGAACTTGAGCAGATCGAAAAGAACAACACTTGGGAGCTGGTTCCTAGACAAAAATATAAGAATTTTATCGGGACAAAATGGGTCTTCAAAAACAAATTGAATGAAAATGGAGAAGTAATTAGAAACAAAGCCAGACTTGTTTGTAAAGGGTATGCGCAGCAAGAAGGAATAGACTTTGAAGAAACCTTTGCTCCTGTTGCAAGACTTGAGGCCATCCGAATGTTCCTTGCTCTCTCAAGTTTTCAAAATTTCAAAGTATTTCAAATGGACGTGAAATCAGCCTTTCTGAATGGAGACTTGGAAGAAGAAGTGTACATTGAACAGCCAGATGGGTTCATTCTTGGAAATGATCCAAATCTTGTATGCAGATTGAAAAAGGCTCTCTATGGTCTCAAACAAGCTCCAAGGGCTTGGTACTATTGTTTGGACAAATATCTTCATCAACAAGGCTTTTCAAAAGGATCGGCAGATAGCAATCTTTATATAAAATTTGAAAATGACAAATTGCTAATACTTGTTGTGTATGTAGATGACATTATTTTTGGGAGCAATGAAGAAGCTATGAGTCAAACTTTGCCTTGGTCATGCAGAAAGAATTTGAAATGTCCTTGCTAGGAGAACTGACATATTTCCTTGGTTTGCAAATCCAACAAAAGAAGGAGGAATCTTTTTATCTCAAACCAAGTATCTCAAACAGATTTTGAAGAAATATGGTATGGAAGATGCAAAACCAGTATGTACACCCATGGTCACAGGATGTAGCCTCAGTGCAAATGATGAATCTGCAGCAGTACAGTACATCAACCAACCTACAGATCTATGATTGGAAGTTTACTTTATTTGACAGGTACCCGACCAGACATCATGCATGCAGTTGGAATAGTTGGAAGATTTCAGGCAAATCCGAAGGAGACTCATCTTCAGGCAGTGAAGAGAATTTTCAAATATCTTCAAGGGACTCAAAATTATGGCTTATGGTATCCTAGAGATACAGATCTTACACTTCATGCTTATACAGATGCAGATTGGGCCGGAAGCGTGGATGATAGGAAAAGCACAAGTGGTGGTGCGTTCTTTATGGGTTCCAGACTGGTATCTTGGTTCAGCAAGAAACAGAGTTCGATTGCCTTGTCTACAGCTGAAGCGGAATATGTTGCTGCTGCATCTTGTTGCACCCAACTCCTTTGGATGATGCAGACTTTGCAGGATTTTCAAATCACTTGTACACCACCAATCCCGATCTTATGTGATAACACAAGTGCAATCAACATCTCAAAGAATCCTATTATGCATTCAAAAACCAAGCACATACCAATCAAGTATCATTTTCTCCGGGAACAAGTGCTTGAACAGAAGGTCAAGTTGGAGTATGTTCCTTCTAAGGAACAATTTGCTGATATTCTCACCAAACCATTGCCCAGGGACACTTTTGAATACCTCAGGCAAAAGCTGGGGGTTGTTGATGCATCTTTTATTGCTGAACCTCTTCTGATTGATGGTACAGGTTCAGTCAGGGGGAGCATATAATGCATTGTTGGCATTATGGAGGATGTGCAGAAGGAGATCTTGGAAGTAGATGCAATATGTCTCTATCTCTTTCATGGTGGATTATGGTTCTTCGTTGCAGATCTGGTTCATATTCAGGGGGAGCATGTTCTTAGGGGGAGCATAACCCTTTGCCCTTGATGTCAAAGGGGGAGAATGAAGCTGAAGTTTTGAGGTTGCCATCAAGTCCAAAGGGGGAGATTGTTGGCATTATGGCTAAAGTGTTGTCCTTGATGGCAACCCATTCAGGGATAGATCACAGTACTTCAAGTCAGCAGCAGAGATTGATGATCAGCTATCAAATATTGAAGAAAGTAAGGGGTATGCAGGTACACTTTACATAAGGTGCGTACATGCAGGTCAGTGTTACATAAAGTGCGTACATACCTGCAGTTATCCCGTTCAGGAGGTGCATACCCCAGTGCACACATTTCAAGCAAAGAAATTCACATGTGGGGTTTTCTTATGTTTTACTCTTGGTATTTAGCCGACGGTATTGTGTTATTATGGTGTCGGCTCGTGGTATTGATCCATGATTTAAGGAAGAGCTTTCCTATATAAAGCAAAGGAGATCATTTGGCTTGAGCATGTTTTTGGTTGAATATCTTATGAGGGCTAGATCTGGTCTAGCTCTAAATAAGGCGAATCTACTGATGGACCGAGATCTCTTCGGCGCATGTTCAGATCTATAGATTTGAGTGTCTGGGTTACTTCTGAAGTCTTGAAAATCATCTATGCCCGAAGGTACGCAGGTATAGTGAGAGAAAAGTGCGTACATACGCAGGAACGAAGGGTTTCAGGTGCGCCGGTACGCAGGCACAGAAGGGTTTCAAGTGCGCCGGTACGCAGGCACAGAAGGGTTTCAGGTGCGCCGGTACGCAGGCACAGAAGGGTTTCAGGTGCGTCGGTACGCAGGCACAGAAGGGTTGCAGGTGCGCCGGTGCAGGCACAGAAGGGTTGCAGGTGCGGAGGTCCGCAGGCAGTTCAATGGACTCAGAGCGAGGTACGCAGGCTAGCAGTTGAGCAGGGTGCGTACGTAAGCAGGCGAGCAGTTGGAGCAGGGTAGGTGATGTACTGTAAGCAGGCATAGCAGT